>NQII01001489.1:142494-166504 GCA_002778355.1 Clitarchus hookeri | reverse complement strand
ACCCCCCAGGCTATGTCGACCTCTGTGCCGTGCAATGCCTCGTCCTGCGTCTCCCGGCAAACACCGACGTCACTATTATTGTTGTCGGCGCCCCGTTCCCCCTGCGTCTTTTCCGTGCGTGCGTGGTTCGAGTCCAGCCGCAGGCACAATTTCCCCCCATGCATCAGCAGTAGTTCGGAGCCCAGCATGATTTCGAAGACCCCGTCTTTTCTTTGGCTCGCCAGTGCAAAAACGAACGACCTAAAAGCCTAACATTTTTACTCCCTCTAGTGATCTAAAGAGTGCTGTTCGGTAACTCGCCCAAAATATTTCGGGAGTCAATTTTTTGTGGAAAAAGATACACATATGCAATGCAACTTACAGCCTATCGCAATTCCTAAGCTAAATATACGCCCTTAAAATCGAGTTTAGAAATTGTATTTTTGCAAAATTTCAGAAACGGCGTGGAATAAAACCTGGATAATGTTTTGTTCTATCGAGATCTTCACTTTGTGCACAAACTGGTGTGTATACCTCCCACCACCATTAAATTAGTAGGGGTGCCCACCCTCTTATTGCATACAATTTTTTTGCCTTCAGTTTTATGGACTTTCTGAAGCCGTCCTATTGAGCAGTACGTCCTACTTAACAAAAAAGGTCCTCTTGTTTTACTTGCCAATGACCCGCCGTTTTCTTTTAAAGCACACACAATTTTAAGCGGTGATGATACAGTGCCAGGCATGTACGCAATACTTCTACACGCGGGGGCAAACACATCGTAAGCAACATGCTTCTCGGGGCATTCCTGTGTGCCAGAATGCTGGCACCTCTATCGCCGACCTTACCTTTAGTGCTGGGCCGGGGCATCCTGCATAGTGTTCAGCACAGCTAGGCATACTGTTTGTTGAACATCCATGCCAGTGGTGGCATGGATGAAAAAGCCGAAAGTGATGATATCTTGTTCCTTCTTAAACACTCTTCCAGTGACAGAGGAGACATCCACACCATGTCCTGCCACAATTGCATTGGGAGTGGATTATGCTAAATTTTCTACCCTCCAGCACAGCTATGGGGTAGTACTTGTACTATTCTTCTTACCAGCCATCGCAGAGTTATGTCGATTTCAAAGTGTTGTTTAATAATATTTTTGTCATGGAGTGATACAATCATAGATGGACGCTCGATTGAAATCCACAGAGCTGCTGGGTTTCCCTGTTACTGTACCCTGGTTACAGTGTGCCTCTCCTGCTTACTGCTCTCGGCTAATGGCTTCGTACTACCTACACCCAACCTTCACCCAACCTACCATCCTGTTCCTGGAGATGCGATTTATAAATGTTTCTGTTCCAATCCACTTCTTAAGCTGTCAATTTGGTTCACAATTTCTTTGACACTATCATGTTTTTTTATTTGCCATGATGCTCTTAATTATGTTATCTGTTTTTCAGTTTTCTTGTGTATAACCATTCTACAACGTTAACATACTGTTTTGCTATTTGGATTCTCATTTATGTTATCTATTTTCTTAACTATTTATCTGACTATTTACGTTTATTATTTGCCACTAAATTCTTCAGTCAAAACACGCAGTGCCTCCTTGCGAGTCATCTTTAACTTCTCTCGCTGTGAAGTTAAAAATATTAATATATTATGTGTATGTACTCCTAATTAATAAAAGCCTACATACATATATAATACTGAATAAATACATGCTTTGCACTTCTGGCAACAGTGTTAAAATGGCCTGGGCATTGCCTGGTTTGTAAGAGATGTGGTTCTAAATGAAGTAAGTTCCACTCTGTAGCTTATGTGGATCACAGACCACCACAGCAGTTGTCTGGGAACACTGTGGCCATTCCCTGTATTTGCCCCAAAATCATAGATGTCGGCATACAACAGTTGAAAACTAGATGGCGACCAGAAACTAACTATAGACGAAAAATAACAACAGGCAAAAACAAGATAGTGGATGATAGTGAATAAAATAGTAAATGAAATCAAGATGGTGGACAGATGAGTCATCAGTGATATGCCATCCAATATGGCGACTGTGACATCATCCTAGATCATGACATCCAAAATGGTGTGGCTCATACGCCTTACACCAGGGCTCAAATATTTTCTTTTTAACTACCAAAATGTATAATTTTATGCATGAATGCACAGTTTTTGAAAGTGGAAGTTGAATTTCACAATATTTCACTTTTATAACAGCTGTAAATTTATCACTATACATAATCTTAATATGTCGGGATGAAAAAGTTGTTCCTAACCAATTATGGTTAATTGTAAGATTAAATTAATTTATATAGGTAACAAAGGGGGTTCCCCACACCCATTTTCATAATAAAAAATTGTATAGTGTATTTTGTTATTGGCTTATTTTCGGCAATGTACAGTCTCTTCAAATGTTCACAGAAATACAGCCACGAGGTTAAACAGCCAACATTGCAGCAGGTATGGCAGTTGAATATTTAGGGATTCAACATGTGACGTTGTATTCGGACACAAGTTACTGTGATCACACTATTGTTCAAGCTACATGAGCAGACAAAAGAGGCAAACAAATCACCCATGATAGCTCCTGGCTACTGGCCAGCTTTGCTTGCTGCACCAGCCTCTCAATATACTTACATATTCTCAATATCCCACTGTCCGTATTCTGCTCTAGTTATCCTCCATATATACTCCTACACTCCCTTTAACCAATCTCCTGCTTGCCACACACAGCCATACTGTGTAACCCCCTTCTGTAAATTCTCTTCTGCCCTTGCCCAAATGTAAACAAAAGTTTTTATTGTCTTATCTCCATGACCAGAATGAATTTACAAAACTCAAATACGTCGTTGTTTATCACCATCACGAAGGGCAAAAACAATCGTCGCTTCAAAACATGCCAGGCAGCCATATGGGAGATGGCCAGCTCTCGGCTGCCACGAGCTGACTTATGGGGACTCCATACAAAACTCTGCCAGATGCACTCTTATGTCTTGTTCAGGCACACTGGGGTGACTTGTGGACTTCCCCGTTCATAAATAACCAGTCTCTTTGAAGCTGCTCGTGCCACCATCGGATGCTCTGCGCAGTAGGAAGTGCAATGCCATACTGTCGACGAAAATTACACTGCACGGTTATAACTGACTTACACTTGTTGAAACAGAGAACGCAAAACACTTTTTGTTGCTGTCTTATAGCCACACTGACATACTTACTGGACGAGCATGCTAGCAGCACCACCTGTATTGCCACTAGGGCTAGTTAAAGATATATCATGTGATGTGTCCCCAGACTCGTCTGCGTGAGAGATAATATATTCTACCACAATAAATAAGTTAGTGGACTGACGCCCCGAGTGTAAGCAGCCAAGCATCACGACGTCCACTTACACAAATGCCCCCCCCCCCNCATGCACCTCTGCCAACATTGGTATAACTGTTGGAAATACTGCTTAAAGATATTGGCATTGCTTCTCTTGTGGCAGTGATCATATTCTCGGACGAAGAAATCTACACAAATGTAGCTTTACTTTCAAGCAGGTAAAGACAGAGAAATTGCATAGTGCGAGTTCAGGCATGTATGGAAGGTGTGGCAATACTGTGATCTATTGTCTTGCCAGTTCGTCTTGGACAAGCACGAAGGAATGTTCGGGGGCGTTAGTTCTTCATGTACCACAACTCAGGATGCGTACGACGAATTGCATCACGTAGTCTGCGAAGAATCCTCGTGTGGCAGGTTTTGTTCACATTTGCAACTTGTTGGATGAATTTAATACGAACAATGCCCAATGAGTCAAAGAACAGTTCAACAATCATTTTGTCTTTTAACATGTCTTGTCATGGGTTTTTCCATCGTGGCGATGACGGCGATTTTCTAGTGGCTGATTGTCGCCAGTTGCGGATCTTACAGAAAACACTATGTTTCGTTCCCTTTTATTATCTGGTTGACAAATACCTCATCGCCATAAGCACTACGGGTCAGTTTATCGCAAATGGTCATGCGATCGTCATGTTGGTCTTTCTTCAGGATGTGTCAAACCCCATGCTGTATAACATGCGACATACTCAAGGCATCTGGCAGAATTTTGTGTCACATTCCATTGCTAATCCCTGCTGCTGCGAAATCGTTTACCTTCTGTGTGCGACTTCGATCTTGTGGTCATTTCGGGTTCGTTCCTGGTCGACCAGTATACTCACCATTCCCCAAACTGTCTCCCCTGTGCAAATCATTGGTGCCACTTAAACACAGCACTCTGGTCCATGTTGTTGCCCTACACATACTTCGTCATCTGAAATGTTTCGCTAGCGGATTTCCCTCACTTTTGGCAGAACTTAACGCTTGCCCGTTGCTCTAGCAATGGCATTCTCGTGTTCCGCCGCTCGTATTAAACTGCCCTTCACAACCGAGGCCGTCGTTCCGCTTTCACTGTACTGTGTGCATGCAACTGCCCATGGCGCAACTGCAACCTATATGCTGTAGTGCACCACGGTGACACTATGTGGCCAGTCCACGAACGTATTGACTTTTTTAGACACACTTAGGCTGAAAAACTTACCAGTAACATCAGTACTCCGAGAAAATGCGGTCAGCAGCTACAAAATGCAATGGAATACTGCAAGTTGGTGTATTCTCTAGCCTTGTCCAGTAGAGAACGATTACTCGGTAATATTCGAAAGTGCCCAAAAGATAACGATGATGAAATATTTTTGCTGGTTGCTCCTACCAATTGCTCACATGAACAAGGAATAATGGAATGAAGTGATATCAAGAGTGGACAGCATAATTTTGACCAAGGAACCACTTAAAAGTGCCGTCGAAAGTAGGCGACATCATAACATCAAAATTACAGTTTTAGAGGTTGGATACGCCTTTACACAGCTGTCTTGTTTCCAGTGTTTTCCTCAGGAAGCACAGAAGCCAGCCATCTTACCTCCTTCGTTGTGTGTTTTTATAAATGCTGGTATTCATGTGTCTAAGATCGAAGTGCATTTTTATATACAAAAAAATTGTCACCTCTTTTTATACATTCAATATAACTAAAAACACAGGATACGAGTGTTTTCTTTCTGACCACCCTTGGATTGGAAGAGACGTGCTCCACTTGGTGGTGTTATGGAGCCGACTTTGAAAGAAAGGGTTTTAAATGTTGCACACACAGTGCCATGCCTTATGTGTCCCCGACTATCATATTGGAATGTTCAGGGATCAACAGAACAAGTGGCGCTGGAACATTTTAATGTTGGAGGGGCACAAGTTGGGACTCCGAGTCCGAAACTGCGGACCACTTTTTTCTAACGTCTGCTGGAAAGTGGCGGAGAAAAGGAAGTGTATTCTGTATTTTCCCCATTTTAAATTTTTTTAAATTTTAATAATTAAAATTTGGTTGTGTAGGTACATTTTTCCTTTCTTCATATTTTAAAATGACACAAATATTTCCGCTTCAACACTATAATTAACATTCGTGTGCATGCACAAGGCACTAGAGAGGGTAACAGTATAATTTGGAAGAGGAGTACGAATGCTATGTTGTACCCAACCCCTTTACCCCCACTCTGAACAGAATTAAGTACAATATTTTGGGAAATACTGTACCTCCTGGTGTTCCCCAGGTAAATGGTAGGAAAGCACTAATTAAATAGTTGGGAAGGAGACGAAAACAAAGTGCCTTAGTGTTTTCCAGTTATTAAAACTTGAAAGAATTCATGGTTTATTTTAATAACTTCACACACACACACACTCTCTCTCTCCCTCCCCTTCTCTCCCCACCCTCCTCTACACTCTCCCTATCTCCTTCCCTCCCTCCTTCTGTTCCTTCTCATACTTTTATCTTGTTTTTTTATAGTAAATAACATTTGCTTTCCTTAAAAAAACATTATGTTTATAATTTAGGGGAATGGTGATCCCAGAAATTATTGATCTAGTTCGCCTTATCCTTTTTAGACTCTTGGAGCGAGGCGAGAACCGTCGATTCATGCCCGCCATTTGATTGCATGCAAGTTTCTCTGACTAAAAATTGTTCCCTTTGCTATCTTCGCCTCTTGTTGGTGGCCGACTGAAAAAGACACCTGGCCTCCAGGTCTGTGGATTAGTTGTGCATACTGACAACATCTCCATATCTTTACCGCATGCCACAGTGCAGAGTTTATTGCTGCGGGAGTACCTTTTTTAAATAACTGATTATCTGTTAATGCAATGTTAGACAAAATGTGTAGTTCATCTGATGAGGTTTAGTATTACTCTTGCATTAAGTAAAATAATAGTTTTAGGTTTTATTTGTTGAGGTATTGGCGATTTACCTTATTGTTCCTAAAGATGTTTCGCGCGACTGCCCTTAATTCGACTTTCCCAGACACTTCATTGTGCATGTTCCCATTTGATCACATATAAGTTGCACTGGCAGAAAAAACTTCGTTTATTCGCTTCTCTTCATTGCAAGTTGTCTGGAGGAAGTTATCTGCAGAATCCACAGCCAAGGAAGAGGAATTTACGTCCACAATGAGATATAATATTGTTATGAACGGCCACGTCACCAAGCAGGCTGGTCCGCATCTGCAGCCTTCCCCCAGAAAGCTCAATGATTGTCCCTCCTCGACGATGTCATCAGTTGATGGGGGAGGGAGGGCCACCACACCTGTCTGGTGAACGCTTGTGAGACTGTCGTGTCTCCCGCTTACTAGAAGAGTAGACGAGTTAGGAGCCAAAGATAGAATTTTCTGGTCGGCGCCTCCATCGGCGCGACTCGAGGTGCAAAGAATCTTCTGGAGCAGGTCATCTCGGCCATAAAAGCTGTGGAGTGCGTTTGTATGGCCATGAGTGCCGAGTGCGTACGACGCGGCGACGGTGCAGTGGCCAGCGGGTGCAGCGTACAACTATCTGGAGAGCAGAGAATGGGACTGACCTGCAGGACTGAAAGAAAGTGGGGCTTGTTTAGTGAAAGATGGGCATTTGGATGATGGAAATGTAGTGCCATGTATATATAGATTTTACATTGGTAACTAATGAGTGATAATTGACGGTAGGTAGTATGAACACATTTATTAGTACTTTAATTATATGTAATTAAGATTAGCATGGAAATTATGCTTACTGGTAAAAATAGTGTCAATAGTAGGTATAGTATGGTGGGGCCAGGGAAAAATCAGCGAATTTTCTAAAATATATAAAAAGTCAGGGGAAATTTTGTAAGAATACCATTGAAGTGCGAAGTTTGTATTCGAAACTTTAGGAAATTGTTTTTCAGTAAAGATATCTGTCTAAAATGTTTCTAATTATTTTAGTTAGTATATATCATTAATGGATATGAATAAATTATCTTCGTAGTGCACTTCTTTGTGAAGTTACTAACATTCACCGTGTGTTTTCATAGGATGATGCACAACTTACATTTCGCAGGCTAAATTAATTTTTAAAGTTATTTATGTTGGAAATTTTAAGCTCTCTCTACGCATTGTATGTATTCAGCTGATGCTCACTACATGTTAAAGAAATTTATATATCTTCTTTTTTAGTGGTTTTATTATTAAGTATCAGTTGTGTTACATTTGTTCCTGAGTTTATATTAAAATCACATGTCCAAATATGCATTACCAAATTCTACACCATGTGTTTATGTTCATTAAGGCAAACTTCAGCGTAAAAGTAATATTTTATGAAGTTTTTTTTTACTCGATGATGCAGTGCTAAACGAAGACTAAAGGTTTGTCTTAACTATACATTTGGGATAAAACTGTATCGCCAACTCTTCTACACCATATCAATTTTTAAACCTAACATATTTGTACATGAGATGTTATGTTACAGGGTTTTGTTTGCCAAGCAGCATTGTATTATATTTCGTGAAATTAGGTTGCTGACAGTAGAATTAAATAATTATGGCTACTGCACAAAGGTAATGTTTTCGCTATTCTCATTGCATTATGCCATTTAAATGATAAATTATATCATAAGCAGATTTTAAGCCAAAATAGTAAGGGAAAAATTTAAATTTGCTCTGGAAAACCTGTAAAAGTCAGGGAATTTCGAAATATAAATTGCGTGACCATCCTGTTTAGACAGTTTTATTGTGTAAATAATAGTTGTATGTAATTTTATACCATGGTAAGTAAATGGAATTTACATTGATTTTTTATTTAAATCCTCGATTTCACACGGAACTGGATATGCCCTAGGCAACTTGTAATACTCTGTTATGGAAAAGTGTCGGTGGTTCTCGCCCTGGAACAATACATATCCCCCCCCCCTTTTTTTTTCACGACGAATGGGACACTGACAGCCTGGAAACTTCCTCTATTTGCCTAACGATCATACACTAAAGATGCCTATAGTCGGTTCACGACTGGAAGAAACTTTTGAAAATCAACCTTTGAAAAAACACCCTAGCCGTTAGCTACATGCATATAACATTACAAACAGCGGCGAGCGCGGATACAGTTATGCCGTTAGGTTGCCAGCACAAAGAGAGGAAATAGTTCTAAAGTTTTAACGTAATTGTTAATTTATCGCTTACAAATGGGTTTCGATAAGACTTGTATCTTATTATGCCAATTATTAATGACGTGATGCTAACGTACTTTGATTTCAATGTTTCTTGCATACTCACAAGATCACGCTCAAGGTGAAAGTAGAGCGGCCATTTGTTTACAAACCTTCGTTCCGTGTGTTGTTGGCGAGATGTGGTTGACACACGTGCCAGAGAATTGGTGTGATTATCTTGTTTAACCAATAATAATTCATTTACTTGTTTTTTTTTTTGCTAATATCCTCTCTTTATTATTTATCGTTGTGCCGATTTCTTTCGTTTCTGATACCTGTATAAGAGATTACTCGTAGTGCGTTCTCACGTGTTTAATATTTTTTAAATTTATTTCAGGTTTGCTTAAAATTTTATTTATTGTATTTTACGTTATATGTTGCGGTAGTTTTTGTGTGCAGTCATGAGTTCTAGCAAGGTGAATAAAAGATAAGTCACCAACGCCAACAGGACATCATTAACCTCACCGAATCGTTGTATTCCCTAATTAGGCGAGGGGAAATGAAACCCTGCAACGTCGCGGAAAGAGCGGCAGAAATGTTGAAACGCTTCAGATCCACAGTTCTAAGGTATGTTAAAATATATGTAGTATTAACCATTGCGTTTGCAAGTTGTGTGTGCTAAGGTCAATTATGTTGGCCTACGAAATGTGTTTACAAGAACATAAAGAAAATTTGTTAATAACTTGATAACATCGTCGAACGTTGTCTACGTGTCTTTTTAAAGTTTTATTTGGGTAATTATTAAGTTTAGGGGGCTTTTCTGTAAAAAAAAAAAAAATAATTTCACGGAAAATGGTATATTTCCACCCCACTAATGATGCAGAACACGAATATACGACGGGCATTAACGTCCGACTAATTTCGTAACATGTGCCCACCTAACCTAACAGAACCTATCCCCACGATGGGTGAATCACTATTTTACATTTTTAAACTAACCTAGGATTGTTGGGTTTTACACTAACCTAGGATTGTAGGGTTATATAGACTCAAATGTGAGTGTATGAATCACCTAACCAAAAGGTGGTATTACAATGTGTAATTAAAAATAAAAACTACTTTGTGTTGGAATTTGTGTACCCCTGCGAGGGATTCTTCATAAACAACCCAATATATACAGTGGAAATTTATTATAAAGACAACTGACAATGGTAAGGAAAATTGCCTCTATAGTGAGTTTGTTATAGTCAATTAATTTTATATAGGTTATGGAGAGATGGTGCATTTTAAGATTCTGAAGAAGGAGCTTGTTTTGTATTTATAAGTTACATTGCGGCATTAATTGCCATTGTTATACGTCACTAAATAGATTACAGTCGATATAACTGGAACTTCCCCTACTATTAAACATATCTGTATCACTTCACTAAACATGAGAGGACATCGTAATCGATGAAATCGCAGTCATAATCTTTTAAGAAAACAATTGTGTATTAATGCATTTCCCCAACACCACTGTTCTACAGCCATTGTCTTTTAGTTATTGTAAATTATCAGTGTCATATTTTTCACTTTCAGTGCTACATAGCCAACCTAATTTGCATAATTTAAAAAGGACCATAATTCAGTTACTGGGTCAACTACAGTTACTGATACCAAAAACATACAAGGGTTTGTTTACAAATGATGTGTGACAATGTGATATGCTCTGCCGTGTGTTAGTTTAGGTTAGTTTAATAGGTGGCAGGTATTGGTTACTATATAACCCTACAATCCTAGGTTAGTTAAAAAATGTAAAATAGTGATTCACTCATCGTGGGGTTAGGTTCTGTTAGGTTAGGTGGGCACATATTACGAAATTAGTCGGACGTTAATGCCCCTCGTATATTCGTGTTCTGCATCATTAGCAGAGTGGAAATATAAGATTTTCAATGAATTATTTTTATTTTTACAGGAAACCCTATAAACTTAATAATTACCAAAATAAAACGTTAAAAATACACGTAGACAACGTTCGACGACGTTATCAAGTTATTAACAAATTTTCTTTATGTTCTTGTAAACACATTTCGTGGGCCAACGTAATTGATCTTAACACACACAACTTGCAAACGCAATGGTTAATACTACAGATATTTTAACATACCTTAGCACTGTAGATTTGGAGAGTTTCAACATTTCTGCCACTCTTTCCGCGACGTTGCAGGGTTTCATTTCCCCTCGCCTAATTAGTGAATACAACGATTCGGTGAGGTTAATGATGTCCTGTTGGCGTTGGTGACTTCTCTTTTATTCACCTTGCTAGAACTCATGACTGCACACAAAAACTACCGCAACATACAACGTAAAATACAGTAAATAAAATTTTAAGCAAACGTGAAATAAATTTGAAAAATATTTAAAACGTTAGAACGCACTATGAGTAATCTCTTATACAGATTTCAAAAGCAAAAGGAATCTGTACGAGAAGGTTAGCACAAATTAAAGTCATACGTTATGAAAAATCAAATAATAAAGAGCTGATATTAGTATAAAAAAACCGATAAATGAAATATTAGGTTAAACAAGAATCGCACAAATTCTCTACAGCACGGCCATCCGGGGGCTTATGAGAGATTGGCGTTGCCATGTTAATGTTGTTGGATGGACTCCTTGAATGTTGACACATTTCATTGCAAAGTATTGTGTCTATAATATGTAATCAAAGTGAAAGTTTTTCTCCCCCACCCAATCCCCCAGTCAAAATCAAACCTACACACACACGCACACACACGCGCGCGCACACACACACACACGAAACATCTAATTTTTATTACTCACATTTTGGGTTTATATAATGAAATGTTTTTTGCTTGCATGACATATTCTTTTGTGTGAAATTCTCAATATTAAAAACTTTACGATTGTGGAATATCCATTAATAATATATACATTACTTTTATGATGGGTACGTGCATGTACGAACACATGTACACACACACAGCGGAATGTAAACATTGCCATGTGACTGCCACATGGCAATGTTTGTTTACCCTTTGGCAGAAGGATACGAAATGGGCTTGAAAGTAGATCTTTAGCAGGGCTTCAAGAAAGTCTCTTCCAGTCATGAACCGACTATACCTACTAGTGTGTAGTGCCCGCTTTCGCCCTGGTGATGGAGGTAATGCAGTATGGCATGGATTCTACAAGACACCAGAAGCGGTCGGGAGCCTAATCCATAACCGCTGCAGTCTCTGTCGGAGCACAGGATGCACGGTACGCACATCCCCTTCGGCAGCATACCAGATTTGTTCGACATGATTGAGGTCAGATGACCTCGAGAGCCAGGTAAGTAATGTCAAGTCTGTGGAGTGTTCATTTAACCAGTCGTCACAATTCGGGAGCGGTGGGATGATGCATTGTATTGTTGTACGTACAAGTCTCCTGCATAGTGCTGTATGTGCAGAAATGGGTGCACATGTTCTGCCAGCAGGTCCCTGTATAGTTCGCAGTTTAGGGATGATGACATGTGTATTTCATTCCACGTAAAGTCCCCATAAGAGGATACCACCACCACCGGCCTGACCCTGCTGACACGAGAGATCCATCTCTTCATGTGTTTGGCGGCTCACTCATAGCCTGCCATCAGTGTGTAATACTGCGTATCTTGACTCATCCATACTGGCGACCTTTTCCCATAAGTCAAGGGTCCAATGACTGTGTTAATGCGCCCACGTTAATCGCTGAGCCTTGTGACTTGCATTGAGAAAATATACCCTGGTAGGATGGCGGCTTACAGGGACAAGTGGTGAGATTTTGCTGCTTTTAACATCGAGGTCTGAGGGCCGATGAGGGTGAAGTGAGGTATGTATCAGCGCCGGAATGCAAGGGCGAGGTAAACGGGAGATCCCAGAGAAAACCCTGCCGACCAGTGGTATCGTCCGGCACGATTCCCACTTGCGAAAGTCCGGGAGCGACCCCGCCGGGAATCGAATCCGTTTCGCTTAAATGGGAGGCGAGCAGACTAGCCACTACACCACCACGGCCCCTTCGTTATGGGGACTGTTGATAATCGCGCCTGGGTGTGGATGACTCCTGGTGAACGCCACACTCCCAATTTCGCTATCGAGCAGCACACTTCCCCTATGGCAGGCATTATGGTCTGGAAAGAATATACCTTACGATAGCCGATCCGCTCTTGTCGTGTTATATGGAACATTGACGACTTAGCAGTATGTGGATGAGCTCGTATACCCCCAACTTGCCGGAATTCCAGATGCTATTTTCCAGCAGGATAACTCCCGGCAGCACACAGCACTGGTCGCCCAAGATTGCCTCCGTCATACCCAAACCCTACCATGGATTGCCGCCCCCCTGACATGTCCGCAACCGAGACGGTGTTGAACCAGATGAAATGCCAACTGTTACCGTGCCAGCGTATCCGGCATTTGGAACACACCGTCCAACGATTGTGGGCCTGTCTGTCTAAGGACTCTGCTGGACTCTATGCCTGGCTATTTTCAACGTGTATCGCAGTGCGAGGGGAAGGGGGGGGGGGAGGCGACGCGTCATTGAAGATGACTGGGCGGCGTACAACAGATCCATGTGCAATTGCCCTGCTGATGTGTTTTGTAATCGTGTGTATTAATAATCTGTATCACTATATTTATAAAGTTTCAGTACAAGCAGATGCATCCTTCTGTGTGCGCTATTTTTATAGTCCAGTAATGTATTTTTTTTTGTTAATTTGAAACAGTTATTTTATGTTACTGACTTTAATTGGTTGTACCATGTTGGCCCAGTGTGTATACGTACGAAATGCCGACAGTATGTTTTCCAGCAAGTGTTGGACACAAATGGCCAACAACGTAAATTCTTAACAATGCAAAGTTTGTGTGTTAAAAAAAAACCATTTTCAAGCAAACACATGAAATTGTTTAATTTTATTCAAATTGTTTAATTTCCGTGTTGAAATATTGTTGGCTATACAATGTTGGCTCAACAAAATTGTACGTATTTTGCATGTCGGAAATAGAAGAAAATTTCGTTAGCACTTCTTTCTACTTGTGCTTTTTCCACTGTCCGCTAGATGTCAGCTTGTCCTAGTTACTCGTAACTTATTACCCTCTGCAAACAAGAGATGGCAGCACTGTAGGTTGTGTAGCATGCTTATCGGTTAGTAAGACACCCCACGTAATATGACACAAATCGGACTTGTTGACGATGATTGTTTTACTATCTTTGAAACGTTTTATTACACTTTCTACAATGGAATGAGGTATGTTCACTGACCTGATGATTTCTCGTAATGACTTTCCTGCTCGATGAAGAGGGGTGATAAGCTCACATTCACCTGCGGACGACCCGTAGTAGTCGTAGATGTGCAGTTCACTTCTCTGTGCGACGCCGCACGTCTTCACGGAAGCACGCCTGAGTACGGGTGCGGCGTTGACCTTGCGTATGTGTCCGTTAGATGTGTACTGTGAGAGTTTTACTTTGACGTCATAATGTTGTGAAGTCACATACATTATTTATTTTACTTTCAGTGGGCTGCTACATGCAACTGGTGTTTATATTATACCGTATTTAATATTACTGGCACTACAAAAATGCCCATTTCATGACGGCGAATCAACATTTTATTCTTTATTACATTGGAGTCTACCTGTTGCTTTGCTGTACGACTTTCGCTTTGTGCGTCTGTATCTTGGAGGGCTCGGAAATGGGATTTATAATTATTTATTTAGAGTATTATTCGTACCTGGTTTGAAGTGTGTTTTCTTTTCGCACATCTGTAGGATGAAAAAACGTTTAGTTGTTTCGTAGCGCATTCAAGCCCCAGGTAGGCGGCGCCCATAATATAAAACTGTCCCAACAGTGTGGCAATGTCGAAAGATATATAGGCGGACGTAAGTATTCAAATGTACGGATATGAATCTTTGAATGTTGAAGTAATTCATAAAAAAAAGCCGAATTATGTATTATTTCATGATGCTGTTGATGCGTCAACATGTATTTTAACAAATACACAGTAAAAGCATGTTAAGAACATGTGTGTTTTCTCTAGTAATGTAATTCCTTTGAAACACGTACTTGACACAAGTATTCTACAGTGCTCTATGATACAGTAGTAAAACAAAGACAGTAAATGACGGAAAGGTTCACCTGTGTACCATCGCAGCGCTCAGTCCGTGTATGTTTCCATTCGTAAAACAAGCAACTTCAGCTGCGAGTGGTCACAGGCAGGATGGGGCGCAGCGGAAACGAGACTTACTCTAGAAGAGAGAAAAATTATCTTAAACATGTATAAACAAAATAAAACATGTAAAGAAATGGGAGAAGCTGAACAGAGAAATCCGTCCAACGCTATAAAACTAGGAATACCCTTCTCAATCATCCAAGAGACGGTGCTCCGCCAAAACTTACTTCTAGAGATAGAAGACAAGTGGTGAAAATTGTAAAGCAAAATCCTAGAATAACAGCAACAGACTTTAGAGTACACCTGGAAGAAAAACCTTGATATGGTGATTAATGTGAGAACAGTTCGTAGGATCCTTAATTATATAACGAAGAGCAGTGAGTTCTGGGATCGTGTGCTTTGGTCAGATGAAAGAAAGTTCAATATATCCCGAAGCTATGGCCGATTGAAAGTATGGTGACAGATGAATACTGAGTGGGATCTCCAAAATATGGACACTACGGTCAAACATGGCGGCAGCATAATGGTATGGGGATGTATGGCGTCAAGTGGTGTGGGTGAGCTTGCTTTCATTGTTGGCAACATGCATAAGTATGTTCATAAGAATATACTATAAGAACATCTGAAGAGAAGCGCTGAAAAAACAAATCTTGGAAATTATTATTATTATTTCCAACAGGACAATGATTTCTTCAGACGCTTATAGGTTATGTATCATACACAACACACCTCACACACTAAAAACACCACCTCAATCACCCAACATGAACCATATCGAGAGCATCTAGCAAGAACTGGAAGCTAGGATCAGGACACACCACATTGCAAGCAAAACAGACTGACGATAGTATTTTGCAAGAACGGCATAAGCTTGATTCCGATTTAACTAGTAAGTACGTGCGTTCAATACCAAAGCGTTTGGCAGCAGTTATTAACAGGAAATACATGATAATCAAGTACTAGAGTGCTTGTTTTTTTATTTCAATACCTATGTCCAGCTGTTAGAAAGACATTTTTCAGTTGTCGTTACGAAAATGTAAGTACGTATGTTTCATTTACGTGAATATATTTCTGTTGTGATCGTTTTGTGTACGTGTGTTTCTCATGCGTGGTATTTATGTGTGTTTCGTCCGCCTTTTTCCTTCGTTTAAATAGTGTATGAAGTTTCGCTGCCACGTGTGGCGCTCTGACCTGGAATAAGTCATACGCTCATGTGTTTCACCTCGTCCCGTATCCAACCTTACTCCCCTTTTACCTTTCGTAAAGATTGCGGGAAGACTCGTACAGTTGTTTGTCTCTTGGGTTTATGACGCGTCGATGGCAAGCCAGGTCGGCCTGTACCTTCCCATCTTACAAACGGTGGCTTAAAACACATTTGGGCTAATCAGTTTTTAAATGTAATTGCAAGCGTTTCCCTATGTAAACCTAAGTGAACACATTATAGTAAAACAATGTGATTTTTGGAGACTAAGTAAACATTAAATTAGTGTACGAATTCCCGAAATCAAACATGACCTGTCGATAGTTTACAAGTATTTGAATGAATCCGCGCATGCCCGTGGGCTTATCAGGGGGCTGCTTACAAAATAAACAAACTTTTTTTACACATGACAATTTTTTTCACGTCCATGGCTTATTAAGATTCGAATCCCGAACCGTGTGGTCTGAAGGTAGGGCATAACCACCACGGCCACAGAAGTGCCCGGAACGAATTAAAAATGCAATCAGAATTATATGTTTTAGGTATTTATGTTCTCTCGTATTTTCTGTCGTAAAGCGGTTTCAAGCTACTGATATTTATGGAATTATGTCACGCATGTAATGTATTGCATACGCAGTATGATAAATAAGCTGATTAGCGCTGAAGGCGATTTATTTACATTGAACAATTATGACAACATACAAGTTTATTTTCATTTCAACTTAACGTAAGAACCTATGCTATGTTAAACATGGTTGATATTTTCGCAGTTCGTGTTTACCAGACATTCGTAGCTCACGATGCGTAGTAGCCTGAGCAAGGAGAGATCCGTAATTGACGTCGCAGAAACGCCAACTGGATACCTACAAGTTCCGCGCGTTTATGTTGGCAACCGTGAGTCCTTGCTACGCGCGCGCGGGAAGTTTAAACTGCGGTATGAGGTGCTACCATGCCAAGATGAGACTTAAGTTGCGCATTTGGTGTGTCATTTTACGTAGTATCTTTTTACTTGCTTCTTTGTCCGTTAATTGATTTTGCGTGATAACTTATTTTGGTACCGAACAAATAATTAATTTTTTAAACGATGTAGTTTTTACGTAGCGCTTGTGTGCGTGCATTAACGTGAGATACACAGGATGAATGACATGCTGGATGCCGTGTTCGAATTAGCACTTGTAGTGTATTAAAAGGTCACGTGTCCACTAAAATGACGACGTATTTGGTGTTTTAGTATTTGGTTTTTAGTATATAACGAAACTTACTAAAATACTAAATTACTAAAACGCAACCATCTTTGAACAAGTGACTATCGACGGCGTCAGAATTGAACGCTATTAATTACTAATTACTAAAATATTAATATACTAAATGGTCCATTCGAACACTGCCGAAGACGCCAGAGATTCCGAAAGTTGCGGTGCTGTGTGTTACACAGTACTTGTATGAATGCGTTATCCGCTCCCTAGGTCCTCGTTACTGAAAAGTCAGTCAGTCCCGACTAGTATATATCAGGACTACCCATTGACATGAGTGTGACAACGCGCCGGCCAAGTGGTGTGCCTCGTGGCTGCTCGCGTGCGGTTGGCAGCAGTGGGGTCCTCGTCTAGCCTCGCGCGGGGGCGCCGCTCTCTCCCTCCGGGGCCGGTGATCAATATATCCGACCCGCAACCCTCGCGACAATGCCCGGCATCGGCAGGGTTGGCATGGATATCCCCAGTCGCTTCGCGCACTAGCATGCCGCGCCTACCCTTGGCGTTACATTTTTCAAATTTTATTTCCCCCTTTTTTAAGTTTGTTGAGAAGAAAACTATAGAAACTCAGCTCATACATTCCTTACATCTAATATGTGAATATTGATTAATACAGTAAATAAAATTGACAAATAATGTTTCTCAGAATTTTGTAAACTGTGAAAATACAGCATATTCATTTTCCCCCCGCTGTATTTATTGTAACGTATTAAATTTCGAGTAGATCGTCAAAATGCATGGTGAAAAGTTCTAAAGAAGTTCACAACAAGAGAACCGCAAGCTCGTCGTAAATGTGACGCAACCCCTGAAGGCGTCCAACATTTAACAAGGTGTTGTAGACACGTGTGCACAGAAATAGCTCGTCGCCTCTACGCGCAGGATTACGACTTTTGTTACCTGTGTAACAAAGTTGGTTGGAGTCAACTGTATAATTTCATAGTATTGTTACGGGGCGCCAGAGGGTCTTAATAAAAATAAAACAACTAAATTTTATGTAAAATTATTCACACAGCTATCATTTATAACATTAAACTATGTTTGTCCACTGTCACGCTACTTATTTTCAGTGGGCGCAATATGTAATGGCTATCTCAATCATATTTAAAGTAATTCCGGTTGTAGTCGGTAACTTCACACTCATTATTTACACATGCTCAATATGTATATTGCCATCATTCAAAATATATGTCACTCACATATCCAGTTCAGTAGTCCCGTCCGCCAGTCTCTCTCTCCACTGCACCGATGCTCGCAGTCCGCAGACTTCACTCACGCTGGTCGTTCTTGCCGCCACTCGACGCTCTGCTGGCTTGCTGTCTTCGCACACTTGTCACTTTAAGGTCACACAATCCTCCAAACTCTCAACTCCCAGACTCCCAGTTGAGAGGCCCGTCGCAGCTTAAATAATCTCGGGGGTCTGATCTGGAAGGTTTCCCGTACCCTGAGTCTCGCTGAGAGAGGCAAAGGTAACAAACCAGAACATTCATTCCGATAACTGCTGAATTTATATCCGCTGAAGGTCAGGAACGCGCGAATTACTATGGGCTTATCGCTTTGGTATGCGCGGGGGTATGCAGTAGCTAGATAATGTATGTTCAAAGACTGCGTCATGACAGGGAGCCCGGGAGCCAGAAGCTTACCAAGGAAATGACAAACTTCACGCGTTAGCATTCCGCTTCGACGGCAGCCAGTGCTAAATTTAAAAAATTCAAAAATTTCCCACTTTTTTTTTTCAAAAAATTAATTTTTCAAAACAACGCTTTCAAAAATCCTCAACATTTAAATGTAAAAAATTAATTTAATATTTCAAAAGTTAAAAATTTTTTTTAGCATTTCAAAAGTTCCGAAAATAATTTCCCTCCAACATTTCCTGGTGGACATGGTTGTTCATGGCTCCTCCCTAAGACAACGCCCAGTCGGCGGCCATGTTGGTTGTGGCTCCCTAAGACAATGTCCAGTCGTTGTGTCATGCTCTGGCATCCAAGTTGTATTAAAGAAGAATATCTAAAATATAGTGACAAGTTTATCAAACATAACTATAGCACAATATCTGTCCTCGGTCGCAAATAGTTTCAAAACTTGATCGTATGCAATTTTATGTACAAATATATTTTTATAAATTAAATATTGTATCTATTTAATTCTTAAGTATTAAACTTTAGAGACCTAAGTATACTGTGATGCATGTCTACTGGCGCATATGTAAAGAGAACGATCAATTCGTGTTTGGAATTATAACTACGAGACTGTAATCCTCTGCAAACCCCAGCACCATTGCTATCCCATTTTCGATTTATTAAAGCAGCTTGTACCACTACAAATAATCCAAAACTCATTTCTCTCGTCGAGAGGGATACTGTTCTAGCAGTCAGGAAATTTGTATCATCTATCGTGACATATGGAAAGATTGAATCACTTGCAGCACTCGACAAAGATGCCGAGCTTGCATACCTGCCTAAAGAATTCCTTCTCGCATATGCACGACACGAAATACAATCTGTCTACAAACACCTTCCTACCTATCTGCAATAGGACAAAATCATAATAGATTAGTCGAAAGAAGAATGAGTTGAGTGTGTAACTATTATTATGTTTTTTACAAGTCTGTAAAATAAAGTTAAAGTATAGAAATTACTTCTGTGTTATTCGTTTATTTTTATCCCTGCTTTTTATTAAATTGTTCCGGAGAAACTATTAAGACTAATCTGAGGTACATTGAAGATGTTATTAATTTTGGCATCAATATACATTTTTTCTTATGATCGTACGCAGTGGCTTGATACGTGTAAATACCTGTAAGCTTTGATTATATAAGAACTTTAAATATCTGTGCGTACATTCTTAGTATAGCCATTGGCATGGATTTATGTGAAAATTCAATCGTGACTTTATTTGTAAGCAATGTGAACGCATCAATTAAAAAAAGCTAAAACATTATTAATGCTAAAATTATACAGTCAGCTTACCATAAGAAAAAAATGGTACAGCCATGGAACATTTCGTGTACACTTTACCATTAGTTTAAATAAACTATTATTAGGTCGCGGGATCGTACCTCCTTCTCACTATAATACGAAGAGCTACTGACAATCATTACCTCCCACCCTGCACCCACGAAAGACACTGACATAGTGCATATAGGAACATAATGTCTTAAAAATTAATATTCTGTACCGAGGGGAATAAAAAAACCAGCTGTGGGGAAAACATGAGATCCACATCACCTTGGCATATGCTAAATGCAGTCCTAATCTAGAGACGGTTAATTTAAATAGTCATACAGCACTTGCAGACTACTCAAACAGCAACATCAGAACACTACAGCTCACCCCAGTTCGTGAGAAACTACTGGCTGGTGTTAAGGAGGTCACTGCTCGAGCGTTATTTTTACTCCCAGCTCGATCAAAACACCTTTGATGTGAGCGAACCCATTCGCCGATTGGCTTTGCAAAGCTCTGTACTGGTCCGTATGCCATATCGGCATGTGATTCCCTACTGGCTGGTATGCCAATTGGGGAGTAAGTTGCCAGAAGCTGATTGGCGAACGGTGTTCCAGCATTTTACTAGTCGGTGACTCAATTTTTCTGGTGTGTACATCTAGAGTTCGTTGTATATACATCTGTATTGGTTTTCAGTTAGTTATGCTTTCCATTACCTATGTATCCCATCCGAATGCGTAAAGAGTTTTGTGCTATTATTGTAACTGCATATATTTTACTACTCAACTGGCGCCTTAAATGTACGCATTGCAATAAATTATCAAAAGTCCCCAGTTAGCATATTTAGCTGAGATAATTTTCGTTAAAAAATAACTTAACGATACGTGCCATATATGTTTTCCCAGTTCAAACTACTGGAACAGGATTTATTTTAATTTCAGTATTGCATGCAACATACATATATGTTGTAATATCCAGAGGACATAGACGGAATTTGTAGAATCCGTTAAAGTATTCCATTTCAACTCTCCTGCAGGCGAATTAAACTCTCCGTACATCCAATAAAAATAAACAATATTTTGATTTGCATTTTCTCACCAAACCTTTGCACATCCAAGGATTTCTATTTAGTAGAGAGTATTTGCTATAATAAATAGGTATGTTAGAACCATGTCACGTCGTACAGACCAATCACTATGTAAATTAATTTCGCAATCTACTATAATTTATCTGTTTGCTCATTCATTTATTGTTTATTCGTGGAGTTCCAAATTTATAAGTATTACAGGTAGATATGCTGTTTTCTACGAAACACACGATAGTTTTAACTTATATTACATATATTATTCACTTTGCAAGTATATTTACTATTCACTTTGCAAGTATATTTATTATTCACTATGCAAGTATATAAAATTTATTTAGAAATCTTGGTAATTATCTCTTAAATTTTTTTGGCTCCATATGTAGGGAATTTTTATTGTAATCATAAGCAAATACTGTTAAACATATGTTATTTCTATTTACAACCAGACACACACACACGCACATATTATATGTGGTATATTTTAAATATATATTTAATTGATTACAGAAAATTACCGTGTATAGGCCGTTCTAGCGGGCCCATACGAGCAAACAATATCATGAGACCATTTTTTTTCTAATGATTGCTGCTATGTGTTTTTCTATTTCCAATGCACACAATTTTTATTTACAGCAATACGCATTTCCAATAAAAGCATTTTATAAACAACAGAAAGTAATACCACACATAAAACTTTTGCCTCCTTTGAAGTATTCTAATTCAATCACCCTGCAGCCGAACTGACCTCTGCGTACAGATGATAGAAAAAATATTAGCATTTTGATTCGCATCTTTATACCAAACTTTTGCATAACAGGTTTCCGATTTTAATACAGAGCATTCACTATAGTACTAACATTTTATTTTTCCATGTGCTTCCTACACAGACAATAACCTCCCTGTCCTATTAAACCCTCGCTTGACTTGACACACAATTACTGTTCGAGGCCACGCCCCATCAGGTCATTGCACTTATCACACACATACACATACTATTTTATTCAATAAAGCCTCTACCTCTGAGTTCATCAATAATCGAATTCATCTCTTCACCGACGGAAAGATGTCCTATCAGGAAATTTGTAATATATTTACTTTTCTAATAATTTCAGACTTTCACTTCACCCATATATGAATAAAGTGATCAGACCTTTGGCAATGTTAAATTTACATATGGCGGAAATATACATAATGTGCATACAAGCAGGGCTTTCAAAAGTACACAGTTAACCGTGAACAACCTATAGAGATGTTTTAGTACAAATTTTTGAAAATGTAATATATTATTTTAGAGAAGTAATGTTTTCAAGGCAAATACATATGTTAGCCTAAAAACCTCTTTTTATTCTGGACTTATAATACAGGATGAGTATAAAAGAATACCCCAACTTTGAAGGTCTATAATATCAAAACCAAACAACCTACAACCTTTATTGACCAACCAAATGAACCGTGAAGTTTATGTACCATACATTAATAAATGTTCAATGTGACCACCACGAACGGCCCGAACGACATATACGCGATAATCAAACTCGTTCCACACTCTTGTCAGCATTTCCGGTGTTACGGTTAAGATGGAGTCCGTAATTCTCGTTTTGAGGTCGTCGATGTTAGCCAGCAATGGTGGACGAAATACTTGATACTTTATCTACCCCCATAGAAAAAAATTGCACGGGGTAAGATCCGGGCTTCCTGGGGGCCAGTGATGAAGAGCCTGGTCACCAGCTGCTCCTCGACCAATCCAGCGTTGCGGCAACGTCTCGTTCAGGTATCCGCGAACTGCTAGGTGCCAATGGGGTGGCGCACCATCCTGCTGGAAAATGAAGTCCCCCGCCGCCTCTTCTAACTGAGGAAACAACCACTCTGTAAGCATGTCCAAATAAAGGATTCCAGTAACAGTGGGCTCGTGGAAAAAGAAAGGGCCGAAAACAGTGTCTTTGGATACAGCGCAAAACACGTTCCCTTTGGGGAATCCCTTATTAACCACCAACAACTTACAGTCAATTGTTTTTTAAAACCAAATCACTTAAAACACTTGAAATTCCAATAAAGGTTGCAAGTAGACTGCTAGGCCACCAAAAATATATAAAAGGACTGGAATACAAGTACTCACAGTGTAGTACTTGTCGGCAGGCGCACACACAAAGAACGACACATTTTCCACGCGGTTGCGCGATCGCGACGTTTCGCTGGCTGTCAGCTTCATCAGGCGGCGAGTTGTGTCCTACAACTGACTCAGCCAGCGAAACGTCGCGATCCCGTAACTACGTGGAAAATGTGTCGTCCTTCGTTGTGTGTGTGTGTGCGTGCCTGTCGACAAGTACTACACTGTGAGTACTTGAATTCCTGTCCTTTTATATATTTTTGAAATTCAAATAAAGTTAAATGTGGAAACTATTGTGCATAATGCATGCTATACAAAGATACAAATACACCACTACGTTATTTAAATAGTTTAATTGTGTGCAGTTTGTCAGCAACTTAACACTGCAATATCATAAATAATTATTTAAAAAACACTAGCAATTTTATTAATAAACTGAATAAAATAAATGCATTTCAGAACTTAGTGCTCCAAAGCTGCAAGATTTTGGTTGGCAAAGTGACTACTGGTGTGTATATTATACTGTCTGTCTGCGTCTTCACCTGCGTGTACTAAATGAAGCAGCTAGTGATTTCCTTTACCAAAGGACGTCTTTGCACAACATGTTAGCGGTTCTGCTGTTAGGTGCTAGGATTACAGTTGCTAGGTGAGCTCACTCTGGAGCAGGCCGTGTAGATCTGCCCACGTGAGAAGCAGTCACAACGAAACAGACGGGGAGTTGTAGTCTCTTAAAATTCGGCAAATTACTCAGATGGAATGAGTGATATGAGCATTATGAAAACATATCTCCCCCCCCCCCC
>NQII01001489.1:115937-142471 GCA_002778355.1 Clitarchus hookeri | reverse complement strand
CCCCCCCATGAGCATCCATTAAAGACTGTGGCTTTGATTACATATTTTTTTCGAGCCAACACTTGAAGCATCAAGCAATCGCAGCGTTTTGGCGGTAACATTAATGGAGTTCCATCTTTACAAGAAGCTTTTGTGATGATAGCCTAGGGGGGTAAATGCTATTGTTGTACTCCTGAGGGTAATGAACCGNCCCCGCAACTGCCGATATTTTACCGTGGACACCGACAGTAATTTAGGAAAATTAGTTCCACCTCTTAAGAGGCCTACATACCTGGAGCTGTTTTCTGCATTTTAGGCTGAGAGGCGCAGGAGCAATAAGGGTGGCACTGCCTTGTGCATCAAGTAACGCCATCGCCACTAAGCGCACGACTCCGAACTGGCGTGCAGTGTTCTCGTCGCACTGCGTGTACCTACGGGACTTTCAGCGGTGCTCCTATTATTTTATTGGCAGAAAGTCTGTAGGAAGGTTCAATGCAGGGTCCTTGAGTTGCTTTGTATGCATCTGAAGCTTATATTTTGAGATACGATGATCTGAAAAGCAGTTTTTATCCATTTTGGACTACTCAAAAATGATGTTTCTAATGTGCATTACATCTTGAAAGCATTAGACAGCCCTCTTCTAAGGTGCGTGTTCTTTTCGTAGATTAGCACATTGGACGCAAGTTAATAGTTTCGCAGAAAAACGTGAATTTCTAACTCTCTGTAACGCAGTTAAAAGTCCAGGTTGGTGGGAGCCTTAAGGAATCTACGCGAATGATTTGTTACATTATATTGTTAAAATCGCTCAATCCTTGTAACATATTCTTATATGGCAATATTTTCAAACTAATTGTTAATTCACTCCAATACTACAGAATAAAAATTGCATTAACTAATTTTTTCTTTTTAGTAAATGCTACTGGAATATATTCAGTTACATTAAATATTATTGTGATAAATAAAAGCTCAGGTTTGTTGGAAAACAAAATATAAAAGAAAGGGCTTGCCATTGTTATAACATGAGATTTTGAAAGTTCTTTAGGGGATTCATAAGTTTGTAGTTCTGACAGTTCTGTCTGCAAGAAACAAATTGAATGTTGCAACACAAAAACATGGTAGCTGCGAAACTGGAATGGGCACTAAATCCCAATAATTTACTCTTAACCGAAAATAAGGTATGAAATTATTAATCGCGGTATCTAATATGATCTAAACGCATATATAGAATTTCATAAAGTAAAAACCATAGCAAGATATATTTCACTGACTATTTAAATATTGAAACTGCTTTTCTTGGACAACTTTTTTCTGCAACTCTAAGGGAAATTAAACTTTTTTTTTCTCAGTGAGAGACGGGTTTCATTTCTGTTCATACTCTCTTCGTTTGAAAAGTTTCCACAAAACACGTTGGTTTGAAAGTTAAAGGCATGGAAACTATGTATTGTAGGTAACATATTGTCGAAAAAACATTAGAACTTTTCACCTACAAGGATTTGAATTTGTAAAATAATCATGAAATAAGTTTTTAGGTACGTACGTTGCTTTTCAAATCAAATTCCATTACAATATCAAAAGGAGTCACCGAGCTATTGAGGAATCCTTGAAAACACATTTTACCCCTTTCACCCTCTTAGGAATTGAATTTCAAAAAATCATGAAATCTGTTTTTAGGTATTTGCAAAGGGTAATTGTTTGAAGCTAAGAGCATGATATCACACAGAACATGAAGTAAGAAGAAATTATACTTAATGTATTACATAACTTATTCATTTCAAATACAATCAACTTCCTTTCTACAAAATGTAACACCTTTTTGTGTAGTCATGGTGAGACAGTGTTCACAATTGTTGTCGCAGTAATAAATAAATGTGTAGCACAAAAGTTAAAGTGAAATTCCATCTTACAGCATACAAACTTCTGTCAAATTATCCAATGCTACAAAATATATTGGAAAACGACCATATTTGCAATATTTGTATATTTTATTCTCACTAACTTCTGTTACATGTACTACTTTACCTGTACCAGGCAACAAAAGCATTAAGTTGATTCAGTGTACGCAGCAAAGTTAATGATCAATTTCACTTTTCGCAAAACCATGTTTCTACTAAGTTTTCACAGATAATGAATCTCTGCCAAGTCATAATATACCAGCTGATCATTAAAAAGTAATCACAGCATGAATTTCAACACATGTATGATGTATATTCAGAACGCAAATGTACTATAAGTTCTAAACTGCAATATGTGCCCAACAGGACTATGTGATATGACCATATATCAATCATGAAACACTACTTTAGAAATATTGCAACTGCGTTATGGTCCAACAATATAGATGACTATATCACTTATCGCAATATTACGTATATGTGATGTTGAGGATGTTCTGCTATCGCGATATTTGAAGTTGTATGTATACTGCAATTTTCGCAATACCTATTTATAAATACTAGTAATTTAATTTCAGAAATTACAATAATAAAACTGGGGTATATTTAAAATTAGTTGTAATTGTAATTTAGCCAAAAAAAAAAACATTTTTAAAGTAGGTGGGGTTATTGCATAGTTTTTGCTATACAATTTCAGTATATTTCAAATAAGGAAATACACTAAAGAGCGTACTTTTAGTTTACCTTATGTAATTTCAGCATTATTTTCAGTGGGGCCAGATATACATAATCTCTATTTATAAAATGAAGAGCCCCGCTGACTCGCATAGAGGTGAAGTTAGCTTCGAATTCCATCTTCAAATGGTGACGCACCGCGCGTATTTGGTAGCATAACATCCAACCCCACGAAAAGGTAATTGTTGAAACAAAAACTGCACATGTCAATAATACAAGCAATTGATTATTTAAGGCAAAGAACAGTATGTATACATGAAGTAAGAAAATAACCACATCAAAGTAAAAAGAAAATTTGAATGTAGCATTTTTTTTTCTTTTTTTTTTCAACTTTTTGTTTAACCGCCGATAAACTTCTGACGCAGAACAATATGGAAATTCTACGTGACAAGTTTCAAGTCGCCTAAAATCGAAACCTTCCAATGAAGACGAAAAATTAACATTTCAATCTTATAGCAATTGGCGTATGTAATACAGCATGAATCAGATTCATGAATTCCGTGCTCCAATTTCTGTCTAAGCGCAGATAAAAATTACCACTTAGAACAGCATGGCAATTCCAGTAAACAATATTAGGGTCTTCTAGTTGTGAAATATTCCTTTGAAACAGAAAAATTCACACAGCATTATAATTACATTTTTTCAGTGTACTACAAAATGTATCAGAATCATCGCGACTGTGGTCCAGTTTTCGTCAAAGGGCAGATAAACTTGCATCTTAGAACGACTTGGCGATTCTAGAAGACAAGTTTAAAGTTTATTCCCCTCTAGTTTTGAAACCTTTCAATGAAGCAGAACAATTCACACTTCATTGTAATTACAGTTTCCCAGTGTACTGCAAAATGATTTATATTCATGACGACTGTGCTCCAATTTTGTCGAAGAGCCGATAAACTTGCATCTCAGAACGACTTGGCAATTCTGGGAAACAAGTTTAGGGCCTTCTAGAATAAAAGCTTTCATTTCAAGCATAACGATTAATATTGCATTGTTTTAAAACTTGAAGGCCCTACACTTGATTAGTTTGTATATGGGGCAACGGGGACAATGTTTTTTTACTTGGAGTGAGGGTGTGGGTGTTGCCGAGTGTCTTCTACATTCATATCAATTTACCATCAAATATATTATATAAACCTATAAACAATTAAGAATACTACCGTATGCTATATCGATGAAACCATGTAACAAATTTCAACTTAACTTTGTATGCTGGCAGCATCTATTACAATCATCAAATTTGTCTACCCAAAGCCACTTTTGTCCCCAATTTTGTAAGATAGTGCCATACGAATAAGTAAAAAGTTTTTTTCATATCTCGGGAAACAATCAACCAATTCCTTCCTAATTTGGCAAACAAGAACAACTGTGGTAGGGCATATAAACTGATATGCTATGTTTTAAGAGGGTCAGGTTATATTTGCAAAATAGCACCCACATAACCATTTTAGCGTAGCATACTATATTTACGAAACAATGTAACCAATTTCAACTTAATTTTGTATGCTCTTGGAAGAAAATTGGAGCACAGTCGCCATGAATCTTATACATTTTGTATTACATTGTAAAGATGTAATTACAATGCTGCGAGAGTTTTCTGCTTCATTGAAAGGTTTCAAAACTTGAGTCCAAACTTGACTTCTAGAATCTCCAAGTCGTTCTAAGTCGTAAGTTTATCGGCTCTTAGACAAAAAATGAAGCAAATCTGCCATGAATCTGATACATTTTATACACTGGGTATCTGTGATTACAATGCATTGTGAATTTCTATAATACTTTTGAAGGCTTTCATTTTAGAAGGCCGAAAACTTGCCTCCCAGAACCGCCGAGTCGTTGTGAGTCACAAATTTGTAAGCTCTTGGACAAAAACTGGATCACATTCGCCATGAATCTTATACATTTTGTACTATTCTGGGTAACTTTGCTTACAATGCAGTGTGAATTTTTCTTCTTCATTGGTTGGTTTGGATTCTATAAGGGCTGTAAACTTGTCTCCCACAATTGCCATATATTTGCGAGCCATAAGTTTATCAGTACTTAGACAATAGCAATCTGCAGTCGCCATTAAGCTGGTACAGTTACCAATTCAAACTTTTTTTTTAACATATTAGGACATGTGCAGTTTTTGCTCGACACATTTCCTGTAGAGTGGTAAAGTTATTAGTGATTTTTCTGCGGGCATGTTGGCAGCGTAAGATTGATGCTGGGATTCGAAGCTAACTTCACTTAAGTCTGACTCACCCAAAACAAAGGCCAAACTGCTGGACGAAGAGCTAAAATTTATGGATGTCTTCCTATCCACTAAAAAATGATTTTTCGAAATTCAACCCCTAAGATGGTAAAAAGGGGTCAATGAGGACTTCTCAATAGCTCATTAACCCGATGAGATAAGTTCGCTTGCTTGTGAGCCCCAAACGCGCTAGAAAGCTCCGAGTAGGCGCCGTCCTTAAACAATGTTTAATTAGAAAGCCATCAGCTGACTGGTAAATTTATTGTGTTCACTTTAGTTTTGTGCTGGCACAAGGTTCATATTGAGTTATGGGGCAGAGAAATTAAACTATTTGCCAGCGATTATGTCTGGTTGGAATTTACAATTTTTGCTTGGCATTTTTAATTCTCATAGCATTTGAATAGGGCAGTTCCTGAAGCAAAAATTATTCCATGCCCTTTTTGGAGTTGCGATATTTTAAAGAATCCAAAAAATAATTTTTCTCCCGTTTCGTCCCATCAGTGACTTAGTTTTGAAAAATCCTGAAATTTTTTTGGTATTTTCTTTTGGGGTATTTATATACATATAGTAGTTATTTGGAAGCAAGAAATAATGGTAATATATCTGCGGGACATAGTTATTTTAGATTCCATGACAACAGATTTCACACATTCAAGGGTCGAATTTTTATAAATCCTGAAATTGGTTTTTAAACATTTGTATACAAAACATTTAGAAACAAAAAAAATTATGGTGACATCTTATCGGGTTTCTAAGCTACCAAAAATCCAGTGAAAACCTATTTTGCCTCTTTTAATACTTTAATGGTTAAATTTAAAAAATCCTGAAAGTGGTTTTGCATATGTACTATTTAGAAGCAAAACGCACATTGGCATCCAGAAGTGTGAAAGATATTGAGGGATCAGAGTGAAAGTATTTTACCCATTTTTCACCCCATGCGAAGGCTGAATTTCAGACATTCTCAGTCGATGCATACACCCTAAGGACAATCCACACCAAAAATTTAAATATTTCAGATCCAGCGGTTTGGGCTGTGCGCTGGTGAGTCAGTGAATCACACTTATTTTTTACATGTAGATATGTGGATATGCATATTAAATTATTAGTACAAACCGTCTCTGCTATGTTGATGTGTGATATCAATATGACCAATATTTGCAATGTCAACATTTCCATTATCAATATAACCGATAGTTGTGATGGCGATATACTGCACTGATAACGATATGGACAACATTCCCAACAATACTAAAAAGTAGATTAACCCGAAGAAAAAAAATTATAAATGATGTGAGGATCTTTCATACTTCATTTTTCAGGCAGTAGGTAACAGAGTTTGTGGTCAAAATCATATGGATCTAATATGGCCGCTGGCTAACCGGAATGACAGAGCACGAACAGCTCTGTCGCTCCGGTCCCAGGTCCCGATGTGCCAAAGTCCCCTTATCCCTCTACAAGAGAAAACGATCTTCCAGAGAGGGTAACGACGGCAACAGAATTATCATCCTGCCTTAATGCAACTCGCCTTATTATTCATAACTTCCGCTCTAGCGACGGAAATTGTTTCGAAAAGTCGAAGCGTTTTGTATTTTATCGAACGACAGCATCGATTTAAATGTAAATTGCTCTACTCAGTCCGTATATTTTTAATTAGATGCGTACAGCTCGAGAAATTGTAAGAGCCGTCGTGAAAAGTAGAAGTTGAAAGATTCAATACAAATTTTATCCACGTCTTGAAAATGGAAATTACGCCAAAGGGACCACGCATCGCATTCGTGCGCACTCAGTTTAATTATATTTTGCATAAGAACTATTATTACTAGACATTACCAACATAACCATTTGCTGTCTCTTTTTATTCATTTTAATTATAAATTAAGTATTATTATTTACTGACTAAAATTTTAGTGGCAGTTAAACCATAAATAAGATTATTTAATTTTGACAGAAACACCTGTGATACATTACATATTTAGGAAACCACCAAATACGTTATACGTAAGGAAATTTTGCAAAGTTTGATTCAAAAAGTGTGTAGAAACCGCGAAAACTAGAAATTATGCGAATCATACACTGAAGAGCAAAAAAAAACTGGAACACCTGCCTAATATCGTGTACGGCCCCCCGAGCACGCAGAAATGCCGCAAGACGACGTGGCATGGACTCGACTATTGTCTGAAGGTATTCAGGAAGCAATTCACACCATGAATCCTGCAGGGCAGTCCACACATCCAATCTGCGCCAATTTGAGAAAGGGTTGCATGTCTGTCACGTTTAATGATTCTCGTCAGTCGTTGTTTGTCCCGTTCTTTCACGATCTTTTTCCGGCCGCAGCGATGTCGAAGATGTGATATTTTACCGGATTCCCGATATTCACGGTACACTCGTGAAATGGTCGTACGCGAACATCAAATGTTATCGCTACCTCGAAGATGCTATGTCCCATCTATCGTGCGCCGACTATAACACCACGTTCAAACTCCCTTAAATCTTGATAACCTGCCATTGTAGCAGCAGTAACCGATCTAGCTGCCGACCGCATCGCGTTACTCTGATTGGTTCCATACCTCTGTTATTTGCATATGCACGCCTATACCAGTTTTTTTGGCTCTTCAGTGTAGTGCCGAATGCTTGGATAATGTAATGGTAATAAGTTTTTTTTTCTTTTCGTGATAAAAACGTATGGTAAAATTCCGTCTTTTTTTCTGTGGTAATATAATTGTGACGTTATTGTATACAGCTGTAAGTTATAAAGTTTTTTCTTTTCTTTTTTACATAAATTAAGTGATCGGGATGATGGAATGGCACTACAATGTTTCGTAACTGTTATTGATACGAACCCTGGTGGTATAAATAACGATTACAATATTACAATAAATATATATGTATCTTTAAATGAGTGACAAACGTGGAGAATTCATTGTCTTATTTTTATATAGCCGCCCTGGTGTTGTAGCACTGCTTGGAATTCTCCAGGTGGACTACCAAGTCGCCCCAGTGCGCTCTGATTTTTTTATCAGTGTTCCTACAAGCTTTAGAACTTTCAACTCACAAGTTTTCCTTTTCTTAGCATTGTGTCTAGAAAATTACATACATAATCGTTCACTCGTATGATTGTTTGATCTACTCTGTAACAAAAATTCCTTGATGAGAGTAAGTTTATAGCACACATTATTTTTAATCAACTGCAACAACACTAATATTTTCACTGGTTATGATAGTGAAGAGAGGATACGGCATTTCTACTTACACCTTTAGTTGCGTATTACACGGCTGCAGTTTGCCAAAAATTTATTAACCCTGTTATCAAAGTAGTTGTAGTTATCAAAGTTATTAATTTATAGAAGATAAATATACTTTGGACCCAGGCATGCATGCACTGGTACATGTACAGTGGCTCACATTAATATTATGCCACCGATGATTATCGCAGTTGTATGGCCTTATGTTACATTAGAAATGAAGATAAACATATAACATATACCACAATCATTCTTGTGTGCTTTAAATGAAATGCAATAGTAGCCAATAACTGAAATGAGCAGTGCATGTTAATGAAATACAATACTTTGTCCTCGCGTGCTTCATAAATACGCCACTTTAATATTCGGCCAGTTGTGGTGGGCGCGTGGCACAAGCACGATGCACATTGCGTTCGTACGTCGTGCCATTCCCTGCACGCTCTCTACGCTGAGAGGTATTGGGTAGCTCTGTTGACTGCGTCAGTCAGGACAATGGGATGTAGGGCAGGAATACAACGCTTGAACAGCGGCAGCTGGTCATTTTGCTTGATGCAAAGAAGAAATCTCAACGAGATATTGCAGAGCACTTGAATCTGCCGAGGTGCACTGTTGGAGACATCATAAGAAGGTTTCAGAAGGAAGACAGAATAGATTCGGTACCTCAAAAAGGACAGCCAAAGAAACTAAGCGAAAGAGAAGAACGTCTAGTAATCAGGAAAATAAAGAAAGGTCCGAAAATTAGTGCTTGCAAACATACAACGGAGGTACTCAATGAATGCGGAAAGAACGTCCATGCAGAAACCATTCGACGAGTTATCAGAAGAGCAGGATATAATAGCGGAGAAGAAAACTACTCAAGTTTGCAAAAGTCCACGCTGACAAAGATGAAAATTGGTGGAATGATGTTATTTTTGCTGATGAGACGAAATTGAACGTGTTTGGTTCAGATGGCAGGGTAACAGTATGGCGCAAGCCAAACCAGGAGCTAAAACCTGGGAACATACAGCCTACTGTGAAACACAGTGGAGGTAGTATTATGATCTGGGGCTGCATATCTACAGCAATGAGGAGACCATCTCGACACCCTGACAGCAAGCCTACACAAGAGGGATGATAATCTGGGCATTAGGAACACGTTTAAGTTCTACCAAGATAATGACCCGAAACAAAAGTCGTACATTGTAAAGAGCTGGCTTTTGTATAACTGTCCCAAAGTCATTAACACACCTCCTCAATCACCCAACCTGAATCCCATAGAAAATCTGTGGGATGAACTTAAAAGAAGACTGCGTACTACAACAATTAGGTCCACAAAAGAATTAGAGAAAAGGTTCAAGGAATGATGGAGTAAGGTTGGCTCCGAATGTACCAGGAATATAATTGCTAATATGCCACAACGCCCGCGAGAAGTTTATTTTTATTTTTATTTTTTATTGCTAATTTTGCAAGTGGCTTGTGCTACTTTTCGGTGTATGAAGAATAGGCTTGGCAAGAATATCCTACCTGCCACAGAAACGATACTTTTCTGGCGGTAAGGGCGAATGCTTCGTGTAACCTCGGCATTATTCTTTTCCGAAATCTTAAGCAATTGGAAATACGGAGAGGTTCCGTATTTTGTATGCACGGAGCTAGTTTTCCTCTTTTCGTCGTTACGGAATACGTTTCTCTATATTAACTGTACATTTCCGTGAATATACGGAAATCTTTAACAGTGCAGTCAGAAGTAACAACGGTGTTAGCGACACCAATGGAGATCACAATTTATGACCAAACAGGCTAGTTAAAAAAAAAGCTGAATATAGCAATCGTGTTTGATTGTAGATATTGCATAAGATGCTAATTAGGTAGCTACTTAAGATGTTAATAATGTAAAGAGTTAGGCTATATATAATATGAAATGGTAACAAGTTAGACTTCTAAAAACATCTGTACCTGCAAATCGGTGTAATTTGTTAATTTGCTATCGTGATCAGACGTGAGTCCATAGTCGAAGCTTATGAAGGGCAATATTGAGGTGTGAATGAACCTTTGGGCCCATTTTGAAAATATAGAGCTTGAATTTTTTCGATTTTTTATAAAACGTATTTATTTTTGCAATTTCAAACAATGACCTTTATTTCTAAATGATAGTAAATATTTTAAACTGATATATTTGCAAACAATAGTGGCACTTACGCTGGGGAGGGGGGTGGATAGCGATCGCCCCTTCCACCCCTCCCTGGATTTGCCAGTGATCGAGATGCTGTTTCACTTTTTAATTGATCCAGTGAAGAACTGATGGACAATGTTTCAGACCTGCCAAATTTTACGAGCATCTCTCGAAATTTTTACAATTTTCCGTGCTGCACGAGTCATGTGTATATATGGTATGTGTACCGTACCTTCGGACAAATTACCATGCAATAAAGTAATGGGACTCTGCCGTAGTTTCGCATACTAACGTACTATAATTGTGGCCAGTACACAATTTTTATTCATTGTTACAGGATACCATATACCTTGAACTTCTGACGGGAACGGCAGAGCGTATCCGATGATAGCTTAAGTACCCGTATTCCGTGACCAAAACAAGGTATTGCATGTGTGTGTGTGTCGCTTGGAAGCGTTTCGTTTTTATAAAACCCATTGTTGTTTACAACAAACTAAGTTCATGGAATCTATAGTCATCTCGGCAAATTGTGAAACGTTGAAACTGCATAATTCAGTATAATTTGAGTTGCGCCCTCAAAATCTTAAGAACTGCCGGTTTTCCGTAAAACTTTCGAGAAATGCTCTCAAAATTCGGCAGGTCTGAAACATTATACGAAACTAGTCCATCATCAGTTTTTCACTGGATCAAGTTAAAAAGGGAAACCGCATCTCGATCAGGGTCGGATTTACTAACATTTAGAAATAAAGGGCATTGTTTAAAATTACTAAAATAAATAAATTATCAGGCCTAGTAACAGCAAAAAAAAAGTTTGATAAGAAGTTTGTGACAAAGTTTTTTGGTTGAGTAGTATAAGCAACATTTTGTGTTGGTTGAGCATACTTCCTTTCTAATAAGTTCCCAGTTAAAACGTGTTTCTGCTGTATAAACGTATATTATTTAGCACCTGGCCTATAAACACACAAGTAAACACATGAGTAATGTAATGTTTCAAAGTTCTTCTGACTAAATGAACTTAAATTTGTCATCCTATAAAATCCTATAAAAAATGTTGCGAATAGAAATCTTCATAGATTGCCAGGTATGATTGATTTGTGGAATACTGGTTGCCAGATAGCAACACAAATTTTGTTGGTCACAAGTTATGCGTGAACTATAACAATTATAGAGGATTGGTTGCTCTCTATGAAATTTGATTATACCCCCTTTCTTAACGACGATAATTCAGCTGGCTAGTACTGAATCGGCGATTTCAGTCAGTAAAGCCATGTTGAAAGTACAGTAAATAAGTTGCCGCCGACTGACGAGTAAGTGTAATGTACTGGGACCCCGTGGCATTTATTAATTATTGCAGTCGGTGATTCAGTGGAGCAGATTTCATTTGTGGGAAGCATTTATCGCATTTGCATCTTAAGAGTGAAGATATAATACCTGAACCAAATATGTGCTGTAATATAAGGCACTGCCCTTTATGGTAACCCGTGGAGTTTACATTGCTGTCTGTCTCTGTTAGCATATCTTTGCCTACGTCTTGTACATATATAGAACAGAGTACTTTCGGGATATAATTCTGCCGTCTTCATTGTCTATGTAGAATGAAGAATCGGACAAGAATTACCGTGGAAAAAAAGAAGAGGAAATGTGTTCAGAAAAATTATTACTGGAAAACAATTAAAAAGCCGACTTTAAAAAATCGTAAATTTACAGAGAATTAAATACTATGTTACGAGTAATCCATATGGCGAAGAATTTGTGTTTTTAATAATTAGTCCTATGTTTCAGTCACTCTAGGCAGTGGTGACAGTTATAACTCTGACTGTAATTAGTTTATATCATTTTACACCATTGTCACCGTAAGAGACAGCATGTTCACTGTATGCAATGGTCCGTGACGTACTCTGATTAACGAATCACATAATTTTCTGAACAATCTTAGTGCCGTGAAACCAGTTAGTTCAACTAAGCCGAAAGCTGCAGTTCGATAAGACAATGTTATCTCTGTAGTCCATCCGCTTCCCTGAAATGCATATTTCGCCACGAGCGCTATTTGCATTCTTACTACTACTTGAAAAGTATATACTAGAAACTTCGTTAGAGTTTCGTCTGCAGAGAGATTCAGTTCTCCGTGTGCTCAAAATTACTTTGTGAGCATTATTAGCCTTTGCCTCTATACATTCGTTATTAAAATAACTCTTGTGCGTATATTGCGCCACTGTAAATGTGTTTCATGGGTCATAGCGCTGATGTGTCGCTGTATCAAGTTTTCCAGTTCTAGTTTGACTCCCGCCTGCCTGGCGCTTGAACTACTTGGCAGCATGTTTGAAATACATGTTTTTCTACGAAACTGTTAAACTTGCGTCCAATGTGCTTATCTACGAAAAGAACACGCACATCAGATGAAGGTTGTTTAGTGGTGTTTTCAAGACGTCACGTCACGCACATTAGAAACACCATTTCAGAGTACTCTAAAATGGCTAAAAACAGCTTTTTCAAAGTGTTGTTTGTATCTCAAAATATACGCTTCAGATATATACAAAACTATTCAAGGGCCCTGTATTGAACCTGCCTACAGACTTTCACCAATAAAATAATAGGGCCACCGCTGAAAGTCCCATAGGTACACGTATTGCGATTAGAACACTGCACGCGAGCTCAGAGTGTTGCGCTTACGGGGACGGCGCACCTCATGCGCGTGGCAGTGTCGCTCTTATCGTTCCCGCGCATCTCGGCCTCAAACGCGGAAAAAGCTCTAGGTAGTCGACCTACCTGTAGTTCGCACTTCACGGTTAACATTTTTAAAAACACTGCTTAGTTTCGTCTTTCTTCACTTTGCGTTCTTTTAAATCAGATAGACAGTGTACTTCGCCACGGACCTAATTACTAAATTCGTCATTCATCCACCAAGTAGGACAGTGAAACAGGGCACCTTCTGTCATGCCAGTTTCTGCTATTATCTGTGTAAAACAATAAGAAAATAATTTCAACCGCCATCATATTCAACATAACGCTTTTAATAAAACATTAATTAATGGAACTAACTACCTTCCATCATTAACCGCCTACCAATACTTGCAGCTATGAGCAATTTTTTTTTTCCAGAGTTTGATTGGAAAAGTTCTTGGCTAATTTCTATATCATATCCTAGCTTCACGTAACGGTATTTCATGTTATTGGGCGTGAATACGTGTCCTTGGGTATAGAAAGTTCACGGCAAAGTAAGCACTACTGAAATAATTTTTTGAAAATAAAAGTCACTGGCCGTTAAATCTGTATGTTACCGTATACACTGGCATGCAGACTGCCAGTTAAGTTGACAGCTGATTTAGTAAAATTGTTCCAAGACTTGATGTTGAATTGCAAGAGTAATTTTCAGAAATGTTCAAATGAAGTTGGTATTTTTTCTTTACCCACACTAGAGTAAGTACTGGCATATTAGTTTCAGTAAAATTCCTGCCAAAATTATTGAACCAGGAACGGGTCCCCAAAATGAGTTTTCGGTAACCCAACACAAACAAAAACATAGTTATCTTAACTAAAAAAGAAATAATCATACATAAATAGAAAACAAAGTAAGAATAATTAAAATACAAACTAACATAGGCAATGATGAAAATAACTTATAAAACAAAAACATGTTTACCCTCCTGAAGCCGTTCTGGCTGATACCCCCATCCAAATTTAAAAGTATACTAGTAACCAAACTTAATTCAATAAGCAAATAAAATAAATACTAATTTCAAATTTTTCATTTCACTGACCCAACACCCAAGGTGATGTAAATTATAAATATGGCGAACGGATACAAAATGAGAGTAGTTCATCTTAAGCAAGGCTTTCAAAAATGCTTATTTAACCGTGCAATGCTATACCGGCTGTTCGAGGTAAACTGAGCACTTTTAAAAGCCCTGTTTGGGATCTACTTATATGCACATTGTGTATTCTTACACCATATGTACAAGTAACATTGCCATAGACCTGATCACTTGTACTTTCCCTCCGTCTTTGCCAACTTGATTGGACGCATGCCAGTCAATGTGCCCGTTGAAATACATGTAGATAAGGCGAGTGGCATTTCTCAAAGGTTAATTTCCAAAGTGCTCAAATAAACGTGTGTTACTTGTGTATTTGGACTCGTGGTTTTTGTTCCCTTCTCGTATCTAGGACTAAGTGATAGTGCCTCGTACTCTTCACAGTCTGGAAGGCAATGATAAGCCACTGCAGAGTGTCTCATTGTGCAGAGTCCTCGGACGTTGTCTGCCTTGAGCTGCTCAGCCAAAACATGATAATTATTTTTAGCGAGTATGTGTCAGACATGTAGTTGTAGTTCAGTAAGTACAGGGTTGCTACTGGTATGCAAATCTCAGAAATATTGGAAATAAATAAATTTGGAAATGGCAAGGGAAAACATGCCCGCCACTGTATTTGAAACCTGCAATACTGTTTAACACATTTTTCTATACAGCCATATAGTCCCAGGAATGGCCAGAGCACCAGAAATAAACTTGCAGTCATAGAATGTACACTGTTAGAAAAATACGAATTTAAAAATTACTTTTTCTAAAGTAGTTAACTATTTTTTTTTTTAGTTATTTGTTGTTTGTTTTTAAAGAAGACTGATTTTTTTATGGAAGTTGTGGCATTCAGTAGCAACCCTGAATTTGTTTCTTCTGCGTATTGTCTTGTAGTAATTGTAATTTTTTCTTGTTGCAGGTAAGTACCGCAAGTCAAGAAGTGAGAGCGGCAGTCAGTTCCTGTAAGATTTATTTTATTACGCATGATTTTCATTTCTCGTAGTTTAAAAGAAATGGGAATAGAGATTTTTCGCTGTAGTTTTCTTTTGTATTATTCCACTTTTATAAGCGCTCAGTTTTGATTCTTGTTCAGTCCATGTGAAATCGACTAATTTTAAATTACGTGGTATTTTCAGCATACTCTATAAATAACAAATCTAAATGTACACATACAAATTGTGTGTGGTTTTTTTTTTGTATGCAATTTTAAAAACAACTACAATACCTGTAATTTTACACAAATGTTCTTAAGAATCCAGAGAGCACAGGTATTTGATGAAAATAAGTTTACCTAAACGAATAGCTTACTAAACATAATGTTGGTGTTAATTTACACATTTTAAAGTATGTGTAAAAACATCCACTCTCTGTACTAACATCGTAAGAGTTAGTAGTCTGGATATATATTTTTTGCAGATTATTTGAGCGTTTACGTTTTTACTCAGCAAATAGATATCCTGGGTATACAATCTTTTGCCATAACAGATAAAAAAAAATTATCTAAACCCGTAAATTTTTGTTTTTATCATATTAAGTGTATTATAAGATAAAAAAATCGTGAAAATGGCAAAAACAAATCAAATTTTTAGAGCTTGCCTGTGTTGTCTCCTTAAGAGTTAGGAGGAAAGTAAACCGTACATAGTTTAATCTGTGAGCTTTTGTTACGTCTAATAAAATCTCACTATTACAGATCTCATTTGTACAGGAAATCGTAACGACGGAAGCATTGCTCTCAGCGCCGTGCGCGTAGGAGCGACGGGGCGCGGATTGTGCCTGTTATTGTCGTCCGTATCGCTGTGCCTCGAACGCAAAAAAAAGTGTCTGGCCCAAGTACTTTTGAATAGTGTATTTTTGCTGCTACATGGTCGTTGTTTAAACACTTATGTACTCTCTGTCTTATGTAACTTGGCAAGATTTTGACAGTTCGACGAAAGTAGCGCCAATGTTTACTTTTCGTTTATGTATCCTTTCGCCATCAACTGGTGCGTCAAGTGGCAACTGTATATTTATTTTATTAACATGCTGTCAGCTAATCACTTTTCATTGTAATACTAAACAAATTTTAAGGTATTTATAGAATCACATCTGTCTAAAATATTTGTAGGTTTTAAAAGTAAAAACAGAAAATCATGCAAAAAAAAAGTAATATTTGCTACCTATTTTTTTATTTATTACAGACAACGAATTTGGGTTAACATTTTCGAGGCGGTAATTGTAGTTCTTATCACACTTTGGATGATACAGCTAATATGTTACGACTGGAAATAAAAGTAATTATTAGAGAAACTTGCTTGACAACGCACTTTTCATTCGCCAACAAACAACTTACCAACAACTTTTTCAAAGCAATTATTCTGCTATTACTAATACTAAACATCTCGAGTTAGAAATATGTGGGTGTGGAATAACGTAAGAATTGCTTAAAAACTAACCACGCGCATCCCATTCTCTTCTTTTTATTGATAAAGAATAGTAACAACACGAAAATAACAAAAATATGGGTTTACTGGAGAACTTTGCATCTAATGGACGTTGGCCTAACGAAAAAGATTACCAGCTCAATAAAAATTACTAGAAATCAAAATATATGTACACAAAACATAAATGATACTTAAAAAATTATACGGAGCTCGCGGACAAATAAAACCATTGGTATCTGTTCGTAAATTTGTTATTCTAAGCAAGAAAACTATGTTTGGTTTCTGGCTGGTTTTAGTTCGGGATTTGTATAACAGATCGCGTGGAAGGGCTTGTTGTAACAGATGGTGTGGCAGGGCTTGTTGTGAGCTACCCCAACAGGTAGCAGCACTTTGGCCTGCCTCTTGATTCAGTCTTTGTAAAATTTCACTTTTCTCCTTTTACTGGCTCAAAATGACAAGAGTTAGAAATATATTTCGTTCAAATTATTCGAAAATATTATTCAACTATACCCTCCGATATTTCTGTAGACTTTTGGAATTAATATCAAGCATGTATGGAAGGTGTGGAGAGTGGGGGTACGACATAAAAAGAACTTCCAATGTTTGAAGTTGCATTTCATTTGAATACGGACCGTTTTAATGTCAGTTTCATTTTGAAAACACATAAATTACTACTTTAGCATGAAGTTTAGTTTGTAATACTAATAACAGCTGGTTTGTGAACACGTAAAATAAAACGTATTAATTACTTTAGGAACTCTTTCTTATCCGCGTATTTTCTGCTTGTTTGGTGTGCGTCGGCAGTGCAGTCAGAATAGCCAACGTAATATTAATTTTCATTCGTTCATGCATCAGCTGATACAGAATTTTGTAAATGGCACGTTGTTTGTTACGTATACTTTAAGTTGCCACTCGCTGACTGTCCAAATCTCGCCAACTTATATGAGACAGACAATACACCTTTACCCGTTTCATTACGTAATTTTGCAGTGACCATATTCTGAATATATGTGTAAACTTTCATTGCATTCTGAAGTATCTGGAAGCTTATAGTTACACATGCAAATTTTGAGCAATTTTACACCAATTTTCCTAGGAATTCAAAGAGAATAAAACGTTTTTGTTTAGTTTAAACATATGTGAAAAAATCTAGCGGTAGGGAGTAGAACTACTTCGAACTTCATTTCTTTGTTCAAAACTGACACGTACCTCCCGCTGTAGGATTATGCTCGCTGTTTGCATATAACTACTTATTTTGTATATGAAGTTAATTACTATCCAGATTTTGAAGATCATGTTTATAACTCTGTAACTATTAAGTACCTTGTCTCATAAACATGATAGTAAAGTATTAATTTGTTGATAGTATTAATATCCACGCCACTATTAGGCTAGGCAAATTAGGAAAAATAAGGGAAAGTTTAGGTATAGTCGTAATCGTTGTCATTCCTTATGTTTTTTGGGTCGCTGAAACAGAATCTGAGGTTTGCTGACAGAATTTTGCGCGGAACATTGTTTTTTTTTTTTTTTTTTTTCTGCCTATATCTTGGGAACTATGCGTTTTTTTTTTTCGAAAAGACCACTCTATACAAAATTAAAGTAGAAAAAATTGCCTACATTTTTGTCCCATAACATTTTTTTTCTACGACCAACTATTCCGCCACTAGAGTGCGCCAAAAAATGGGCAAAAATCGCAAAAACGCCATATTTCTACGCCCGATATCCGTGGAAACGACTCATGTTATGATAGTTTTGACCATGTATGGTATTGAACTTGATGAAATACACTTAAAATAAATGTTGGGCCCAATTGTTTTCAAAGAATTGTCTAAAATCAAATTGAAAGAAAGGAGACAAATTAGTGAAAAAGTTATACTTAGCTATTGTTAAACTTACATTAAAATTATTTAATACTAATAAATTGCGTAATTGCAGGTAAAAGACAATTTTGAAGAATGATGAAACTAAAACAGGTATTTGTATGTACAGGTGTAGTCCATTTATTGGGTATTTTCTGGTGGGTGGGGTATTCATTCATCTGGAGCAGACAGGAAAAGTGTGTATTAGTGGTTATTAGTTGGTAATATTGGTAAGGAATATGCTGTAGGTAGTTACCTATGTACTTCAGAAATATTTACTGTTATTAACCTGTGGCCTAAATTTCTGGGGTTTCACTCTTCGACTGAAGCTCGTTGGAGAGACACATCCGTCACCACCCTCTTTTGTCTCGAAACGTTTCAAATTAACATAGACAAATTTGCCAACAACATCTGCAGCTGGTATCCTTGCCATTCTCTGAATTGTTGCATCTGGAGGTACAGCAGAAGCTGGGGCAACAGTAAAAATTCCTCCCATGATGTGGAACGTGTTTTATCCATCTTTTGTTACTTTTTCCTGCGAATGCAGGGTTGATAAAATTTAAAATCGTACTGCTTCTGAGTAACTGCAGCAAAACCCCAACAAACTCAAAACATCGATCAACTTCCAGGACCCAAATTTTTTGTAAATAAATGCTCCAATACCTACTTGTAAATTTGACAGAAACGAGCGAGGCCTTACAGCACTGATAATACTGTGAGCAATTGCGTGGTATTTTTTTCTCATTTATCAGTATGTTCCCCCGTCTTTCTCTTCACAATCAAAGTATGTAGAAAATATTTTAGTGTATCAGGAATGACTGACTCCGCCTCTTCCAGAAAACGGTCTGGAGCCGGGTACTCGCTGACATTATAAACCTGCGATCTGACTTCCTCGCAAATTATTTTTGCTACTGCTTCCACTGCACGTAGCTTCTCTTCTGTTTCAGACTCACACTGCTGCTGATACCATGCATCGTTCAGTATCTTCTCCCCAATATTTTTAAAACAAACAACGGTCTTCTTTTTCTTATTGGTCGTGAACATTATATCCTCCCCATAGTTCTCTTTAAGTCTGGCCTTCACTGTTTTTGCGTCTGGCACATAGTCTCCTTTTATCTGTTCAATTAGTTAATCTAACGAGAACTGGCATTCATCATTGCTGCTTTCAAGGTATGTGTATATGTATTCCATTGCAACCTCAATTTCAAGTGCAAATGGACCACGGCTTGTCGATACTACTTTCGGTTTTCTTGCTGTAGCAGACAGTTTTGTACAACAGTTTTTGTGGTATTGCGCATCGTATGCAACCAAGTCGGGAACATGCTCAATCCAGCGAAGCATTGCCCGCCCACATGCATCATTTGCGTCTTGGGCATCCTTCATAATACTGTTTCTCAAGCTGTGAGTTGTGTCACGAACCTGGTATACAACATCCCGCTCATTTGGAAGTTTTTTGGATTCTGCAGCCAAAAACGCAGCAGTAATTTTCAATCCACATATGAAACAGTTAGTTCTGAATGAAAAATGAGTGACTGCTGATCGGGTTCGTTGAGCTGTACTGGCGTCTCGTTTTTTCAGGAAAGCAACAATGGATCGATCATCTGTATATGATTTCCTACACTTTTCATGCACTTTGACAGACGTTTGTCCCCTTAAACTACCGCCCTTCCCATCTTTCCTTCTTTTACTGGCTTCAATAAACGATGCAACTCCTTTCTCTTTCACTGTTGCTATTGTCCCTCCATTTTCTAGCGGCAAGTCACAGATAAAACACACCGACATCGCGACATTCACGTTAGAACAGGTAAATCGAACTTGTAAAATCGGACACATGCGAACAGGTTTTTAAGGCCCGAAGGCCAACACACCCTCCATCCTCCCGCACTGCAACTGTACTCTGATGAGTAAGGCAGTGCACTGCACTTTCTCTTCTTGGTCTCTTCGGGCCATTCACTTTTCTTTCGTGCCATAACTCGGTATTCTACCGGTTTTCTCTTTAAAAACCTGTCCTTGTCGCCAATCAAGAGTACTCCGACTTTTACTTATTAAAGCCTTTACCTGAGTACCCTATTATGGGTCATCAGAAATTCGCCGATTCCATTTGTCGAAATTTTCCAATCTCCTGCCAATTTTTGTGGCGAATTCATTCCATAATCTGTGTAGTTGATTGTTTTTCATTATAATTCCTGCTTCCAAGTAAATGCCCATTTCTTCCACTTGCTCCTTGAACCAATCTCTCAGATCTTCAGTTTTTTGGCAGTCCGTTATTACGTGCTGTACTGTGTCATCTACACCGCAGACCTCGCAGAGCGGGGACACCACAAGCCGCAGGCTGTGAAGTTTGGCCTTAAAGTCGCCATGGCCGGTTAGTAGCTGCATACTGTAGTGGTTCGTCCAGATCCATTTGCATCGCAGTCTCGTTCTTACATCTGGCAGAAGTTCGAACGTCTGCGTGCCTTTTTCCGATTTCGACGATCAGTCTTGCCATTTGTCTAGGATGCCATCGAAGACTGCTTCTTTATCTTCTTTCATCAGCCTGCCAGCCCGCGATCCCTCTGCAACGAGGCCCCTGTATCTAACCAATAGGTCCGCAGGCAGCACTCATGCAACCACCGGGAGAGACTCATTGGGGACAGTCTTATACGCACTTGTCACGGTCAGCAGTGCTGCTCTCTGAGCACGTATCAATTTTCTTCTGTGCCACGAAAGTTCGGCACGGTGGTGCCACATAACTGCTCCGTAGGAGATGATAGCCTCGAAAACTGCCTTATATATGGTACGCAAGGTACTGAAGTTCAGGCCCTAACTAGTGTTGCCCAATCTTCTTAACTTCTGAAACACCACCACCACCTTCCGTGACACATATTTAACATGCTTTAAGCTCATTCTATCATCCATGATGACTCCTAGATACCTGAAATCCTGCACATATTTTATCAGGCAACCCCCAAAGCGCACAGTCTGGTACCTTTGCAGCTTTCCGTTCGCCAACATTATCTTAGTTTTCTCCATAGAGAAACTAAGCTTAGTGGCTCTTGACCACTCCCGTACCTTTTCCATGATAGAGTTCGCCTTTGTTTCTATCTCTTTTCTCGAATTTCCAGGTACGAGTATTAAACCATCATCTGCGTACCCGAAAACTGCGCACTCCGGAGGGAGTCCCATCTCTAAAAATCCACCGAAGAGGATGTTCCATAGGGCCGGTCCCAAGACCGACACCTGGGGGCACCCCTTCTTCAGCTTCTTCTTGACTTGTACATTTTTACTGGAATACACACTCCACCTGTTCTTAAAGAAGTCCTGGATAACCTGTAGATGTTCGCAGGGTACCTTTTCGTTTTCAGCCTGAACATCACTTCCAGCCACCAGGCATTGTCGAACACGCCAGATATGTCGAGGAAGATGGCAAATATGTATTTCATTGGGGACCCTCTTATTTTGCTCATGACATCATGCAGAGCAAAGTCTGTCCCCATACCTCTTCTAAAGCCATACTGGCATTCGTTAAGCGTTCCCTCCGCTTCCAGGGCCATAGTGAGCCTCTGGTTGATCAGTTTCTCGTAGACCTTGCCCAGCACCGGAAGCAACATCAGCTGCTGTAGGATTTTGGATTAGCCAGTTCCTTGTTGTTCTCCTTGTGCAGGATTATCAGGCATCCCAGTTTCCAGGGGGAGGGGAACACCCCGGTTTGGAGACGAGTCATTCACAATTTCTAATAGTATTTCTTTGATGCGAGAATAACACCTTTTGAGTATTTAGGTGGTTACCCCGTCAATTCCTGGATCCTTGCCATTTTTCATTTTATACGTTGTAGCAGTGAGCTCCTCCATTTCAAATTCGGGAGCATCCTGCTCCTCCGGTACTGTATCCATGGACTGTCTCTTAGCCGTGTGATTCTCCCCCTCTTCCTCCACAGAGTCATCAGGAAGGAGTGGGTGGAGCAAGACCTCCATTTACCATTTCTGATCCAAGAAGGGATTTCCATCAATTTTCATGCAAGGAGGCAGTGCCATTTTTTTAAGCTTATTTGCTGCCAGTTTATATACCATCCCAAATGGGTCTTCATTGCCCATTTTTGTCACAAAATCCTCCCAGGATTTGGCCTCCTTTTTCCTGACCCTGCCAAAGTAAGCCTGCTTTTTCTCCTTGTGCCCTCTTGCGAACTGTTTTCTCTCTTCTCCACACAGCTTGCGGAGATGCCTTCTTTCTCTCCTAAGGTCCTTCCGCTCCAGCTCTCGATCCCACCAGGAAATATTTGAAAGTCCCTTAGAAGTCTTTCGCAGGTTTTCTTCACACGTTTCTTGGATGATTCGAGTCAATTGCTCGACTCGGTCATCCAGGGATCCCATGATGTCATATCTGCTCAGCTTACCTAGCAGGGCCCGGTCAAAGGCCGGCCAGTCCGCCATATTATGTATATACCTCACCTCTCTTCAAAATTGCTCAGGTTTACGGACACCGCCACCATGAATCTCAAATATGATCAACCTGTGATCACGCAAGCTATCGTTTGTAACTGCCCAGTGTTTAATCCAGTTATTGGCTTTCCTGTTCACTGCAGTGATGCCCAGATAAGATTCAGTGTCATGGGCCTGCGAGACATATGTGGGGAGCTCACCCTCCTGGTTTGCCACATCCATATCGTTCATGAGTAGGAATTGTCCCACTAACTCTCCCGCCTCATCTGTGTCGGAAGAGTGCCATAACTCAGATTTTGCATTAACATCTGCGCAAACGATCAGGGGGTTCTCCCTCAAGGTATTGGCAATAATCTCCCACCTGTCCAGATGGGTCTGCGTATCATCTCCGAACTAAAAGTACGAGGAAACCAACCAACACTCTGTAGTGCCCTTTGTCACTTGCACACAGGTGTGGTGTGTATCTGACACACTAGCCATTGTGATAATATCCATATCCTTATTGGCTCCAAGCACTCCAGCCCGGGGCGCAGTTCCACAGGTATACACATCTCCCTGCAGGCCCACAACTTCATCAAACGGCACATATGGTTCTTGGAAAAGAACAATGTCAAGTCTCCACTCCTCCACAATCCTATTGAGCTCCACAGCCACCGCTGCTGACCGTTGCATATTCAACAGCCCACATTGTATTATATTACATGCCATAGTCTATCCTCGTGAGTTCGACGGACAGGGCTCTCTGGTACGCTGGGCATTCTCTAGAGTCCACTCTGTGTTCATGTGCTTGGCCTTTTTCAGACAGTTTTCACAGGTATCTTTATGCTCCCTGTCGTCTTTTTTCGGACAATTGCCGAACTCATGCCCTGTTTTGCTGCACCTCGAACACGTGGACTCTTTGTCTCTGCATTTTGCATCAATATGCCCCCACTGTTGACATTTATAGCAGCGCGAGAGCGAGATATAATCTCGCACTCGGCAGCTATCATAACCCACATATATTCGATCTTTTTCTATCAATGCATTCCTCACTGAAGGGTCACATTGTAGCACCACATTGACCCTGGCCGCCTCCCTCCGTCCGGTTGTATGACTAACGGTCACAACCCTTTTGAAGCTCTCAAGGGTGTGACCTCCACACTTCCCGTCTCTGTAGTTTTGCCGGAAAATTATCTCCGGCAAGTTTACATTGTCCTCATTACGAGGAACATCATACACAATTATTTTGGGAATCGTGTCCTGGGTGCCTCCAATTTCAAACCCAAGGACTGGATTTTTGTGGCGTTGTTTATACTTTGGAGGGTCTTTTCATCCCCTGCCTCCACAAGTATTCCGCCTCCCCTTATTCCTCGTATATTCCTGATTTGCAGTCCTTCCTTGGGATCAACCCCTTTTTGAGAATTTCTCTTGTCTCTGAGCTTGATTTTTCCCCTTCAGGGTAAACAAGGACTATTTTCTTAGCCGGTTTGGGTTTAAGTTCGGCTCCGACTGCCTGAGCATAGCTCCTTATTTCTGGGACTTCAGGTTTAGAAGGACTGGAAGTCTCTTGCCTTGAACCAGTCTGTTTTGCCTCCTGTAGTCTCCCCACAAGCTGGCTGCTCTGTATTAACACTCCGTCAATATTACCTTAGATTTGGCTCAATTTCGGGATCAGCCAATTGGCATGTGTAGAGTTGATCTTCGAACTCTTGCTCATAATCCATATGAGCATCACTTCAACCAATTCCTTGGTCTCATTATGAGCTTTCATGATGTTGGCTTTTTCTTGTGCCAATGAGTCTCCCCCGGCCTCCTCGGTGGGTTGAAATCGTAGTTTCTTCTTGGCTTTACCCTCCTGGCCAGTGGTGCTTAGCACAGGTTCCTCCTCTGTTCTTGCAGGCCTCATGGAAGACCTGGGCACCACTTCTACCTCTTCAGTATCCGGAAACACCAATCTGGAGGGTTTCAGGGGTTTTCCCTTCCTCCCTACCAGAGTGAATTCCTGCACTCTTCTTGTAGCTGCCTTCAAATCCTGTTCCTCTTCTTCAGAAGATGAGGATGCCACATCAGATCCTTCTGATCTTATTTCTTCTTCCACAGATATCGTTTTTGCCACTCCTTCCTCCGATTCCTTAATACGGAGCTCACCGTCGTAGACTTCCTGTATCCAGGAGTCTACGATGGAAGATTTCACGCCATGTGTACTCTTCCATATTTTTCTATATATTCTACGTTTCCCGGTTGACAAGGGAAATTTGTCCCAGTTAAAACTGGGATCTCTCAGCCATTCTATCGCGGTGAGTGTTACCTCACTGGGAATGAATTCCCTTTTAATAAATCCTATAAGGTTTTTTCTCCTTTCCTTTAAAGGCTGGGATTTCTCCACCGCAGTAATGCCCGGGACCTCCATGAGGCCGTACTTCTACCCACTAGGGCTGCCGGAAGCAGCCATGGTGCTCCTGCGGCAGCAGGTCCCGCACACAGGTTCTTCCCTCTTCTTGAGAGTTTTTACACTACACAATGTACAATACACATTTCCGTATGTGCTCACCTACGTAAGTCCCCACACTTTACACTGTCCACTACACTTTTGAATTAACAAATTCCAGTATCCTTATAACTAGGTTAAGCCTCAGGTCTGTTCCTGTTAAGCCTGAGGCCGTAGGCCTCAGACCGGCTTGCTCCCTTTTCTCCCTCTTGGCCGTCCGCGAGGAATCTCTCTCAGAGAATTATGGCCATGCACAGACTGAGGTATCAGCCCGGTGGACTAATCACCTCGCGACCCGTTACTCCACCCGGCCGCGTAGAGGCGGGGAGACGGTGTACTATGCTGTCCTCTTCGACTTCCCAGTAAACTGTTCAGAGTCCGAGAGCAGCTGAGCAACTTCTTTCTATCCTTTCAATTCACCTGCGGAACCACTCACAGTAGGCTTTGCTCAGGGCGTCACTTTCCGGTGCGGTACGCTGAGAAAACCTACACATAACAGTGGAATATCTGAACATCAACTGACGAGCCGGTGGCTTGGTTGGGGCCCTCAGGGACAAGTACAACTCTACTTGGAAGGGGTGGAGGGGCTTCTCAGGTAGCTACCGTCTGCCACAAAAAAAAAAATAAGGGTCTTCAAGGGCTCACTGAGATAAGACGCATGACCCCACAATCCAGCACTCAAACATTCATTCCAATATTCATTTACCATCTGTCCATGAGTTTATGGCGCGCAGCAGGCCGGATGATTTTTACTTTTTTTTCACTATTTTGTCTCCTTTCTATCAATTTGATTTTAGACAGTTATTTGAAAACAATTCTACCCAGTATTTATTTTTAAGTGTATTTCACCAAGTTCAATACCATACATGGTCAAAACTATCATAACATAAGTCGTTTCCACGGACATCGGGCGTAGAAAGTCAAAATGTGGTGTTTTTGCGATTTTTGGGAATTTTGCCCATTTTTTGGCGCGCTCTAGCGGCGGTACGGTTGGTCGTAGAAAAAAATGTTATGGACAAAAAATGTAGGCAATTTTGTCTACTTTAATTTTATATGGAGTGGTCTTTTCGAAAAAAAAAAAATAAACTCATAGTTCCTAAGATATAGGCAGAAAAAAAAAGGCCAAAATGTCGAGGTTTTTTTACAAAAAAAAACAATGTTCCGGGCAAAAATTCTGTCAGCAAACCTCAGATTCGTGTTCAGCGACCCAAAAAACATAAGGAATGACAACGATTACGACTATACCTAAACTTTCCGCTAAATGCCCTTTTTTTTTTCCTAATTCACCTAGCCTATATTAAAACAATCACGTAAGCAAGAATTTCTTACGCCGAATGGTGGGGGGGGGGGGGGGT
>NQII01001489.1:34762-113333 GCA_002778355.1 Clitarchus hookeri | reverse complement strand
ACGAGAAATAATAAAGAGCGGATATTAGTAAAAAAAAAAAAAACCGATAAATGAATTATTATAGGTTAAACAAGATAATCGCACAAATTCTCTGGCACGTGTGTCAACCACAGCCAGTCAACAACACACGGAACGAAGGTTTGTAAACAAATGGCCGCTCTACTTTAGCCTTGAGCGGGATCATGTGACTACGCAAGAAACGTTGAAATCTAAATACCTTAGCATCACGTCATTAATAATTGGCATAATAAGACACAAGTCTTTTCAAAGCCCATTTGTAAACGATAAATTAACAATTACGTTAAAACTTTGGAACTATTTCCTCTCTTTGTGCTGGCAACCTAACGGCATAACTGTATCCGCGCTCGCAGCTGTTTGTAATGTTATATGCATGTAGCTAACGGCTAGGGTGTTTTTTCAAAGGTTGATTTTCAAAAGTTTCTTCCGGTCGTGAATCGACTGTAGTCAGTTACTGAATTTCAGGAAGCCTTTTAAGTTTTCAGGTAGATTGTATAGTTGTATAAATTGAGTTTTATAGTTTTAGAATATATCGTTCTTTTAACTTTGCCACATAATAACAATAACTGTCATAACATTTGCCCCCAATTCAATGGTTATTATTCAGTAGCATGCCGTTCGTAAATACATTAATTGGTTTTAAGTGAAGTAAGTATCTCCGAAGGTTTGGAACTTTGACTTCGCGATTTACAGTGATTCCGGGTCGTTAATAAATTTTTCTAGTTGTATTACAAATACGGTTCTTGTAACGTTACAAAGAGAAGTTTTACAAAGAATATTATTGTACAAATTTTTGTAAACGTTCAAAAAATGTCCTGGTAAAATTTACAAAAAAAGTTTACAGTGTACTCTATTTAGGAGTGTCTTGTCTTATTTAACCGTACTGCTCATAACAGTGCGAAGTGAAACCCAGCTCGACAGATTTCTCTCTCCATTGTCTCGTCTTCTCCTTCCCCCGCCATCCCTTCATAATTCACTTGTCTTTCGTTAACCTAGGCAGTGGTAGCTACAACGAATACTTGTATTCTGAGCCATACGTGAATTTATAAAAGAAAGACAATACCTCAGATTGAGTATAGGAAAGACGGAATATACACCACATAAGACCATATTCAAAAACCAATCGTTTCCAGCCAGAAACAGCCCTTCTCCACGTGTATGTCTTCTGTCCGTGTTGAAATTAAATAAAACAGCGCCTTATGGCAAGGACGATGTCGAACACACGTGACATTTCCTGTAGTGTGTGAAGAATACAGCTTGCGTACCGTAAAGCGCAGGCACAGAATATCCAGGTAGCTGTACAGAAGCGAAATTGCTTATATTCCGTATTCTGCCCTCGCTCCCCGGCAAGGTGGTCATGCTCAGGAGGTCGTACAGGGCACAGCGCTTTCAAGTCATATGATCCATTTCAGGTCGCCAATCAGCAACCGAGTACGTATAGAGCAAAGGAATGGACCGTCACTCCATGTCACTACGTATTCAGGGGCGACTTGGCATGGCGGTTCCCTTGTAAGCATATCGATTCCCTGATTGGCTGTGTATTACTGCGGAATGAGCCTTTTGCCTGTCGACTGATTGGCTACGCCAGCAGGTGTCTATCCTTTAAATGTTTGTGCAAAAAGAAGTTGTTCAATCAGGGCAGTTTCTACTAAGCTACACTAATAAAAAATCGTCCCGTACTATGACGCTGGTCGGCGGGTTTTCTCTGGAATCTCCCGTTTCTCCCGCCCTTTTATTCCGGCGCTGATCCATACTCACCTCGCTTCACCCTCATCGGCTCTGAAAACCTCGATTTTAAGAGCCGCCCAAATCTCTTCGCTCACTCGTTGATAAAAAAACAAGTTACGAGAGAGATAGTAATGAAACCTTCTAGCTGAATATTTTATTTGTTTTTGTGAAGAACTTATAGTATTACAGCGTAATCAATATATACAGTCTGCTTTGGTTTACCTGTGAAATATGAAACAAAAAATACCTTTGGTACCGATATCCTGATAAACGATTCTATTCCAGCTAAACCTTTCGCCGCTATTTCGGTGGTACAGTCATACTTTGCCGTATGCTTCCACTAATAAAATATGAAGAGTTTTTTTAATTGTCGCGTGCAATGGAAAGCTAACGCATATTTCACCACGCTGGTACACATACATTTTCAATAAACGAGTTAAATATATAACACATGTTGAATTCAATAGGAAGCGATACCTAGTTTAAATTTGGGGAAGTTACACAGACGGTATTTGTTAAAATATTTATAAAAGACAAAGAAAAAATTAAGGTTGAATGGAATAAACGTAAAAGCCATGTGAGGTTCAACTTGAACAGAAGGCTTGTTTTGCTGAAGCCGACGAAATGATTGGTAACTAGTTGTTTATGAAACAGAAAATTACGCGATTTTACTTGAATTATAGGACATGAGAATAAACTGACATGTACAAAAGGTGAACGTTTTACATACAGAATATTGGTAAAATAAAAAATGGGTGCGTGTACTTACGTACGCGCGTTACAAGTTTTGCTTCTTTGGCGTTGAAATAAAATTTTATTACGTATGTTACCATTTCACGCTTTTATTCATTCAGATCTTGTCCTTTATCATAACTGAATTCAACCTATATAAATGAAATGTTTTTCAATTTGCTTATTACAAGAATTGATTTTCTGTCGGTTTTAAATATAACCACGTTCTATGTTGTGTACCTTGCATTTGTATATAGCTAAACGATACGCGCATGCACGTTGGGTCATACCCCTTCCACGTTCACTGTCGAATTTCGTTACACTGTGCGTGCGCAACTTCCGTTGCACACTAAATTTTTACCCTCAACGCGCCAAAATAGTATATCTTCAAAAATATTGTTTTGCACAATGTGCGTTCAGAAGCATACAAAAGAATAATACACGCTGTAATAGCAGAAATACTTTAAACAATTTTAATTTTCAAAAAGTGTGTCATGTAGCGAATAACTGTAATAGATTTCGGTTTTTCTGACAATCTTGATGGTTTCTGTGGCAATCTTCATAAGTTCTAGTTGCTGTATTGGCGGTTGCAGTGAAATGTCCAGATGTTCTGCCTGCGCCGACAGGTTCGATTCTGGACGCTGCTTGACCGATAATACCGCGGTGGAATGATAAGCCGTCAAGGGTATTCTGTCGGGGTTTGTGGCCGGACACGGCAGTTCCGCTTCTGTATAGTCGCATGTTCTTTGGTGTGTCTAGCCATTTCTGAGGCCCAGAGCGATGTGGTTCGGTCAGAAGGCGAGGGCGCGCAAGTCTGTCGATACGAGCCTCTGGCCGTGCTACGCCTTATCGCGTGACATAGCAAATGAAACAACCGCGCATGGCCCCATACGTTATCGGAGTCGGGATTGTTTGGAAGTTTTTGAACCAGTTCTCGCTGGTTATTCACACGGTTGATCTACTCCTTGTTCTCCTTCAAGCAAGACAGAGTTAAGGAATTGATGAAGCTCTACGGCGACGTCGGCCGGCGTATGTAAAGCGACATCGCCTCTACGCGCAAAGTTCTGAATCTCGCGGGCATTGTAGTCTGTAGTACCGCTGCAACTGTTAATTCTTTATTTGCGCGTTTACGCGTATATCAGCAAATAAATGTCCTGGGGAAAATGCCTTTTTGTCAGAAAAGATAAAAAAAAAACAATTATCTAAGCCCATACAGTTTTGTTTTATAATATTAATGTTATTATAAAATAAAAAGATCTTGAAAATGGTTAAAAAATCGCAATTTTAGAGTTTTCTTGCGCAGTTCCCTTAATAAGTAGGAGAAAAATAAAGCGGTACAGTCGTAGTTTAATCTACGTACTTTCATCGCGTGCAATAAAATCCCACTGTTACAGATCTCATCTGCACAGGAAAGCGTAACAGTGGAGGCACTGCAAGCAGGTTCAGCGCCTTGCGCGTAGGAGCGACGGGGCGCTGGTGGTGCGTGTTATTGTCGCCCGTATCGTATCTCGAACAAGAAAATATAATCTCAGGGCCAAGTAAATACCTTGACACTTTCATTTTATTTGGCGCGACACTGTAGCAGAGTCCAGTTCACTCCTCCATCTTAGTTTCGCATGAATTCGGTTCGTATATTTTGAAAAACATCAGTGTAAAAAGCCCATTGTCAGCCATGTTGGGGGACATTAAAATAATGTTTTCAATATGCGTGATGTCTTACACTAGTCGGAAGTGTTTTTGCTTCTTGTAGAAAAGTATTTTGGGCTCATGTTTACTTGTTAAAAAAAACCCGGGATTTCAAACACATTGCAACGCATTTCAGACACCATGTAGACACCCATCTTAAAGCGTTTCTTATTGAAGCAGCCGTGTGTGTTTGTTCGTGGGGCACCGTGTCACAAGTTCTGAAAAAATTTCTCATAGGGCTTAGATGACCCTGTGATAATTGACGTTGTCGGGGGTGATGCCTATGTTATGAATTTGACGAATGTATCTTGAACAGTTCGTGAATTATGACTAACTATGCTTATAAGTATGCCTAGGGTATAAATGACCCTGTGATAATTTTCATTTCTGGGGCGATGCCTATGTATGCTAGAGTGTGAAGTTTGGTGATTCGTCTATCCACTGCATCACCACAGTCGTGGAATACACGACCATGAAGTTTGGCGCGTCGTCTTTCCACCGTACCACCTCGGCACCCGTCGAAATGCAAGAGCAAGCCTTCGCACCGCCTGAGACAGTGTGTTATATATCCACTGCATCACCGCAGCTCCACAGTCGCAATGAAATATAAGGGCATGGAGTTTGACTTGTCGTCTATCCACCGCACCACAGCGACCCCCAAGAAGTCGTTTATCCACTACACCACCGCAGCCCCCCATCGAAATGGAATGCAATAGCCGCACAGCCTGGGGCGATGGTGATTCATTGTAGAGAGCCGTGTTGGGAAATTTTGAAAACCACCAGTGTTATCGCGGGAGCCCGCCTAGCCTGGGGCTATATCATGAAGTCGGGGCGTCGTCGTAGGGACACGCCTGAGGATTTCTATCCACCGCTCCACTGCGGCCCCCAAGAAACGAGTTGTCTATCCACCTCACCACCGCGGCCCCCAAGAAACGAATCGTCTATCTACCACACCACAGCTACCCCCGAGAAGCGAGTCGTCGTATGGAGCCACGGAATGCTTGAGCATGAAGTATACGACTTAATAGGAAGGAATAAAATGATAATCGAATTTTGGAAGACTCTTGAGAAAACCCCGACCTCCCAGAAGCGAGTCGGCTATCCACCACGTCACCTCGGCCCCCAAGAAGCGAAGTAGGGACTAGTCGGGGCATTGTGGCATGGATTTGGGAAGACTCGGAGAAAACCCTCTAGTATGAAATGCACGCGCATGAAGTAGAAAAGTGATTAAAACTAATTTTAAAAATATTGAGAAATTTTTTTTTTAATTGAAGTTTTAAAAAATTGACGTCATCGGTTTTCCCCTCCCCGACGAATCCCCAGCTAGTCCTGAATCCAGCGCCAGGCGCCAGATGCAGTGACAGGTCCCTTTCGAGAGCTTCGCGTAGCCAATCAGAGACGAGAAGATACGAGAGCCTCGTGTACCATACCTGCTTGTACATTCCGGCTGAAATTGCACAAAATTGCACAATTTCCGCCAGATTCAGCCTCATTGTGCAAACCAGCTGTATTGTGCATGAGATTTTTGAGGAAATTCTATAAATTTTGAGAAGGGACATTTCGAGCGAAAAAGGGGGGAAATGATGTCATCTGTGTCCCCCGGCGCCAGCGCCAGGTGGCGTGGAACCGGTCTTTTCTATCTACTCTCAAGCCAAAGGAAAGAAAGGCGGTACCTTAGGTGAAATATTACTGGTATGTGTCAGCACTATGAGGCACAATTTTTTTTTTGTTTGGTGAATATATGTCAGGTCTTTCGATAAAGTATAATTCATATTAGAGACGAAAACCTGAAATGAAATTTTCTTTTTTTACTTCACCAGCAGGAAGAATTCGTTTCGAGGGCAAGTAACAAGATGCAATCAGCTTGATAAGTGATGGCCTTAGGAAGGTGCACTGCACTGCATAGTTGTACAGCCAGAAGGAGATGCTGGTGTAGATATCTCGAGGTTGCAGTTTACACTTACGTGCATAATCTACCACACTTATTGGAGAAGACAGTGAGTGACTTGTTGAACCTTCTTCATTGTGCCACAGGAAATTGCAAATCACTATCACTTCACACACTCGGTTAAGAAGCATCAGTAAAGTGTTCAGCTTCAGTTTGTGAAAAATAATCTTGGAAGTTACTTTCGTAAACAATTGTTATTGCTTCATGATTTCACAGCATACTAATCAACATCCCGTATTTTGTGTGTTAAAAAGACACGCGCGTTCCAAGAACTGTTGGAAAATGTTGATACCCTGCAATCTTGTGTACATCACTTCACCAAGCAAGGACAGTACGCACGTAATAAATCGCTGAATTCAAGAATTAAAACAATGGCAGTTCTGTTTGGTGGTACAAGCATAATATGTTCTTTGGCAGCCTTGTGTTCCTACATACTTGTTAAAAAAAGTTGTTTCTGCAAAATAATTTGTAATGGCCGAGCGTCGTCTCTCAAGTGTTCCGCCATATGCCATTGTCTCAGTGTGTACTTCCAGACCATGTCGTGGGTGGGTGGCGAGTGGATTGGGCCCCTCGAACTGAAGCTGGAAACTCCACGACAATCAACATGTATTAATACATAATGATAGTTGCAACTTGCGTCCAAAATCTTCTGTATTACTACAAAAAAAAGTTTCTTGTAAAATCTGCAATGCATATATTTGTAATACTACAAATTATAGGTTAGTATTTCAACTTACATTATTGAGAAGTGAACATTATTTGTCTAGAAAACAAAAAAAAAGATGCATAAATAAGAGAAGAGGAGAGGGGAAATATTCTTTAGAACTATTATTCACAAAAAAAAAAAAGTTTGCACCTGGCAGACAGGAAGACCCGACTCGAACCAACAACCTTTACGTTACAAGCCAGCGCCTTCAACCACACGATCAACTTGACTTATTACATAGTGATTTATTTTCAGGAGGGATGCAGTGAGTTACTGACTAAGCAAAATCGAAAACCAGTCAAAGTAACAGCCACGAATAGTAAACAGAAGCGTAGTATTGTGGAATTATTACATTAAAACTAACAGATGGTATAAATTAATTTAAAAATGAGTGAAGTACAGACATCAATATAGTAGTATTTAAAGAATAATAAATATATCGTAACTCGGCAGAGATCTGAACTTAATACACATAATTATGTGCTCAACATGGAACTGCGCGTTAGCTAACTGAGCTAACAACACACAACGCACGATATTTTCACTTGCATTGCGTTCCTTTTTACATGCAACTACGCTTTAGATCACCCATAGTTTTCGCACAAACAGCTAATTACGTTTAAGGTTGTTGAGTGTTCGCCATTTTATCTGAACTCGTGTGCACGGGTCACCTACAGAATAAAAATTTCTTGAGGTATATTAAAAAAACTACTCTTGTAATTTTACAAGATAAATTTTTGTACTGTTAACAAACGTTTGTAATACTACAAACAGTATCTCAGTAAAAAGTACAAACATTTGTTGTAGTTTGTTTATGTGCATATAGACATTGCTAAGTTTCCTTTTTCATAATTTTCACAATAAACTTTCAGAAAAAGTTTTACCTTGATAGTGGTGACAGACCTAATAACTTTTTTCGTTAATGTTCTAAATATGTTTTTAAGAAATACTATGATCTTGATTTTCAGGATTAGAAAGGTATACATAGTAACTAGCGTAATTTTAACCCACTTTCTCTGGTCATATTTTGGCTGGCTTTTTTCCTTCACACAACAATACTTAGTACATACAGAATAACTCATAAACACTTTTGTTGGGATTTTTTCCGGGGTTACATTGCATAGTATTGATCTGTCTAACCTGTCAACAAGTTAATAAAATTCGTCGGAAACATCTTTTTTCTGCAAATAAGCGCCATATTTTCGCAACACGAAGTTGACAGCGTATTAATTCAATAAGAAGTCTGGTCTGTGCTGACTTCTGAATATTTGCCGTTGGGCATTTATTTTTCCAAATATCCACCGAGCGAAATGGTGCAGGGGTAACTCACTGGACTAGCATTCGGGAGGATCCGGGTTCATTCGCTGCCCGGCAATCCTGATTTTGGTTTTCCATGGTTTCCCGAAATCACTCCTGGCGAATGCTAGGATTTGCCGATTCCTGCCTATCAATTTCCTAATCCCTCTTCCCTGTGCAACTTAACCGTCTCTAATGACCTCGCTGTCGATGAGTCGTTAAGCCCAACTACCTTACCTACCTTCCAAAAATTAATTTCATGTGTGTTGTTTACCCCACAATCAAGGGGAAAGTTGCGTTCTCTGCCCTGCGGGGCTTGGTCATGGCGTGGGCAATGGAGGGACTGCGTATACAACTGTCGCCTATCTTATCGACTGGACGGTATCGCTCGTTTGTGCAAGCATGTGCCGTCTGTCCGGGTGTGGCTGACCAGCAGGTTCGAGTCCCTGCTCAACGGTCGTTTACCCTAAGTACATGTATGTGGTAAGGTACGCACTGGCATGCAGTTTTCCAGTTCATTTGGCAGCGTTTTAATAGAAGTTGTTGGAAGACTTGATGTTTAATTGAATATATGTAAATGCCAACAGTGAGAAAATAGGTGTGCTGGTAAAGTCTAGTAAGAAATAGTTCTTATGCAAAATATTATTACACTGAGTGCGCACGAATGCGGTGCGTTGTCCATATGGTGTAATTGTCTATACTTGGTCAAGATTTGTTTGCATGAGGCGGAGGAATGTCCTGTAAGTAGAACTTTAGCAGGGACTCAGGAAAGTTGGAAGTAACCGTGAATGAACTATAGCACGAATTTGCACGTTATCAGCACTCATACTTTCCGAAAAATCCTACGGTTCCACTTGGATGACACATGAATAAAGTGACGGTGTCCGTTACAATATTAATCTTACATATACTGTAACGAAAGGATACAAAAGCAGAGCTTTCAAAAGTGCTCAGTTAAACGCGAACAGACCAAAATATTTGCTGTAATTATAAGCTTTTTCGTGTTTAAGAGCATGTAATACATACATAAACACTATAAATACATTGATAAAAATCTACGCAGAGAGAAAGATTTGTTGCAGCCAACTAAATATTTGTTTGTATAGGGTAAAAAGTATATTTATTTGCCCCAACAAAATATTTTGTTCGGTACACAAAACTTGAAAAGCAACATAATTAATTTGTTCATCTGACAATATACATCTTTGAATAAACAAAACCTCTTTGTTGGGCCAAAATATATTAGACTGTCAACAAAGTATTAAGTTGAATCAACTGTATATATTTGTTTGGCCACTCATTTGATTGCCGTCGTTTGATAGAATCCTTGCCTTCGTTCGATATCATCCTTGAAAAAAAAAACACTGCCCTTAGATAAATTATTTTAACGGGCATACTCGTTGGCATTCTCCAAGTAAAGATACTAGCGGTGTAGAAAAGTAGTTCCACGTTTTAATGTATCGAGAATTTTAGGTTTAAATTTGAGTACAGTGGAGTTTTTCTGATTGTTTGTACCCTAAAGAGTACATGGCCCCGCGATTATTTTTTCTCGTTCGAGACACAGCGATACGGGCGACAGTAACACGCACGACCCCCCGTCGCTCCTACGCGCAAGGCGCTGAACCTGCGTGCAGTGCTTCCGCTGTTACGCTTTCCTGTGCAAATGAGATCTGTAACAGTGGAATTTTATTACACGTGATGGAAGCTCATAAATTAAACTACGACTGTGCAGTTTTTTTTCTCCTCCCTGTTAATGAAACTGCGCTGGCAAGCTCTAAAAATACGATTTGTGACCATTTTATCAGATTTTTTTCTCTTAGAATAAACTTAATATTATACAAACAGAACTGTACGGGCTTAGATAGTTGTTTTTTTTTTTTTATCTTTTCTGACAAAAATGCCTTTTCCCCAGGACATTTATTTGCAGAGATACGTGCAAACCACGAAATATGCCCGGGCTACTAACTCTTAAATGTAATAATTTGCATATTGGTAACATATTTATGTTCCTGAAAATTTCACCGTTACATTTGATGGGCACGTGAATAAAGTGTATGGGTCTGTCAATACCTATGTTAATAACCGCGAACGCCCATTACATGGTTACCCTGAAATCCAGATACAAACTTTGTACAATGATTCATTATGAAAAATGGGGTAGATAACATTATACTACCTGTGACATATTGTGATTATTAAGGGAGACACACTCCCTTGAAAATTGGGAATTAAATTACATAGAGGTGACAAAAGTCATGGGATAGCAATATGCGAATATACAGATAGCAGTAGTATCGGGTACAAAATATATAAATGGGCAGTGCATTGGTTGGGCTTTCATTTGTAGTCAAGTGATTCACGTAAACAGGTTTCTGACGTGATTATGGCCGAACGACGGGAATTAACAGACTTTAAACGCGGAATGGTAGTTGGAACTAGACGCATGCGACATTCCATTTCGGAAATGGTTAGGGAATTCAACATTCTGAGATCCACAGTATCAAGAGTGTGACGATAATACCTCATTTCAGGCATAACCTCCCACCATGGACAACGCAGTGGCCGACCGCCTGCACTAAATGACCGAAACCAACGAAGTGTGCGCAGAATGGTCAGTGTTAACAGACAAGAAACACTACGTGAAATAACAGCAGGAATCAATGTGGGACGTACGACGGACGTGTCCTTTAGGACAGTGCGGCGAACTTTGCTTGTACTGGGCTATGCCAGCAGAAGACCGACTCGAGTGCCTTTACTAACAGCATGACATCGCTTGCAGCGCCTCTCCTGGGCTCGTGACCATGTCGGTTGGACCCTAGACGACTGGAAAATGGTGGCTTGGTCAGATGAGTCCCGATTTCAGTTGGTAAGAGCTGATGGTAGGGTTCGAGTGTGGCGCAGACCCCACGAATCCATGGACCCAAGTTGTCAACAAGGAACTGTTCAAGCTGGTGGTGGCTCCATAATGGTGTGGGCTGTTTTTACATGGAATGGACTGGGTCCTCTGGTCCAACTGAACCGATCATTGACTGGAAAGTGTTATGTTCAGCTACTTGGAGATCACTTGCAGCCATTCATGGACTTCATGTACCCAAGCAAAGATCGGATTTGTATGGATGACAATGCGCCATGTCACCTGGCCACAACTGTTCGCGATTGGTTTGAAGAACTTTCTGGGCAATTCCAGCGAATGATTTGGCCACCACGATCGCCCGACATGACTCCCATCGAACATTTATGGGACATAATCGAGATGTCAGTTCGTGCACAAACTCCTGCACCGGCAACACTTTCGCAATTATGGACCTATATAGAGGCAGCATGGCTCAATATTACTGCCGGGGACTTCCAACGACTTGTTGAGTCAATGCCACGTCGAGTTGCTGCACTTCGCCGGACAAAAGGAGGTCCGACACGATATTAGGAGGTATCCCATGACTTTTGTCGCCTCAGTGTAGTTTTTCTTAGAATGTGTCAGAAACTACATGAGATGAAACAAATTGGTGATGTGATATCTGCCAACATGTGAACATTAGGCGGGTGATATAACATTTCCTGTCGTTGAAAAATTAGGAAGTGCCATGTTGTTAATCAACAAAAGTGTGTAAACTTAGGATGTGTATCGAATGTTATGTTATGAATATTAATCACGTGTACATTAAAAAGCACGAATCAGCCTGACAGTATTCACACATTTTTTGTTTCATCCCACGTAATGTTTGACATTTTGCAGATACCAATACTTATAATTACTAGTTTTCAGGGGTGTCCTTTGTATTCACATTAAGTAGGACGTTTTATGCTTTCTGTCCCATTTTCCATAACGAATAATCTTACGAAGTTGTGTCTGGAGTTAAGAAGAAGCTTGTGTTAGCCTTCCCCGTAGTGTTTAGGTTTATTGACGCCTTTGCTGTTATACCTACATGTTTATCGACACCTAGGTGCCGCGTGTTTTGACCAAGGCTGCTCCTCCTGCGCCTGATCCACTAGGGCATAGCAGGAGACAACTTTCTGAGCAGTTCTAGGGGAGTGCAGATCAGGACTTCCCATTAACATTCATGTTTAACATAAGGCCACTTCAGTCTGCATATAGAGAAAATATGCTTAATGTCTGTTAGATGTGTGCACTCCCCGCCAGACAGGACAAAGTCCATAACCATGAATTGAATTTGAGCTTGGTCAAGGCTCTAATTGACAGCAGTTGAATGCTGCCAATATAAAGAGTGACGCCCTTTCCAATCGCAGTGGGTAGATGTTCTCCACCCGAGGGTGGTTCCACCTCACCTGTCAACAGCAGAGCACGGAGTTGAATCCGCACGTGCCACCTTGGTGGGGCCGAGGACCATCCACCTCTACAGTTTTAATATAATATTTTGAACCATGCACGTTAAAATGCCTTGTCGTCTCGACAGGCATGGCATAAAACCGATGTGCAATGTCTTTTGCGTGTTGTATCGTGCACCAATGGGACGTTAAGTGGCTCCGTTATATTGTCATTAGTGGCAAGTCCGTAGGAAAGTTCAGTTGGGTCCTCCATAAAAGCCTTTCCCGTATTAAGTCATATTTTCACAGGTGCCTGTAAACGCTGTTTTTTGCGTGTGCTACGGGACTCCGGAATGATGTTTGAAACATGCGAAATGCCGTGGAAGTTTTACTAATATTTTCTTAAGAATAGCGTAATATTTTCTTAAGAAAAGTAACTGTGGCAATATTACACAGGTTTTGAAAAACCATACCATGCACTGCGACGCAGTTCACTTTTCAGGGGGGCGCGATGATGTAGTGTTTAGACTACTCGCCTCTCACCTAGGTGAATCGGGTTCGAGGTTAGATTCTCGGCGGACTCGATTCGGATTTTCTCGGGGATCTCCCGTTTTTCCCACCCCTTCATTCCAACGCTGCTCCATACTAGCTTCGCTTCACCCTCATTGGTTCTCAAGACCGGCACATGAGCCGATAAAATCGGATTCGTGTCAGATTCTGTTGTCGATGCTGACGTATAAGCATGTATAGGCGCGCACACGTGCAAAGAGGAATTCAGTGATGCAATGCAAAGTAACACAGAAACGCCAAGAAATAATGTGCAAATATGGTTAAGTTAGGTGGGCCGGTAGCATGGGGATGTGGACCTGTACTCACAGCTGTAAACAAGCAACACGCGCCGTGACTCATTCTGGTGGGACCGCTTCCTAATAACAGCGCAGCACCAGACCCCGTAATCTGTTATGGTAAGTGGTATTGCAGTGTGTGGCTGTACATAGGCAATGAAGTTCACGAATGAGGAAAAAACTGGATGCTCTACTTATTTACAGTGATTATGGCAGAAATGTCAAGCAAGACGTCCAAACGTATGGTGAAAGGTGCCCATCTCACGGCACACGATACGAAGAATTTGCAAACGTCTCTTGTCACGAGGTGATTGGAATTCCACAACACGAGTGCGACAAAAGACTGCTAAGGGCGAGACGCATCTACACGATCTGTTGGCACGTGTCGATGCAAACCCCCACATGAGTAAGCGAGTGGTGTGAAGTCGGGGGAGCGAGCTGACCGTCTTACTCCACCACCACACCCTAACCACCTGTGTGGAAATGTTTCATTTAACAGTTGTCTCGACACCAAAGCAAAATGCGCATAACCACCACCATAGGTGTGCCGCGCATTCTTCTGCCATTCTTTTTTTCCCCCTCGAAGTAGCACCGTTTATTTCCTACTTCTTCACACTCGTTTCAAAATCCATCCACAAGCATTATTTCATTATGTAGAGTCAGTAAAACTATACTGTAAAATTTCTTCTGGTAAAATTCATAATCCTGTTTTGGTAATTTTTAACCTATGCGTAATATAGGGAATTTACGATGCATAGTTTTGCAAGTATAGGAATGGAAACGCGGTTACCATACAGATTTGGTTATTTCGGTATGAATTCAACATTTATAGAAAGAGGAGAAAAGAGGGGGGGGGGCTAACATGGTTGCTTAGGATACTTACTATGCATCTATACTGAAATGGCAGAAACTGTTCAATATAATTCCACAGTGTAGGCAGGTAGGTACTAGGTGCCGTTATACCGGGTGTCTATAAAGCCTCGATGCATTTCGGTGGAAACGTCACTTTAGCTCATTTTTGTTACAGGGGTCCAGAAGGTAGTGCAGAATGTTAACTGAATAGGAGAGAATTGCTGTTGTTCGGGCACGTCTAAGAGGATTGCCGTATAACGGCGTTAGAACTGATTTAGTGCGTAGATTCAAGAAACGTGTCCCAACAAGAACTGACATTCGTCTGCTTATGAACACATTTATTAGGACGAGAAGTGTAGCGGATGAAACACGTTCCGGTAGGCCGCCAACATATGCAGATACCGCGCGGTCCATTCAGCAAGTAATTGAACGTAGCCCGACTGCATCTAACAGCCGTCTCAGTAGGGAGCTGGGTGTACCACGTAGCACTGTATGGAAATTGTTACGGTTTACTCTTAAGAAACGTGCGTACCACATTCAAGTGCTACACAAACTTCAGGATTTGGCAGCACGGCGAGCTGCGTGTTATGATCTCTTCCAGCCCGCAAACCACGGCAATTTAATGCCTAACTTTTGTTCGGCGATGATGCTATTTTTCATACCTTTGGCCTTGGTTCTTGTTGGGGCAAGTATCTTCAATATACGCACAAAATCAGTTCTAACGTCTTCATAGGGCAATTCTCTTAGACGTGCCCGAACAACAACGATTCTCTCCTATGCAGTTAACATTCTACACTACCTTCTGGACTCCTGTATCAAAGAAGAGCAAAATTGACGTTTTCGCCGAAATGCACCGAGACTTTATAGACATCCTGTACAGATGGGGCAGAATTGGACCGACAAATTTCGTGAGAGGATTCCTTATGCAAAATCAAGTGTGAAGTGTACAGGACAACATATTCCTAAATGAGTATTGAGTAAAATAAAAAACCCTTAAAATTTGAAATTTTACTTTTTTATTTATTTATTTGAAACTCAACTATAATTCCTCGAACATCGTTTTATGATATCGAGATGTTAAACCTTAAAGTAAACTCTCATTAATACTTCCCTTCGCAATGAAAATAACAGGATTTGCCGCCCTCTTTTTGCAAATAACTTTTTCATCGTCAGGAATTATGAAATAGTGCTCTTGTTGCAACTGCCCAGGTAAGACTCGCCGTTTTCATGTAAACACACGCAAATCTTCGTATGCAGCTTTTCAGTGCCTAGGACTTAGGCAATATACCTACAAGCGTGTATGTCATGTTGCCGAGACCAACACAAAAACAGTGGTAGAAGATATTTCTAACACTTACTGTAAACATCATGTAATAAGCATACAGTACTGAAGATGACAGTATGTGATTCCCTGCAGGAATGATAGGTTTTGCCTACGCGCCTGCAACTGTGTCGCCGCAGAAAGTTTCGCGTGTGGTTTACACAGAAACGGCGGGTCCTGGGCAGTTGCAACAAGAGAACCAGTTTTGTTAATTAGATCACACTGCTCGATAAACTATCATCAAACGTTCATGATTCCTGACGGTCAAAAAGTTGCCGGCAACCTCACGATGGGAGGTATTAATGAGTGTTTGCTCTTAGGTTGAAGATCTCGATTGTATAAAACAGTGTTCGGAGAATTTTAGTATTATTTCGTTTCCGATGTTTTGTAAAAATACAGTTTGAAATATTGATTTTCGAGGGCTCATATCTCCTGAATATTAAATTTAGGTTAAGTCTCCGATATTTGATTTAGCGTGAGTAATCACTTCACGAAGTTTGTCTGTTTAATTTCACCATAATGTGCATAAGATTTTGAAATATTTTTAAATTTGTTGCACGTGTTGAAACATACGCGTAATGGAAACTGAGTGTTTTTTTTTTTTTAACTTTTACTCATATGTATACTTTTTTCGTCTTCCTTTTATATAATCTACATGGAAGTGTTACTTGTTTTATTTCCTCTGGTCTATATCCCATCTTCTGAAACTTACCTGTAAAAGAGTAAATTTTTGAATATTTTTCTCGGAGAACTGTATTAAAGAAACCAGTTAACCAAAGATCAACTAAGTATATCCAGTTTAGTTACTCACCGATCATTCGCGATAAAGAAATTGCCTTCAAGCAGTTCTAAGGTGGTTTACAAATAAATATTTTCTGACAAATTCAGAATTATTCTCTTTCGTGTTTTTTATACGTGACTGCGAACTTCAGGATATTTTTGGATTACAGATAAATTTATTGTTTTAGCTACCAAACAACATACATACAGCGCGCTGTATGTAATGCATTTTAGAATCGGTTGAATATAATTTTTGTATTACGTCTTTTCATAATTTGCTGATGAAAAGACGATTTTGTCTGTATTAACGATGCAAATACAATGAGAACTAAACAGTTTACATTTATGAAACAAATAAACCTGGATATTTCTACTTGATTTATTTAAAGAAGCGACTGGATTATTTAACTCATAAAAAAATTTACTTGCCAAACATATATTAAGTTGTTTCTCGTCTTCAGTAGGCCTATATTTTTATATAAAAAATACATTTTTCTGTAAAAAAAATTGTGTGGGCTACTTTTTTTTTTCTTAAATTTTTTTTACCTAATTTACACCTTTCTTTTAATGTGCTTCGTGATTTTTTTCACTTATTATCACAGAAAAATAAAATATGCGCCAAGTGTATGCAGTATACATCTACAGCTCCATCTACAGATGAACCAACAAAAAAAAAAAGTAATACGTACATTTTTTCTTCTCAAGCACTTGATGTTATAAGCGTTTTTTTTTCAACCGCATATCGAAGTCGTTAAAGCGGAACGAAATATAACTTTATATGACGTGCAAGTTGTCTCCGATATGTTCAGAGTATTTGTGACACTAATTACGCAATTTCCCGTTGTTCGCATTCGCAGTTCGAGAGTATTTTAATGAAAGCGCGAGACATGATTATTATTTCTGGGACCTTGCAACTTTTCATTCTGCTCTTCGAATATGTTGACCACGTTTGCGGTGGAGCACCTGGCTCGCATTCTGGAGATCGTGGGTTGGATTTCGTCCGACTGCGGTTGTGTTTTCACGCCTCCTTTCAAGCATGTGCCACTGCAGTTTCATAGTACGAAAGCGCCTGAATTCTTCACATTCTAGATTTAATTGCTGATGGATATGAGCTTTAACGCCGTACGATAAGTCGCCACGCTGCATTGACGAGGAGGCAGGATCTTGATGGTTGGAGCCCATCCTCTGCAGTATTTCAACTTATATTTATATCACGTAGCCGTGGTTTGCAGCCCACTGTAATCATCTGGTTCCCGCGGAAACTTTAATTACCGGTAAAGTTAAAACAAAACAATTCAGGACGTGTGCGCCTCACAGTTTCAAGTTATCAATTATAATAGAGTGAGTGAATTGCCTTTTAAAGTTTTCACGTTTCCCATGATTTATCTTAGACTACACTCGGTAATAAAAACAGTGTTTTATTTCCAAACTATAAAATTCGTTAGAAATGGGGTAGAAAACAATTGTTATGCGCGATTTGAAATAGTGGCAATGTAGATCTCCTGGATAAGCGGTTCCAGTGTTAGGAGACACTGGGCTTGGTTGGAAGTTGAAGTTTAACCAACGACCTTGTAACGGCTTGCCCAAGCTAGGGAAAATATTTGACGGGTGATGTTATCAATAATTACATCTATTCTAACCCTTTCAGTCACAGATAAGTATATAGTTTTAGACGTTGCAACAAATTAATATTTTGTTCTGAACTGTACTGTTATCCATACGATGCTTTGTCATACATCGGGGCCAATAAAAATCTGTCCGTACTCTATCTTACTGGCAGCAGCGGTTTAGACGGCTACGGAATATAGTTTCGACAGCGAATTATGTTTCTCGTACATAGGTAATATTTCTCATTGGACGTTATGTTCTAGTGTGTACAGTTCAGACCATTTGAAGGAATTTTGCACGTCTGAGGCCTAAAAGCGTGAGAGCGTATAAACTCTCTCATCGTCTCTACGCGCAAAGCACTGAACTGGCTGCGGTCTTACCGTCGATAACGCGCCTCTATGAGACTTTCAGCGGAGACACTACCATTTTATGACGTAATAATAAAAATTAAGGTTCGATGCACGTCTCTATTCCTTTCTAATGTTTTGTACAGGAATGTTCATATCTAAAAATTACCGTGAAAACACCCTTTTGAGCCATTTTCACTATCACAAAAAATGCTTTAGAGAGAAATGGAGGAACTGATAAATGTATTCAAGACGCGTAGCGTTTCTTATATGGTATTCGTAAGCAGACCTCACTCAGACGCGTTGGGCGATTTTTTAATAAAACCTTTTCTGCTGGAGCTCTATACACCATTCGGCGGCCACCTTAGGCCACTTCAAATGCAACGTCCCAGATATGACTGAAAGGTCTACGTCAGTAATCAGGAAAACCATTACCGGAGTTAAGCCCGAGTTAAGGTGGTCGCTTACCTGGCGCTTGAAATACGTCGCAGTATGTTTGAAATGTTTTTTTACCATATAAACGTGTGCCGAGTAAGTTGACATACAAAAAGGAAAAACATGCCCCTGACGAGGACGGAATTGCACTTTAAAAAATATCACGCATGCTATAAATTTTGTTTTGGAGCACTCCAGTATATATTTATAAACGACCTTATCATTCTGCTGTAACTTGAAATTGACTACCCTGACACAAGCGAAATTACGATAGGAGGTTGCATTGAACGTTGGTCACCAAGTCCCATAGGTACGCAACGCGACGTGAACTCTGCATGCCAGTCAAGGGCCTTGTATAGCTGCGATGGCGCACTTGATGGCTGGGTCAGTTTCACCCTATCGCTGCCGCACTTCTGGGCCTCAAACGTAAAAATAGCTGGAGCTGGGCGACGGCCTTAAGTTTGTTTTACGTCGCTTGCTTGTGCACAAAAAGTCTTAGGAAGACGGAACGTCCTGATTTTAGTGGGCTCTAACAGTCACCGTGGGCCTCGCTACAGCAATTACGGCCACCAATCAGAGTTAAGCGATGGCGACCGTTAATTATCGGAATACGCACACACAAGTGTGAAATGGCGTGGCGGTCCCTGCGACGTACATTGGCCCCAAAAAGTTGCTGACGTGCATAATGTGAAATATATTTCTGCACATATTGCCTGTCCATAACAAATCAATACATTTTAACAAACAAAAACCGTCCTTCTAAACAACAAAAAAGTATTGGCACAGAGAACTGTTTATTTGCATATCGGTTATGGTGTGTCACACGCAACGCCATCTAACGCAGTACCCACGGGAGGTTGTTTACAGACCATTCACTTGTTCCATGTAGTGTTATGCGGCAGTTATCACCGCAAGTCCGAAGCAGAAGGAACATTCAGTAGCTTTACGTGACAGAGCATTATTGTTCGATTCACAAGGCAGAAACTATCGCAATATTGGAGACGAACTTTCTGTCAGCAACACTACGGTCAAGGGCAATCATGAGCGAATGCAAGGAGACCGGTACAACAGAAAATAAGCGTCGATCCGGGCGTCCGAGTGTACTTACAACCCGAGAGCGTAGAAGAACTGTCAATCTTGCTCAGAAGGAACTCTTATAAAAGTGCGGAATCAGTTGCTTCAGACTTCCAGTAAACGTCCAACAAGATCAGTGCTCAGACTGTACGAAATGTTTAGAATGGGGCTAATGTTCATGGCAGTCTTTCAGGAAGAAGTCATACGTTTTGGAAAATAACCTTAGGAAATGCTTGCAATTCGCTAAGGAATACATCAAGACAATACAGATTTGGAACACTGTCTTATTGTCAGATGATTCAAAGTTTTCTTTGTTTAGATTCGAGGTAAAGAAGAAAACGTGGCGCAAGCCTAACGTGTAACTCCGATCTAAACACATTCTTCCAGCCATTAAACAAGGAAAATGTATTTAATGATTTGGGGATGTATGGCTGCTTCTGGAGTTAGAAATCTACCTGTAATCGAAAGTATAACGGGCCATATGAAATGCGTCGAGCTGTTGCGCGGTAATTTCACGATGGTGTGCAGAAATGGGGACTTGAAGGGATATTTCATTTCTGGCATGACGATGGCCCAAAGCACACCACCATGAAAAGCCGAGAGTGGTGACTATACAAAGTTCTACGAATGGTTCATGCCCCACCAGAGGGCCCCGATTAGAATCCAATTGAGAATCTGTGGACGAATTCGTCGTTCGTCAGAAAGAAAGCAATGTGAGGGATTACTCCTGGAGATATGGTCTAAAATAACTCCAGCAATGACACAGAATTTGATCAACAGCATGCCATTGCATCTGCAAGCTGTTATATATGCTAACTATTAAAATGTGCACACTAGCGAAGGGCGCTGTTGTTTTTCGTTGTGCAGAAAAGAGACGCTTGTTTGCTATTATGAATTTATTTAGACAGTGTGTGTAGAAATATCTTATGTTACGCACGTAAACAATTACATGTGTTGTTTACCGAAATATGTATATTCCTTCATAACCAGCTTCTAAAATGTGGGTGTGCCAATACTTTATTGGTCGACTGTAAAAATATTCATTCCCTCGTTGCTTAAGCCGGCCCCACACATTGGCTATTTCCGTAGCAGTTTTCAAACCCATTTTCTGCTAGCGTTTCTACTCGTGTGGGTTACAGTTCAGCCCCCTCCGGAGGGGTCTGGCTCTGGGTATAACAGTTTCCGTACCCATGGGCATGCCCGAAACGGTAATATAACGTGTTCTAAATTTCTGTTATACGCACGGAGCTGCGACAAACAATATTGTGGACACCCGAGTAACTACCACAAGTCGTACGAAAGGTTTTAGTTTTTTATGTGGTATATCGTTGTTTATAACTTATGTTATTGTTAAAAAATGTTTTTCTAAAATATGATTGTCTTGTCTAAAAGCAATAATTCGCAGTCGACTGGTTGTGATTTTTTTTTTTTTTTGCTGATCAAATCGATTGGTTTTTAAAGTAGGCAATTTAAGCTGTATAGCATATGTAATTTTAACACACACTCACACAATCCTAATATTGTGATATTTTTGTATTTTTTTTTGTTTGATTTTTTAACCTTACGTTTGTATAATAACGGAAAGCACAATATTGATTATTATTATACTTTTTAAGAGTAAAGTATTTAAATAATTCGCTAATGTTTTAATTAGTGTCGCAAATGTCCGTCGTAAAGAATGATTACCTTGTTTTCCATACATAAGTAGTGCCGTTGCTAATATAATTGTCCATACATTAATAGTACTTTTAGTCAGATACTTAAATAAATGCAGTCTTCAGGAAAAAAATAATAATATCTTCGTAAATTTTTGATTCAATACATTGGCCTTACAGCAAGATTTGATCGCATTTGTACGTCTGCCAACTGCGGACTGTGCCATTTGCGAGTTGTTTTGCCTGCCATTTACAATTTTTTTGCCAGCATTTTAGGTAACGTGTGGGTATGAACTGATGCATTATTTCTCTCTTCTGCTATAGAAACTTCTATGCCTTGTGTTGTGTCTATGGGTATAACAGAGGGTAGCAGAAATTAGGCGTCGTGTAGGCTTTACGTGCCACTGTGAAAACTGGTTTTAAAGTTTGGTGGGGTATGTGGTACTGTAGATGTCTTCCGGTTCGTTCGGGTTGTATATGTCAAACTCGCATGTTGGCACTGCCTACTAAAGATGTAATTTGGATTGCACAAGGCACTTTGACTTCAGTATACTGTACTTGGATATTCAGTTGTCTGTGAAGGCAACCATACAACTAAATGAAGTAGACAAGTTTGCGTGTTATGTGTATGTTGCAAACAATTTCTCACGATTTGCGTATATGTTCAATGACGTGGCCGTTTGCTTACGTTTGGTTTTTAGACATATTTTTGCTTCTAGAAACAAAACGTTTAAAGCCGTTGAGCAGCCATTCCTCACCCCCTTGATTTTGAGGATATTTTATTTTGTTGTATATCAGTGGTAAATTGATAAAAATGCAAAATAATTTGAAATAGAACATTCGTCAGTTTTTTTTAGAGTAAATATGAGAATTTTAACTTGCCATATTGATTCTTACAAATTTCAAAGTAATTTTAACAACACGAAGTTTGCCTTCAGTTTAATTGTCTCTTGAAGTTACAGGAGTGGCGTGTTGCAATTTGCTAGAAATCCGACACTCTGGCCACCGGCTGGTATTTTACCGTTAAATTTTATCTCTGAAGTAAAAATGTAATTACTTGCGATTCGCATAACAAATTTCCAACAAAATATTCATGATACTTTGAGCTGTAGCCGGACGTATTATTCAATTTTGTGATTTGTACGAAACAAAATTTAAATTTTGAATTCCGTTTATAACCCTATTTCGCTTTTGAAAATTAATTTGCCGCCATTTTCACCATTTGTTTAGATTATGTATTATTTCATCACAATGGGTAAAAAAAAATATAATGTACTAAATGTGCATAAAATAATTTTCTCCTAGCAAGTAATCGACGTGACGTGATTTTAGCGGTTCTAGTCATGGACTAAAGATGAGGTAGACCGATCTCGCTGACTGCGCACAACCAATCTCCGTGTTCCAACATTGAATTACTTTACTGCCAATACGACGTGGATTGGATCTGAGGTTTGAACACTGTTTAGTAAACAAACTCTTTGAGATGTTTGCATACTTCCTCTAGCCAATTTGTAATGCAGTTCGATTAAATTCAAATAGGTGAAAGTATTTTATTCATATAAAAGTGCTTGTCTTTTAAAAAATTAAGATATAAACAAACGCTTTCATCGCTGTTGACAATGCGACTATCACAGTTGTGTTCCTTTGAGGTAGGTCAATGTTGGACGAATGAGCAGCCTACCCCATCTGTAGTCTATGATTATAGTAGAAAAAGAAGCCATTCATTGCTGCGACTCAAACTGGTTACTGTACAGCTGCTGACATGCACTGTAATAACATTTTTAGTAAGCTTCCTAATCCGTAGTGGACGTTCTTAACGTGTACATTATATGGAAATAATGCACATATTTGGCTGCAAATATAGTCGTGTTTAGCATCGCTACTATACACAGTTGAGAAATTGCCTAAACATTTGACTCTATCCAGAGAAAATTTAGAAAGGCTACTATTGATGCATTGCAAGAAACTTAACCATTCGCGCTCTCCCACTGCAAGTATACACTAATGTGGTAAATTTGCGAATAATACGTTAGTATGTGCGCTGTCAGTACCATATTTTTTTATCAAAGGAGGAAGCTTGGCTCTGAAATGGGTACCTTGTTCATGGCACGTATAGGCGAGGCCAGCGTGTGCGAAAGACCACCCGTTAGGCAAGTGTTATAACACTAATGTTCTCCCCTGTGGTTTACAACTCCCCATACACCTGATAAATAAAGCGAGGATTACAATATGTTTCGTTTTGTTTTTTGGTTACGCTGTACTAGACGAAGATGAACTTCAGCGTCGTTGAAAGAAACATCGCAGATATAGTTGAATCGCGGTTTCTTCACACTTTTTGAATCAAACTTTTGAAAAATCACCCCACTTGGTTGTTTCCTAAACATGCCATGTATCACAAGCGTTTTTTACTTGTGTTTACAAAGTGAACCTTTACTTATATTCTATCTATAAATTGTGATTTATAATTTATAATTAATATGAATAAAAACAGAGAGAAAATAGGCGTGTTGGCAATGACTAGTAAGATAGTTCTAATGGAAAATATTATTACACTGAGTGTGTACGAATGCGGTGCGTTGTCCCTTTGTTGTATTTTTCTAGACTCTGTTTGGCTTTGTTTGCATGAGTCGTAGGAATATACTGGAAGTAGAACTTGAGCAGGTATTAAGAAAAGTTGGAAGTAACCACACTGAAAAATACAGTTTTTGTGGTGACCAAAAATTTTTATTGGCGACCACAAAATTCTTTTGTTAAAATAGACATGACTGTTATGGTGTCACCAAAATTCTTTTGTCATTCCAGTATTTTATGGAAAATACAAAATGACGTTTGTGGTCACCAATAAATTCAGCGTGTTTGTAGGCGGTAATGTGTTCTTTAGTCGCAGCGAAAATATTACGACGATAGCAGCAATACTGGTTACCGAGGTTCAGGTGTTCTGCCATTTTGTAGGTAGGTAAGGTTTAACAACAGTTAAACACTACATTCACAGTCGTCTTGGGTGGGATTAGAACCTTGGACCCCTCAACTGCGAGCTCAGCGTGTTGCCATTACGCTACCTTGCTCGACGTTAAAGCATTGTCTTCAGCATGTCACACATGACAAGGCTTGCACACTTCACCTCGTGGAATGTTAATTTTCTGGAATCATTTACGTGTAACATTTACTTACTCGGAATAAAGGAATTATATAATCCGTTCATAAATACTAAGAATATCCCTCATGAATTGGTTCGTAACCTGATGCAAAGAACCGAACAAGACAAATATGGCGTCGTGGGCAGACAGAAGGTTGTCACTTGGAATATGCCGAAGCGCATATGCAGAACATAACGCATTTAGTTTTGCAGTCGCAACAAAATGTTTTACTGCAGATAACTTGAATGATGTTGCTACTAACGAAATATTTCGTGGCTGCCAATAAACGTTATTTCGATAAACAAATATATTAGTGAGCTTAAAATAGCTATAGTACTAGTCAATCTAAGTGTTATTGGACACAGCTGTCTGTTTTTTACAAACAACAAAATTTCTCCTTGGAAAGCATAAACCGTACAGTCAAGAATGCTCGCACTTTGCCGTGTTGCGCAGCGAGTTGGCGATCACGGGAAAGCCTTTTCGTAGAGTATGAAGGGAAAAAACATCGTATGACCATTCCCCCAACAAAGTCTCGTCTTTCTGCAACTCCTCCTCAACTTTTTTTTATGATAGCGATTATGCACGGTCCATTTCCACGGCGCTGTTTCACTCCGCTCGGCGGCTTTTAAATATGGCGTCAATTGAAATGCTGCGGGTGAGTTTATGGATCGTTAAGGCTTCACTACCCGCAATTAAAGATATTCAGTGATTCCAGGACTGTGTTTAACTGCCTGGGTGTCGACGGTTACACTGTCATTCTGGACTCCTCTGATTTAGCTGGTGTTTAGCAGGATGTATGTGCATGTTTATTTAATTATTAGCAGTGCATATCGACAAATAATAATCTGTACTGTTAATAAAACCATTCGACTTGATACTTCTGTACATCGGAAGAGTATTTTTGAAAATGTAATTGTTACCGACTATTTAAAGTGTTTAAATACTTTTTCCTTAAATTGTTTTTAATTGGTGTGTTCCTGTAACATACGACAACTATTAAACAAATTTTGATAACATTTTCACTTTAAGGAACATCTTAAATCAACTTAATGCTTATCTTACATTAAGCTGTATAAAACAAGGAGATAATAAGTACGAATTTAGAGATAGTTATCTTTGAAATCTTCAGTAACCTGCACAGAAATTTATGCGAATATCGTTGTTGGAAAAAAATACTTTGTTATTTGAATATACCACATTTGCATTAAAACTCGAACACAGGAATGCAAACATTTTAATACAGTTTGTCAAAACTTTTTTCTACCTTAGACGACGTCACGTGGTTTTGACACCCATTGACTTCATTACTGCCCATGGCACGCACTCTGTGACCTATATTCCTTCTACGATTAATGCATACAAAAAACGGTGTGTAAATATTAGTTTTTCGTAATTAAACTCTAGTATGAAAATATTTTTGGAGCTACCTGTTTCCGACATAGACGGTACTTTTTCGCACAAAATAGCTTTTGTCTACGCTTTGCAGTTGGCAGAGCCGACAATTTTAAGTGACACCTAAGTTTAGATTTGCATTTATATTCTGACAGTTTGCTATAAATAACACTACATCTAATAACAACCACGATATTTATAACATCGTATGTCATGCAGCTAAAATTGCGAACTTTCAGCAGACTTCTCGAGAATAATTAGTTACTAGTTCCATGCGTGATCATTATTGAATATTGGGGAAGTGTCTTCAAATATATTGGTGATTGAGTTCGTCAGTATAGCTGTTCTTACCACTTCGCCGTCATTTTCCTTATGCAGGAGTCTTATTTTTTCGACATGGGGGTAAATATTGTATTGCATAAACCACATTATTTATGGAAATTAATCATATTTTCTCTTTATTTTTAGCTGTTGTTAAATAACTCTGTATAAACTCTGAACATTTATAACTAACCTTATTGGAATTGTGGAGCAGCGATTAACACAGTTGCTACAAAATACGGGCAAAAACAGGGGACTACCCCATTTTGCTTCGTATCTGTGTATAGTGTATTACCCAACTTTAGTTTTACAGCTAACATAGCCGGGAGGAAGGCATTTTAAATCTTGCGTAATACATCGGATACTGCTCCATAATGCGACAATGCTTCAATTAATTACTACTTATTGTAACAAGAATATGCAATCAATAATGCATTAAACAGTTAATAAACGCTAAACAAATAAGTGAATAATCACACAATTGTAGTTGCAATTGTTATGTTCTGTACTACTTCACTTTAATGACATCGTGTATATATGTAACTGAGTAACCATGTACACAGCTAGCTGCACATGCGCGAGAGAAGGCAGCTGTACCGCGTGAGTTTAGGTTGACATATTATGTAAGCCAACTTCTATTAGTTTCCGAGCATGTAGCGCGGACAGTAAAAATCACTAGTAAAAAAGTGGTTTACTGAGGCTTTGGATTTGAAATCGAATATGAGAGTAGTATTTGATGCATCTGCTAAATCTAGCAGTTGAACTTCCTTGAATGACACACTTATGGTAGGCCCAACAATCCAACAGGATTTATGTTCCATTGTTATGAAATTCCGCACACATCAAGTGTCAGGCTCGATTCCCGAGATTATGGTGTTCAGTAGATCTTGTGGAGGAAGGACCCTTCATCTCCACTCAAGGAATACAAGCTTACTACTATGATGTATGGTACTGCCAGTGCACCTTTCCTAGCAATGAGGTGTTTGAAACAGTTAGCCATCTACAAAAGTAAAACATATCCTAAGGCATCGGAAATTGTAATGCGTGACTTTTATGTAGATGGCCGCATGTCTGGTGCACAAACTGTTGAAGAAACTCTGTTAATACAACAGGAATTGTTGCAGCTTATGAATAGTGGTGTGTTTTCTCTTCGCAAATGGTGCACAAATAATCCAGCATTGTTTCAAAACATTCCAGAGGAATTTAGGGAAAGGGGCATTTCATTGCATCTGGACAAGAATGGTAACATCAGGACACTTTGACTGATATGGCATCCTGCAGCCGATCAATTCCAGATTGTAAATGGGTCGTACAGTAGGGCATCACCAAAGGTCTTTCACCTTACCAAGAGGATGGTTGTAACCATTAATGCATACATATTTGATCATCTCGGTTTGATTAGCCCTCTACTTAGTGGCAGAACAAATTAGGATGGGATGAGCTTCTACCCTCAGAGCTGGGTAAAACCTGGCAAGCTTTATATGAACAGATTCCCATTGTGGACAATATCAGAATATACATTTATTTTAGCACCAGGAACACCTACTGACATCCAACTTCATGGCTTCCCAGATGCTTCTGAAAGGGTTTTATGGAGCATGTCTTTATGTGAGGTCAACAAACTAAAAGGGAGAAACCATGGTCAAACTTATATGTACCAAATCGAAGGTTGCACAGTTAAAGGGGATTTATTTACCATATATAGAATTGTGTGGTGTATTTATGCTAGCAAGATTGTTCAAGAAGGCCAGAAGTGTAATCAACCTCACCATAAGTCAAGCTATTGTATGGCCTGACTCCACAATAGTTCTGGCCTAGCTGTCAGCACCCTGTATGGAATGGAAGACATTTGTGGCTAACATGATGTCAGAAATTCAAGATAGCACATCAATGGTGGCTGAGGGGAGTTATATCCTCAATAGAGAATCCTGCTGATATAATTTCGCGAGGAGCCTGTCCAGATCAGCTTATTGGAAACGCCTTATGGTGGCATGGCCCATCGTGGCTTTCGGACTCCTTCATATCATGACCTACAAGTACACACCCTATCATTCAAGATGTACCTGAAGAACGTAAACTTAAATTCAGCCCCATCATGACCAAACCAGATTATATTATAAAGATTTTTTCCAATGTAACCAGGCTCCAAAGGGTGGTAGCATATTGTTTCAGGTTCTCACATAACTGTATGTTACCATGTGCAATGTGGAAGACTGGTCCACTTGAACTGGAAGAACTAGAGAAAGCATTACACACATGTATCAGAATAGCCCAGTCGGAAGAATTTCCAAGTGAAATTCGTGCCCTGAGCAATGACCAGCAAATATCTAGCAAGAGCAAACTCAAGTGCCTCAATCCATTTTTGTGCAAGGCCCAACTGCTGCGCATTGGGGGTCGGCTTCAGAACTCGAAGCTTCGTTTTGAACAGAAACATCAAGTAATTCTGCCTCCAAAACATCACCTATTACAGTTGGTAATCGAAAGGGATCATCTGCGGCTGCTTCATGCTAATTCTCAGCTGTTACTTTCATCATTAAGACAACCCTTTTGGTTTGTAAATGGAAGAGCTTCCATTCGAAGCATCCTTAATCACTGTATTGTTCGTACAAAACTGAAGGCAGAAACCTCACAGCCACTCAGCCTCACACTCGAGTCAATTCAGTAAGACCCTGTCATAACTGTAGGGTGGATTATACTGGACCAATCTACATTAAATCGGGAACACTTAGAGCAAGATTCAGATTAAATGCTACATTGCGATCTTAGTTTGTATGGCAACAAAGGCAATCCAATTTGAAGTTTTGTGTGATATGCCCACTCAAGCATTTATCGCAGCTGTCAAGAGGTTTGTGTCACGACGATGTAGGTGTGAAAACATCTACAGTGATACTGGAAGTAGTTTTGTTGGAGCTCAGAAAGAACTGCATGAGTTGTGGGGTTTTTTTTTTTTTTTTTTTTCAAGAATAAAAATCATTGGGCCTGCCTTCTTAGCTACACCACACAGGAAGGAATAAAGTGGCACTTCGTTCCTCCTGGAGCGCCCCACTTTGGTGGTCTGTGGTAGACAGGCATAAGGTCTTTAAAATTCCACTTATGTAGAGTTATGGGGACCACATGTTTGACGTATGAAGAGCTCGTCACATCAAATCGAAGCTTGCTTAAATTCCAGACCCCTTGTTACACACACTAATGATTCCATTTATACCACAGCTCTCGGACCTGGACATTTTCTAATTGGCACTGCTATCACAAATATCCCTGAACCGGAATTAGGTGATGTTAAACTTGTCTTGCTCTCTAGATGGCAACTACTTCAACAGTTTTGGCACAGATGGTCCAAGGAGTACTTGAACCATCTTCAGCACAGGGTCAAATGGACTTTATCTTCTGCAAACACAAAGGCAGGGGAATTAGTGGTGCTGAAAGAAGACAGTGTACCGCCATTATGCTGGCTAATGGGAGTTATCGAAGAGGTCCATTCAGGAAGTGATGGTCTGATACAAGTAGCTACTGTCCGGACCTCTACTGGAACCTACAATAGACCAGTTACGAAGCTATGCCCTCTTCCAGTGAATTAATGGTAGTGCTAGAACAGTTTTACTATGCACTGATCTAAGTATAAATAATGATGATTTACATGGTTTATGCATATTACATTGATCTTGCTCAAATGTACAACTCACAAGTTATTGTGTATGTATTTCTGTTATCATTGTGTTTCAGTATTATCATTGGTAGTCATAAGTTGTGATGCATAGCATTTAGCATTTAATAAATCACTAAATGTGTGTTGTGGAAAAAGTGGCTCAACCCCTTTTTGGGGGCGGGTATGTTGCGACTCAATACTTGGCGTTTGCGTTTGTGTTCTGCGAGGCCGAAACCTCAAGAACGAGATCTTTGTTCAAAAGCAAGGGGTCGCTCGTGGTGAGTTGAGACGAGAGTCTGGAGGAAGACAGACGTGTTGTAAGGTCGCATGCCGCTACTCTCTAATAAAGTGCTGAAAACATGTGCAGATTCAGTGATTTAATCGCGGCTTTAAATCATGATACAGTTGATGTAATTATTCGATGCAGCAGTTAAAAACCAATATAATAAAAACATTGGCCATTAAAACACCTATCAATATGTTTATTGAATTTAATTATGTTTTCTTCCAAACCAGTTTCTTTGGGCAACTTGTTATAAAACATGAAACAATATTTTTTGTTTTTTTTATTTTTTTATTTTTATAAAACGAAGTGGTATGATTTCTTATTCTAGGCATGTAAAAAATTTCTAGTTTGATAACTATAAAAAAAAATTGATAATACATTAAATTTAATTTTACAAATTTAAGTACACTTATTATGTATTCGTTACAGAGTATGCTTATATTTAAGCATTAAAATAAATACCTACAGAATATGTTTTGTACCAGAAAATTTCTTTCATTACCAGGTACATCCCCCCACAATTATATTCCATATTTAAGTAACTAGTGAAAGTAAGCAAGAAAAGACATTATTAAAATTATGTTGTCAACCATTTTCCTTTATGTTCGTAATAAAAAACAAATATATATTATATTTTATTTTCTAATACTTCAATATGCTCGCACCAGCTTAGACGTTTATCAAGATGCAATCCTAACAATTTAATAACTGCAGCTAATTGTAATAATTTATTATCAGTAGGTAAAATTGCACATTGGCGTATGAAGAGCTCGTCACGTCAAATCGAAGCTTGCTTAAATTTCAGACCCCTTGTTACACTCTCTAATGATTCCATTGACCCCACAGCTCTCGCACCTGGACATTTTATAATTGGCACTGCTATCACAAATATCCCTGAACCAAAATTAATTAATTTGCTGAAAACCAATTACCTCCAGTTTTAAGTGTTTCAAAAATGTTTGTTCTAATACTATTTTGATTATAGTCTTTAACCATGATCTGCGAATAATGTAGTTTTAGGAAGATCATTAATATAAATTAAAAACAATAATGGCCCCAAAATGCAGCCTTGTGGCACCCCACTTTTATTCTTTCCTACTTTGAGTGAGATGCAAATCCACCAGCCATTACTACTACTCTTTGAAATCTATTAAAAAGATAAGGCTGGAACTAATTCCAGGCTGTACCTCTGATACCATAGTGATACATTTTATCCAACAAGATATATTGGATAACCAGGTCGAAGCCTTAGTTAAAGTCACAAAATACAACTCATGTGTAGTTAGTTACCTTCTTCTAAAGAGACTGTATTAACTTTTGATAATTAAAAGAAGTTATTTTAGATACATTATTTGAGTCTAAGAAACGTACAAGAAACATACATATATTTTTCAAATATTTTAGAATAAATTGACAGAGTACTTATTGGTCTATAATTTTCAATCACTTGCTTATCCCCTTACTTAAAAACTGGCAAAATATTAATATATCGGGGAAGATGTCTGTCTCGAGATTTTAACTAGTAGTGTTAGTGATTTAATTAAATTATTTTACATAATTTTATACGACTATTACACTGGAGAGCCAAAAAAAACTGGTATAGGTATGTGTATGCAAATAACAGAGGTATGGAACCAATCAGAGTAACGCGATGCTGTCGGCAGCGCCTATATAAGACAGCAAGCGTCTGGCAAAGTTGCTAGNCAGCGCCTATATATGACAACAAGCGTCTGACAAAGTTGCTAGATCGGTTACTGCTGCTACAATGGCAGGTTATCAAGATTTAAGTGAGTTTGAACGTGGTGCTATAGTCGGCGCACGAGAGATGGGATATAGCATATCCGAGGTAGCGATAAAATGTGGATTTTCGCGCACACCATTTCACGAGTGTACCATGAATATCAGGAATCCGGTAAAACATCAAATCTTCGACATCGCTGCGGCCGGAAAAAGATCGTGAACGAACGGGACAAACGACGACTGACGAGAAGCATTAAACGTGACAGGCGTGCAACCCTTTCTCAAATTGGCGCCGATTTCAATGCGGGGGCATCAACAAGTGCCAGCGTGCGAACTATTCAACGGACCATCATTGATATGGGCTTTCGGAGCCGAAGGCCCATCGTGTACCGTTGTTGACTGCATGACACAAAGCTTTACGCCTCGTCTGGGCCCGCCAACACCGCCATTGGACTGTTGATGACTGGAAACACGGTGCCTGGTCTGACGAGTCTTGTTTCCAATTGTATCGGGCGATGGACGTGTACGGGTATGGAGACATCCTCATGAATCTATGGACCCTACATGTCAACAGGGGACTGTTCAAACTGATGGAGGCTCTGTCATTGTATGGGGGGTGTGCAGTTGGCTTGAAATGGGACCCCTGATACGTCTAGTGACAGGTTACAGATACGTAACATCCTGTCCGATCATCTGCACCCATTCATGTCCATTGTGCATTCAGACTGTCGTGGGCAATTCCAGCAGGACAATGTGACACCCCATACGTCGACAGTTGCTACAGAGTGGCTCTAGGAACACTTTTCTGACTTTGCACACTTCCATTGGCCACCTAAATCACCAGACATGAACATTATTGAGCATATCTGGAATGCTTTGCAACGTGCTGTTCAGAAGAGATCTCCACCGCCTCGCACTCCTATAGATTTGTGGACAGCCCTGCAGGATTCATGGTGTGAAATGCCTCCTGCATACTTTCAGACATTAGTCGAGTCCATGCCACGTCGTCTTGCGGCACTTCTGCGTGATCGCGGGGGTCCTACACGATATTAGGCAAATGTACCAGTTTTTTTTTTTTTTTTTTTGGCTCTTCGGTGTATATACTTACTCCATAAATAGCCTTGGATGTTTTGTTTTTTTAGTTTTTTATTGTACTTAATTTCTTTTTCTTGCGTAGTTTGAAGTTGCTAGCAGCAACTTCTTGTGTATTTATTTTTATTGAATCCAAGGCATGTTTACATGTAAACGAATTAGTTTCATTAAGTTTAGAACTGATATTATAAAATACTTATTAAAAACCTTCAGTTTCTTGCTTCTCGCATGATATTATGTGACCGTCTATTTTCATGTTAATATTTTTGTGGATTTAATTTTTATCTTTCCCAATTACTTTTTTTATTATTCTCCTTAATTTTGCAGATTTACTTAAGAAGTTAATCTATTTGTTTATTAGCTTATTTTATCTTGGTTACCTTTCTAGTCCTACAATATTTTTTTCTATAATTATCGTAGTATTCTCTAAGAATGTAATCAGGTGTTTGCTTATAGTAAAACGATTACTGTCTAATCGGTATTAGAATAAAGTTGGTCTTATTCGTGAAACACTAAACATGTAATAGTGTACGTAAAAACATAGTTAGTTCCGAGTGCCCGCCTGGGGGCAGCCTGAGCACTCACCAAAGTCGCAGGCCGCCGGTCTCACGCCACGAATATAGCGCACACTCGCCACTGCAGCGTCCTTGGCGGCTTAACCACTCTCGCATTTCGAGTTATCGGAAATTCATCGATCTGTCAGTCGGTGTACACCGGACGTTCGGCAATCACTGTTTTGGTTGAATTCGGTTGAATCGATGTATCGACAAATTCAACCGGCCTGAAATGTCGGTGGTTCTGGTGGACGTGCGCCAGTGCATCAATCGTTGAATTCATGAATACAGCCTCATAAATACATAAATAAAGCACCTGCGAACGGTCAAGTCGAAGAATGGCAAACGGCCGAGTTTAATTGCAACGAGAAATAATTTATGCCACGAACTATGAACAAACACTGCAGAAATAGTGATAGTAGAGTTGATTTTACAAAGAAAGGGCATATTAATTATAAAATACGTTAGCACGGTCTGTATGTGTTTATTCCGTTGCATTCGTAACAAAACAAATATATGAACAATCTGTTGTTCGGAAATTGTCTCGATCGTTGAACACCTGTGTACACGAGAACGTTCGCCACTGGTGAATTTCCGAAAACGCGGGTTCCGCCGCACTCTTCGACTCGACACGTTCGTTTCTCAAGCCCGTGATCCACGTTTGTCGAGTCGTCTGGTGTGTCGCGAAGGTGCAAGTAACTGGTCCTGCCTGTTGTCGCACCTCGCTGCCTCGCACCTTCAGTGTACACTGTTCACGCTTACTGCCAACTGTTCTGAAGCCCTGCTCAAGTTCTACTTCCATGATATTCCTCCGCCTCATGCAAACAAAGCTGAACCATGTATAGAAAATTACACCAAAGCTACAACGCACCGAATTCGTGCGCACTGAGTGTAATACTGTATTATCTTTCGTAAAAAAACTAATTCTTACTAGACGTTACCAACACATCTATTTTCTCTCTGTTTTATTCATATTAGTTATAAATTTAGTAATATAATTTATAGATATAATATAAATAAAAGTTCCATTTAACTAAAAGTAAGGTACTTTCATGTTAACACGTGTAACGCTTGTAATATGTGAAATATTTAGGAAACAACCAAACACTTCATATATGGAGTGTTTTTTTTCTTCAAAGGTTTGATTCAAAAAGTGTGAAGAAACCGCGAATAGACTATAGTATGGCGGCACATCCTGCGCATGTAACGGTATTTTAATTGATACTCCCCCACAGTTTAAAATATGCTTCGAAGACAGCTCTGCAAGGAACGAGCTGTTCCCGTTTCTTCAATCCGCGGTACACTCTGTTTCTTGTTTTTACTTGTAATGTAAATATTGCACACAGGGAAGTTATGCGTGTACAAAGAGCAAGTTTTAACCATTTTCTGGTAAGGTATGGGTCTGATCGCTGTAAAACGCGCCTCTTTCCATTGTCCCTTTTGCAGGTTTCATGTTACATGCATAGTAAATGATGTCAAAACATGTTTGCGATATTGTTTGGGACCCTGGATTTGCAGGAAATGAAATCAGGGTCATTGTGAATCATACCTTACCAGTTGTATAACAAATACACCATATCAGTTAAGGCTTAATTTTGCGTCTGAGAAAGCCCCTAGGGTGACGATGTTTACAGCATCTAGTTTACTAATTTTTTGAGTTAAAATATCAGCGCTGTATTACAAAGTTCTTGTGATTGCTGTGTTTGTGGAAGTCAACGGCTTGCTTTTAATGAAGCTTGGCTCATAATTTGATCTGCAGCACTTGCTTGTCAGCAATACGGCGAACTATTCGCCCGCCGGGACAAACGTTTATGCCGTTGTATAGAGAAAATGCTGCTAAGCATTCAAAAGGTCTGTAACGAAATTATAAGGGGGTTTATGAATAATGTGTTAGATTCAAATGAACTCACATGTTATGAGTGTATCGTAAATATAGTTTTATGTGAGACGATTTTTCTTCGTTGGCGTACTAAAATAGCTCAAACCTCCATGTAAAAACTTTAAAGCACGTGCTTTCGGACGTGGAACCTCTTGTCGGAGGTAATGCAGTAGCTACCTCGATCACGGAAGCACGTGTAAATATTGGCTTTGTAGCCACAAGGGCAGTTTGCAACGACTCTTAGGGTAGAATTAGAATGCCGAGTGAGCTGATAATTCTCTCTATGAATAATGGTCCATGCGACGCCTTGCTTTCTGCTAGTGACGAAACGGCTTTGACGGCCGCGCTTGTTGGGAACCAGCAATTGAACGTGCGGAGATGCACTTGTTGTAGTAATTCCCATACTTTAGTAAAGCACTCTGTGGAATGTGCGGAGGCGGCCCGTGTTTTCGATTATCACTCTTTCGCGAGTTCAGTTATCTGAACACTAGACGTGGCTGTTGTCTGCAGATTACTCCAACAAATGCGATCCGTGTTCGATACCCGACGAAGTTACTTGCATGTGGGAAACGGGGCAGATGTTGACGTTGGCCAGCTGGTTTTCTTGGGGTGCTCCCGCTTCCCCTGCCCTTGCATTCCTTTCGTGCTCCATCTCATTTCACTACCATGGGTGCTTCTTATTTCGTTAGGCGTCTTCTGTACATTATAGCCGCAGCCTGCAGTCATTTGACCGTCGGTGTCTGTTGTCACCGTGACCAGAAATGTTCGCTTCTGACGGAATGGCGCGTTATTTGCGTCTGCATTTGTTAAGCGTTTGTTATTATCTCTAAACTGTGCTTGCCTGGCGTGTAGATATACGTTATGATGGCGAAAGGATTCAAGCAGGTTGTAAAAAGAAAAACAATTTATGCAACACTTGAAAAAGTTAGCAAGTTGGAATACAAACAAGTGGTGTGACGAAGCCGCTGGTTAACTCACAAATTACGAAACGTTAATAGGCCCACATCTCATCGCCTCGTTCAGCGGGAATATTGCACTTCAGTGATTATTCGCCTCGTCACCGCTTCATCAAAACGCACACTGCTTCGGTCGTCACGGGCGAGAGACCCGGATACGCCCGATCAGAGCGGCTAACCTCCAACTGCATTGACCCGATTGCTTTACATTTTCCTAACTTTTAAGTAGGTTTAAAATAAGGCTTTTCCTAATGCATAAAGAAGCTTCAAAATTGTATACAACCTGTTGATTTCTGTTTTGAATTAGCGCATTGAGTATTGCTTTTTAATGCCCCAAGAATGGCGGTTTTACTGTTATTAAACGCTTTAGAAATACTTTTAAAAAATAAAATAAATCTAGTTGTTGTAACTGTATATATTTTGACTTAGATATTAGTTGGAATACTTAACATAAATCCCGGATGCGAATAAAGAAAAGTAGTTTAGTGACTTGACGACTTATCAAAACTGTGTTTAAATTGGTAGCTAGTGCAGTGGTATGGTTTCTTAGATTGTAAGCAACACGGAAAAATAGCCTAATAATAATGTATCTATGTCGAAACTCTTCTACAGTGTCACATTATGTAAGCAAGTCCAATGTCAATTTGAGGGCGCTGCGGTACGTGCCAGTCGTGACTCCCGACTCATTTTACAAACGAATCAGACCGGCTGGCTCTTCTCCTTCTCGTTCTTATGACTCGCGCTGCCCAGATTTTGAATAATCGACTCATAAAGAATCGATTCTTTTCATAGCGAACGAATCTCATGTTTTCGTTCCCTCTTTCGTTTTGAACGAATCGTTCACGAACGACCCATCACTAGTCCCACGCACGGCCACGTCACGACGCCGGACGACGCTCTGTGATTGGTCGGCCGTCGGCAAGGCGACGGTGACGTCACGCGCGACGTTGCCAGGCGGACCGCTCGGCGCGCGGCAGTCTAGGCGTTGCCGTAAACATACCTCGCATGCGCTCCTGTTCAGGCGCCCGACAGCCCTAGCGAGAGAACACTAATAGCCGTATTACACGATACAAGCTTGTGCAAGATCCGCCATAGCTGCCATTATACTGGCTTGTACGGCATCCGTTATGGCATTTCCCACCTTGTACGGCTAGATTTCGTACCAGGTTTGGTAATAGGACACGTCCTATTTCTCGTGGCGTGTTCAATACTGGCTTTCGTACCTGGCCAATCACATCTCAGTTTCAGAGCGTAGCGCTCCCTCTGTGGCTACTACGTGAAACGAGTTGATGAAGAATCCAAAAGGATGCCTCCATATTGATTATACATCGGTGAGGTTGAAACTCTTTGAAATATATTTAACATTCGACAAAGACGAATCATATTGGCGATTACAACTTTTAAGTACTGTTTAAAACTGTTTCAAAGACATAAAATATTACCTAAACTATGGATGTATAAATTCGAGTGGTTACATATATAGACCGTATTAAACATACTTAGATTCTGTGTGAACTATTGGTACAGAGGTAAAGTCACGATACTCGTAATAAAGTGTAACTTTTGGGCGTGAGTTCGAAACTCCGTCGGACACTATATATAATCATAACGTATTACATGTGGATAATAACTTGTTACGTGAAGAAAAACTACATTTGGCAAACGGTTAATAATTTTCGTAAAAATTAAAAATAACAGTCTCTTACTTTCGTGACTTCACCGTCACTCTAAAGAAAAAGAATGATAATACACCAGTAAACAATGAATTAATGTAAACGCCAACAGTAATACAGCAATATTAAGATTTTCCTGCTACTTTTTTATGGACCTACGCAAGTTACTGACTGGTAGCAGTTCTATGAATTGGGTTTTTATTTACTGCTCGAAGCACACGCTACGCACACATCGAGAGTGTCAAATGCTAGTACGCGAACTGCTGTCGTGTAGCTGCTGGTATACCGGCTCGTGCACAAGGTCTCGTACAAAACAAAGTACGGCACCAGGTATCGTTTAATATCGGCTCAAGGGCGACACAAGTCCGGATCTAAAATGCCCTTGTCGCCTCTGTGAGCGACGCTTAGAACTGACGTGCAGGCTTTTTGTCGCGCTGCTGACAGTAAAGGGACTTTAAATTATCTCTATACTTTATTGGTGGGGCGTCTGCAGCAACATTTTGTTAGCTTTTAAGTACATGTTAAGATGAGTACTCAAAGAGCTTCTAAGTATTGTTTTCATTTCGTGAAATGGTGTTAAAAAAGTTGTATTCTAGGCGTAAGAATATTTTTTGAAATTAGTCGCACGTGAATCGAATCATTTGAGGGTTGGGCGCTAATTGTCGTCTATCCTGCCCTCTTCGCCACTCGAAGATCACGGATACCGAAAGGGGGTCGCGGTGGTGTAGTGGTTAGACTACTCGCCGCCCACCTAGGTGAGCCGTGTTTGATTCCCGGCGGGGTCGCTCCCGAAATTTTGCACGTGCGAATTCTGTCGGACAATGCCGTTGGTCGGCGGGTTTTCTCTGGGATCTCCCGTTTTCCCTCCCTTTCATTCCAGTGCTGCTCAATTCTCACCTTACTTCACCCTTATCGGCTCTCAAGACCTCGCTGTTCTGGCTCGGCCTCACTTCTTTTGCAGAAATTCTTCGTTTCCGTGTCATAATTTCGGATTCAGAGTAATTACTGACAATTTACTATTATAGAAAATATACATTTCACGAGTTCGTTAAAATTTTTGGCCTTAATTTTTATAATGTGTTATTTGCTACTTGCAAAACGTCAGGAACATATTAATATTTTATCAATAACTTTCGGCAGTTCTGCAAGCAGCAAATAACACACTGTAAAAATAGGATACAAAAATATTAAACTAGTAAATTGTAAATTTTCTATAATCTAAGATTTCCAATAATACCTCTGAAACTGAAATTATGACACGAAAACGAAGAATTTCTGCATAATAGGTGAAGGAAAGCCTTAAGGTAAAGGTCAAGTAGGAGGTAGTGTGATTCTCTGTCGCCCAGAGCGCACTGCCAACTGATTTGTAAATACTTCCAAACCATCAGCTAGATGGCACGACAGTCGTATTCACCCCCCCCCTCCTCATGACCCTCTTTTGCATACAGCTTGTAATCCATTCTCAGAACCACTGAGTTTCAGTGAGCAGGCCAGGTCATCTGCCCGCCTCTCTAATGTCTCGTCGCATCTAGCAGATTACTCTCTGCGATAACAACAGTGTGTTGAGAGCTATCACCAAGACTGCTAGCAAAGGGAGCTTGGCCCTCGCCAGTCGAGACCGCAGCTAAGGGTAAAACTTGTATCTAATACTCGTTTGCACATTGGTACAGCTACTGTTTTGCAATAGATATCAAACATATTCTTTCTTTGATGTATTTATATTACTGTCACGAAAGATATTTTCATAAAAATAAAATCGTCATTAGCTTATGCAATAAAAGTTAGATGAACATCGCGTTTCATGCGCATGGAACCATTCCGCAGAATATCCTCCAGGAATTAGCTGAAGATAACTGATACATATTAGTCAGGCCTAATAAAACAAATATACTCAAATTAAACAGGGGCCCAATTTTTTTAAATTATCGGAATAAATCCTCTAGCGGATTGTTCCGATACTTCCATTCCGGTAACGTGTGTTGCGATTCCAAAATATGAATTTTTGAGACGACTAGTAACTATCGAAATAAAATGTATGGAATTTTTTAAGAATCTATTTTACAACTTGGCATCGTTGCATTTCGTGTGTCGCCACCGAAGCTGAACCAATCGCGTTAAATCTGTTGTAGTAGGAAAATTTCCTTTAAAATACATAAATATATATTTTATTTATTTGTAGGTAATCCGCGATAAGTAATTGCAACTCCCTTAAAAAAATAAACTATCTACAGTGACGACGAAACCATTAACTGATTTATTATAAATAATGAAGTCAGACATTGGTAATCCACAAGAACACATATTTTTCATGCAGATTTGTTTTTTCCTTAAAATAACTTAGCCCATGAAAGAACACGTTAAAGAGTTCCCTCATATTGCCGCTAGATAAAGGTTTTATATTAATTAAGAATATATTAAGAAACTTTTATATTTAATTACTGTGTCGTAACTTTATTCACAAAAGAACAGTAAAATGCTTTACCGTACTGTAACAATTGTTATTTTTCGGGTGTAAATATACCATTATAAAATTTTTGCTAACATTCCGGCTATGGGTGTAACCTATAAAATATTTTTCATTAATGTTTGCATGTCTAAAACAAATTTATTACGTTTTGATTTACAGTACTAACTACGTTTCACAACTACAGCTTTTCTTGCAAAATTGATTTCGTTATGCATTTTATGTTTCGGCAGTTTCGTATAATATTTAACATTATATTCTTAGCAATTCTATCAGTTTTCACCTACCAACTTAACTTTGTTTACACGATTTTTTCATAGATATGTAAACACCTTGCTAATTTGATATTTGGTAACATTGTTACATTCCTTTGTTAATTATATTTATATTAAACCACGTGCGAGTAAATTTTCAATTTTCCTACGTCATACAAAGTATTATAGACAAATCTGTAGAGGAATGGCGATTCCGGCAGCTACCTAGCTGTCGGATTCATTTCGACACTTCATGAACCGATAACGGAATGACGTCTTTCCTCCACAGGAATAAATCCGATAGTTTCAATAATTGGGCCCCAGGTTGAGTTAAACCGCGGCCCGAAACTAGCAATAAATGACACACGGGCGGCAAGACTCGGGAGAGCGCTGCGTCGCAGTGACATCACGTGCCATCCTCCGGAGTACCGTTACTCGAAACAGGCGAGAAAGCCCAATCTTCTCCTCTCGTGGTCTTGGGTTAGCAGTACTCCACCCATGTGTGTGACAACACACATGTCGGTATGGAAGAATTTTTTTAAACCTTTCACTATTGATTACATAGGTTGGGAGCATTTAAGATTCGCTATTTTTACTTGTATATCAAATTATGGCAGTATCATTCGATAATGAAGCTTATATTGGCAGTTTTTACTTCCGGGAAATTGACCTAGAATTCTGTTATTTTTCACGATGTTAGTGCATAATGTTTGCACCAAATATCTTGTTCCGTAATGATATAATGTTAGCAAAAAAATTTTTGTATTTAGAAATGTAGTGAAAATGTTTTTAAAAACATCGGCTGGGTGTTTTCATCTAATCTGCTGACACAGTAGTACTTTTAACGTTGTGTCAATACGTATTTTGGTAATATTTTGATATGCATTTAAAATAAAAAATTTCGCAATTAACTAATGATTTTATTTGATGGACTGTATAAGTGACGATAGCGCCCCACCGGACAAAATCGCGGACAAAAACAAATTCATTAATGTAACCTGCAAATGTTACACTTTAAATTGCTAGGGATATTTAACGAGGAACCTGTGTTACTTGTGTTAGTTTGAACGTACAAATATAAACTGCCATATTTTAAATCTGTAAATGTAAGAAAAAATAGCATTCTAATAAGGTTCTGAAAAATTTACCACAACAAACTTCTGGAGCTTTTTGTATTGCATTTAGTGTACGTAACATTTTTTTTTTCTTTATGCACTATAAATCGAAGTTTATATTAGGGTTTAAAAGTGTGTAAGTAAGACAAGGCTGCTGCCTCAACTTCGCCACCAAACAAAAGACTCATAAATAAATAGTATTCCTCGAAATTTTTCTTTACCTCTAATTTTAAAAAGGAATTTCAGTTCCCCGGGTATAGTAATGACTAATGTAATGGTTTATACACTGAGGCGACAAAAGTCATGGGATACCTCCTAATATCGTGTCGGACCTCCTTTTGCCCGGCGAAGTGCAGCAACTCGACATGGTATGGACTCAACAAGTCGTTGGAAGTCCCCGGCAGAAATATTGCGCCATGCTGCCTCTATAGATGTCCATAATTGCGAAAGTGTTGCCGGTGCAGGAATTTGTGCACGAACTGACATCTCGAATATGTTCCATAAATGTTCGATGGGATTCATGTCGGGCGATCGTGGTAGCCAAATCATTCAGTGGAATTGTCCAGAATGTTCTTCAAACCAATCGCGAACAGTTGTGGCGCGGTGACATGGCGCATTGTCATCCATAAAAATTCCATCGTTGTTTGGTTACATGAAATCCATGAATGGCTGCAAGTGGTCTGCAAGTAGCTGAACATAACCCTTTCCAGTCAATGATCGGTTCAGTTGTGCCAGAGGACCCAGTCCATTCAATGTAAAAACAGCCCACACCATTATGGAACCACCACCAGTTTTGCACAGTTCCTTGTTGACAACTTGGGTCCATGGATTCGTGGGGTCTGCGCCACACTTGAACCCTACCATCAGCTCTTACCAACTGAAATCGGGACTCATCTGACCAAGCCACAATTTTCCAGTCGTCTAGGGTCCAACCGATATGGTCACGAGCCCAGGAGAAGCGCTGCAGGCGATGTCGTGCTGTTAGTAAAGGCACTCGAGTCGGTCTTCTGCTGGCATAGCCCAGTACAGGCAAAGTTCGCCGCACTGTTCTAAAGGACACGTCCGTCGTACGTCCCACATTGATTCCTGTGGTTATTTCACGTAGTGTTGCTTGTATGTTAACACTGACCAATCTGCGCACACATCGTTGGTCTCGGTCATTAAGTGCAGGCGGTCGGCCACTGTGTTGTCCATGGTGGGAGATTATGCCTGAAATTAGGTATTCTTGGCACACTCTTGACACTGTGGATTTCGGAATGTTGAATTCCCTATCCATTTCCGAAATTGAATGTCCCATGCATCTAGCTCCAACTACCATTCCGCGTTCAAAGTCTGTTAATTCCCGTCGTTTGGCCATAATCACGTCAGAAACCTGTTTACGTGAATCACTTGACTACAAATGAAATCCCAACCAATGCACTGCCCATTCATACATTTTGTACGCGATACTACTGCCATTTGAATATTTGCATATTGCTATCCCATGACTTTTGTCACCTCAGTGTAATTTACAATGGACATATTTGGTGAAGTGCAAATAGGAAATAATAGAAAATACTTAAGACTTGAAAATAAAATGTTTATTAAGCAGAAATCGGTAACAGGTATGTTAACATATTTATTCAGTAAGTTACTTTTACGTTATATGAAAAGCAGGTGGTTATTTATGTAAATGGTTTAAAGAACAAATAGCCTTACAAAACTTTTGTGGCAGAAAATTAAAAAATTCACTTATATCAGGTGACTCTTATAAATCAACTAAGTTACATTTCCACTGCATAGCGAAAACTAAATTTTTGTTTATTTGCACATTTTTCAACAGTTTTAAAAGGAATTTGGAAAGACTTTGAGGAAGGCTTTGGTAAGTAATTCGTTCTCGAGAATGCTGTTGTTCAGTTATGTAACGCGCGGGAAGAAGCAGTATTTTTATAGCATGCTAATTTTCCTTGCATTTTCCATGCTCTTCTTGAAGATTTAGTCTTATGTGATATGTGTATTCTTATGTATACTGTTGTGTGTGTCAGGTGTGCGCGATACCAGTATTTACGTACACGGACTTATATTTGCATCTATACGTACGTATACCATGTATGCATGTATATTTCCAACCAACATTTCCTACATAGCCATTTGACAACACCAAAAAAGGTACTGAATCAAATGTAACATTTTCAGTCTTTCAAAGTTTTTAAATAAGTCAGAAGACATTTTTTAAATCGTTATATCCAAGCATTTAAAACGTTACTTGAATTTTTACATACGAAAAAAAACTTTTGTGTGTAAACAGGAAGTAAACGACCCTAAATAATCTGGAGTTGTAATTTTTCTCGCTGATTGAAAAATAGCAGCCGCCTGGTTCGAAAGTATTTTAATGTGAAATGAAAGAATATATTACTTATTTTGTCGTTGAATACGAATACAACAAAATTAGTGAATGAACCAGTTAGACTGTACATGACAAAAGATTTGATCCTTCTCTAGTAACTTTGTGGGCTCGTATTGTATAATAAAAGCAGAGGGTGTGTTTGCTGAAGACAGTAAAAATTGTCTCAAAATTAACAAACTGCAGTCCTACATCTAATGCTGAAAAAAAAATATATACGCTTGCAAGATACTTTGTGAAGCTTCCGTAAGGCACTAAGAATTAAAATAAAAGGGTCTGATGATCAGTTCGGGATTGTAACCATTCTTACGTAAATTTAAATTAAAATATCGAAAAAAATTAGTTTTTATTTAGAATGTTTTGAAAGATATTATCAAACATTTAATACATAATGAAAAATAAATATGATTGCTGTCATTACTTCCATACGACATTTTTTTGTTTTATTGGTATAATACAGCAATTCGCTTATTTCCTTCATGCTAACCTTCACACATGGAGTCTGTTACCGTACCACAGCAGGAATGGCGGCCATGGCTATGATCCGTAACATGCACACCCAACTGGTCACGTTCCGATACCTCTACAATGTGCAGAATGAGCAAACAAGAAGTTCCTACCCCTACAAGAAGTCGCATCTGTGTGGAGCCTGCGTCATTCTACTTACGGCCAATCTTCTGCACTGACTGCAACGAGACCAGGAGTACGAGTTTAGGCGATGACGTCACGTTGGTGGCAAATTGTTAAATATTATGTTAGGAATTTGGAAGGAGGGCGTTATTAGTGGTGACATGCATCTAGAAGTAGTGTACGCTACCTTTTTGAGCCTGTAAAATGTTTCAAGGAGCTATTTTTAATGCAGCTAAGTTGATGTGCATCAGCTGATTTAAGGTGTTAAAGGTGGAATGTTGTTCATATCATTTATGATGCACCACTATACACTGGCTGTAAGAAAGGTGCACTCGTTCGTGAAATAGAATAAACTGTAAATTACAAAATGTAGAATTCCCTATAAACCATTTTGACAATAAGTAATAACAATTTCGCAATTTGTAGAGCACATACCAATTATGTTCCTTTGTTTCTCCGCAATTATTTTGGTAATGATGACTCTTTGGAAATGGATTTACTGAATTATGTTACTTAGAAAACATTTGGTGTAGCACAGAAAAACTTCAATTAATATTTATTTATATAATTTTTTAAAATTTTTTTTTGCAATTACAGAAATACATACGTACATTGTCAACAATTCCACAAAAAAAAAATTAAAAAACATAAACCCAAAGTCTCAATTGAAGGAATGTATGAAATTCGTATAACTAAATATATAAGGGTGACAAATTGTTCTTATAAAACATATATTTTAGATTGTGATTTCATATTTTGTGACAGATAGATGTTACAGGTTCAGAGATAGATTATGACTAAATGACCTATTCATATTTTAAATGTCAATAAAGATTTGATTGCTTCGAAGAGCATAATTTTAATTGCATGTTATTATAGCATACAACAAATATTTATTCTCCTTCCCATTTCCTGGCGTTGAGAGATCTTACATGGCGTGTTAAAGATAACTTAGATTATAAATGTAATTTGCATATTAAATTTTTGTTACGAAACATTGCATACATAAACATAAACTTAAAGATGTTACACGGAACAAGTGAGTCTCATGTGGCAGGAGAACCCTTTTTCCTTCCATTTTTTGTAACAAGTTTTGGCGCAACACTTCGCAGAGGCATGCTCCGCTGTTTCCTAGAATCTAAAAGCTCTGGTGCTAAAAGAGCATCGTAAAATACATTAGTTTTTCAAACATGTTTCTAATGAACATGTCATCCCTTCAATAGATTGAACACTAATTCCATGGGGGGTCCACACAACAAAATTACAAAACTTAATCTGTGTGATAGCTAGTTGCCCCTGAATTTGGTAATAGTAATTGTGAGTTTCTGACAAAGATAACTCACCTTGGGGAGTTAGTTTACAGTAAAATGGTGGTTTCTTCAGTTCTTCTGCTGCTTGCTTAGGGGAAAGATGTCAGAATTTTGTTTACAATACTTGAAGAGGCCGTTCGTCTCTTGCACACTTCTCCGAAGTTGGAAGACGTCAGCCTCATTTTTCTTTCTCTAAACAATGTAGAATACATAAAATAAGCGTTTGTCTTCAGTGGCGAAACAACAGGTTTAACTTAGGAGGGGATAACTGCTTGAAAGGTATCACGGCAGCTAAGGTCTTCAGCGCTGATGAGAGTGATATGAGGTGAAGGGCCAACACGAAACACCCATACACTCGCCAGGAATCGAACGCGGAACCCCTCGCACCGATGACCGGCGCGCAACCAACTACGTTACGGTAATCGGCTTAAACATTTTGTGCTGCCAACCATTTCTGAACCATTGAAGATATAGTGTTATGGCTTGGCAGTTTCGGGTGTCAGGACATACCCTTACTGGCGTGTTGTACTGCCAACAGTATTGTTACCAGGAAATGTATTTTGACTGCCATTTATGACCCATAAGAGAGAGAATTTTTGCACTTGATATGGCTAGTGACCAGGATATACTCTTCACGGCACTCTGTACTGCCTACATAAATGTCAACGGGTACTTAATTGCCATTTATTTACCATTGAAGTTAAGAGTCTTGGCACTTGACATGGTTGGTTGTCAGGACTTTCCCTGACTGGCACCAGATGCCAAACTAAATGTCATTGGGATGGTAATTTGTTCCACTTTGTGTTCTGGAATCTTTGTCGTTTGGCCAATTGTGGTGGAGTTTCGTGCATTAGTATATTTTTAAACTTGACCTACCTGAGGTTATGCCTTTTAGAGTAGGGTTTTCTAACATAATTGCATACTATATTGTGTACCATTTGTATGTTACAAATTCTCTTTCACCACTGTTATGGCATGGCTTACTATTAATATGGTACTTCGTACCATTATTTCGGAATTTGTAAACATAATATACTGTCTCACAAAAGCATTCAAACAGGCTACTGCAGATTTCTTCACATGATTTCAATTACAACAGCAAGATGAAATGTACAGACGAGAGCCGATAGGTGCAGGTGTCAACATACAGGATTCCCCAGAGAACACTATGGCATAAATACAAATATGTTACATTAATTATTTAATCGCAGTATTTATTCGCATATTACCTGCTTCACTAATGGAGGCCTAGACCGTGTATTCCGCGGGCCCGTCCCCTGGTTTTGTTTTCATCAATTAAGAACGAAAGCTAGAGATTCGAAGGCGATCAGATACCGCCCTAGTCCTAACCATAAATGATGCCAGCTAGCGATCCTCCGATGTTCCCCTGATGACTCAGCGGGCAGCTTCCGGGAAACAAAAGCTTTTGTGTTCCGGAGGAAGTATGGTTGCAAAACGTAAAGGAATTGACGGAAGTGCACCACCAGGAGTGGAGCCTGCGGCTTAATTTTGTTCAACACGGGAAACCTCACCAAGCCCGGACACCGGAAGGATTAACAGAATGAGAGATCTTTCTTGATTCGGTGGGTCGTGGTACATGGCCGTTCTTGGTTGGTGGAATGATTTGTCTGGTTAATTCTGATAACGAAGACTTATTGCCATCTTAGGCATTTTGTTTCCCCTGTAGAAATGTAATTTACGTTTTTGCAAAGCACCGACATTACCTGTGGGATAGAAGTGAAATGCTGCCTACAAATATAGATGTCCGCAAAAATCATAAATACAAATTATAGAATAACATTAAAAAATATTGCAGTGCATCTTTGTAAATCAAAACGTTTGGGCATCCATATACTTTCCACTTTTCCCAAAAAAAATTCTTGCGCCCGGTGAAAAAAAAAGGGGGAGGGGATAACTGGCAATATGGATTCTGCTTCTCCCTGTTCTTGCACCACGATACTTTTCTGGGTTTAGGTTTAACATGTACCATTAAAAAAATACAGAAGCAATCATTAATTAATTTGTATAAATAAGCAATACCTATTAAATTTAGTTGAAACAATAATTATCAACAATCATAATACGCCTCTTAGTGACGTATATGACGTAAAACACATTTCATTCAATCAGAAATTGGATAATCTTATTCAAGTACATGTTTTCCTGAATATCAACCTCAATTTGTTTCTACACTACATCGAAATAAAATGCGGAAATGTATTTTGAGATAAACGTCCCAGTTTATTATATCTAAATGTATCGTTAATGACTTTTCATAACATACATAGAAAGCCTTAATTCATCAGCGTTTAGGAACTGTAAATGCTGCAGTAGCGAAGGCAGTATTTCTGTTGTTCCGGTGGGGAACTAGAAAGCTTTGATATCAAATATTTTTTATACTTGACTTACCACACTGCATTCACATCACATAATGTGTACATAGGCGTGACAAAATATGAGCCGGGGGGGGAGAGGTTCACTCGCAAAAGTAACCAAAAAAAAAAACAGTATACAAAGTCTTTAGAAATATAAATGTTCGACGTTGTCGGGAGGGGAGCGAGAGGAGAGAGAATCCCGTTGCGACCTCTCCCCCTTCTTAGACATGGTGGCTTGTGTTTGGTGCAGCAGAATACATGCATGATGTAAAGCACTACAAATTGTTTAGATCTAACTTACCTGTGCCACATATAATTATTTCGTTGCCCTCTTGTATGTCGCTCAATTTCATCCCTCATAGTGATATTGACCTGCAGTTTGTTTTTGAGTTCTCCGATCATCTCTTGCAATTCCGCTTCTAGAATATCAGGGGGTTGGCACTGTTGACCGTAGTCTGGATTGTTGGACGTTTCATTCGAAGTTTTCATTTTCCTCGGATGAAATTGCAAACTTCTTCTAGCAGATGCATTATTCTTCTCTTTTCGTGAAATCAGGCGTTTGACCCTATCTCCAGGACTCTTACCATTCTAGAGGGGGGAAAATATGCGGGCATGAGTACATATTTGTAAACACTAACGTTTTCTCCAATAATTACACATGAAAATGCGCTAATTCAAAGGAAAATATACAAACCTTTCTCTTCCACGCTTTTTGAATCCATGAGGGCCCGTACTGAAAACTAAGACCTGCGCCGAAACATCTTGTATTGAAGGACCGTCGTCTACTAAAGAAGCTCTGCTTTCCATCGCTGAAGCGCGCACCAAGATGCATATAAGTTTCTGCCGCATTGCTGGTTACATTTTTTATCAGACTGTGTCTTTTCGCAGCCAGGTTTCCAATTATTGATATTATTCTCCCACGAGTGGAACTAGGTACCAAATCCAGAGCATTTGATGATACAGTGTTTGCCATATTGCAAATATCTTTTCTGCACTCGTTATGATTTCCGAAAACATGGTATGGGGCAGCTTTAATATCTCTTTTCAGAGTAGTGACGCTAGGTGATAGGTTTTTTGATTCTTCTGTTATTACGTACCGAATACGTCTGACCATGTGTTTCGCACCTGTAAAATGGGTTTTATTGACTGCATTTTCTTTGCATAAATTTATGAGATGCTTGCTAAAAATTTTGATTAAATGGTTAGCATACTCAGTTTTGATAATCTGCAGTCCGTAATGAACATTTTCTAGCAGCCTCTTGTACACTGAAGAATTTCCGTCACCTATGTATTTGAGGTAGCGTAAACCGTAAGAATGTTCGCTAGCTTTGAAACCTTCCTCCAAAATATCACTTTCCATAGCTGTTGAAGAACCATCCCAGTTTTTGTAACACTTGTGTTGCCGAGGAGTTTCGTTGTTGCGCTCTGCCAAAGCACAAATACTAAAATACTTATTTCTTATCCCAAGAAAGAGCAGTTTTCCTGTTTTGTGGCCAACAATTATTGCAACACCTGTGTCCATAACTACGATGGCTCCAACCCCTATCGACTACAACAGTTATATATGGAAATCCATCTTTATCTATATGATTAGCTTGTATTGCATACGATCTTTCTTCTTGCGCAGCTTCTTCCATGGCTTCAGTCAAAGACTGTACCAAGCCTGTAAACATCAGAAAAGAAGTAGTTCAGAGAAAAGGAATAATTTTGTGTGAGCCATATTATGAAATGCATATTCTTTAATTACTCTTAATAATTTTTATGATTTTATTTCTGTCGGACTGCAAAATTAAGAAATACATTTTACGAAATATTTGAAAAAAATATTTAAACGTGTAAAATATTTTAATAAAATATTTTTATAATGAAAGTGCGTTTATCCATTTCATTTTACTAATTTATTCTTACAGGGAACATCCAGGGGACAGCTAATAGAAAACCCCATTTTTTTTATCTCAAACTTGCTACTACAGATTTTTTGGTGTGTATTGTGTTTTGTAACAAAATTTTTGTACATGACAGATAATTAATTATTACTAATTTATCGGAATCGAAAACAAAAATTCAAAAATGAACAAAAGTAAGCATTATTACCTCGCCAATTTGTTGTTCTTCTTTTTGGTACGTTGGTTTACTTGGGGCAGGGACTTCCATCATAGACAAGAATTGACTCATGGTAGCATGCCCTTTGCCAGTCAAAATGGTTCCCCACGTGGCTGCTGTGTTAAATGTCTTCGACGGATTTGTATCTATTACAGTTTCTGCGTTGCAAGAATTACACTTGAAAAGTAAAAGGCTCCGAAGCCCCACACGCTTTTCCTTCTGAAATGAAAAGTATCCTTTCACCCTTGCTTTGCACTCGACTGTGTGCTTTCCCAAAGCTCTTGCTTCCGAGACCAAATGCTGTATTTCGCATATTCGCACGCCTGTCAAATTTTTTAAGGAAGCATCTCTACCTCGTGAACCACCTCTACGCACAGTTCCCTGAAAACCAAAATTAAAATATAAAAGCATTCGTAGCACGAATACCTAAGCTACTGGTACTGTACAGTAGAACCAATTTGCAATGCCACTGCGTTTTCATTATGGACGGTTCCTATTTAAAGTAAAGTATTTCTAATAAGTTATTTTAAGCGTGTTTGCTGTTAGAAATTTTTTATAAACGTATGTAGTACGTTAAATCTGAATCTTATGTGTCTACACAGTACCAGTAATATTTCAATGCACAGAAATGTACAAAAATCTACAGACAGTTGGCAGTACTATACAGAACAAAATTATGTAAGGCATCATGCTTACGGTAAGTCTGACAGAGAACCTTCGTCTGCCGGGACTGCTTCTGGGATTGCAACAGCACTAGAAGAGATCTCACTCATTTGTCCTTGTGTCGGTGTTGGTTGAAGAATATACGTTTCTTCAGACAAATCCATGTATGTTTTATCTTTTGTTGGAGAAACTCTTGTTTCGTTAATATTTGTGGTAGATTCACTTAAGTTAGTAGTCTCCACATACGTTTTCTGAGTAGATCCCCCTGTAACAATAAAGAGTTGGATAATTACCTGGAAATGTATATATACACCATTATCATCGTCTCAGGTTCTTAAACTAACTTAACCAAGTTCATGATACTTGGATATTGTTCAGTGCCTTTTTCTTAAGTGTGTAATGTGTTAGCCGCGCGTCCTCTTGCTGAGCTGAGACGTTCAGGCATATTGTACTGGATCGTAGAAATGTTGACATTTATGTATTCCATTAAAGAAAGTTATTACTTATAAGTATATATAATTTATATTACGTAATATATAAGATTTTAATTTATCGCACGCTTATCTAACGATATCTGCACATAAGCATTGAAAACAACCAAATTATAATTCAGTTACACGCAACAATAATAGTGAACATACTATGAATTCGAAAAATAAATTAATTGCATCAAACACCTTTCAATCTACAGAAGTTCGAACAATAACAATTTTGCAGTGCTACACAGCTTTAAACTTTAGCTACATTTTTACTGTGAAAGAAACATTAGCAACCAAGTATATATAGACTTCTTATTTACCATTTAAGAGAAACTTTAATGGCAGCCACATTACGGTGCGTGTAGCAAGAGATATAAGTAGAGTGACAAATTTCTCATAAGCTGTGAGAGAATGAAATTCAATATTTACAGTTGCAGCAGACGTTGTAAGGGAAACTGTACGTCATCCTCTGTGGACAATTGACATCTGGAGTTGGTTTCAGGAATCATTCCTTGTGTCATTAGGGAGTTATTCACAATTGTACCAATTGGCTTAACCCCTACATGAGTAATTTCGGCGCATTCCCTGGTAAAGTAGTTACATATGGTTTATTATTAAAGTTGATGTTAATGGGGAAAAAAACNGTAATTTCGGCGCATTCCCTGGTAAAGTAGTTACATATGGTTTATTATTAAAGTTGATGTTAATGGGGAAAAAAACATAATACCATGACACTTTTTCTTAAGAGCATATCGTAAAAATTCAGATATATCTATGAATTTCAGACACCGCGTAAATATTATTGATTGAAAATAGTTCGAAATTAATGACATAAATAAAATAGCGAATAAAATTTAAATGATGCACAGAAAAGAAAGCTGCTGTGTACACACATTTTATAAAATGTCGCTAACTGCGGTGATTTCACATTATAACGATAAATAATTCAATGCCCTGAATTGTAAATGTACAGATGTTTAGATAGAATAAAAATAATCTATTCGGAAAAATGAGCACTTATTTTATCAACAGAAAAACCCAATAAACCGGTAACAATAAAAACTCTCCGGTTTTCAGCCAATCTCAGCAACACACATCGGTGGAAGTGCCTCTAACAGGAATCAGTGGAAGATAATACAGTAGGCTCCTTCTGGGAAACTATATTAGTTATAAAATAATTATAGAATAATTGTTCCAGCCACAGTCTGACGGAGATTTGAATACAATGTAAGATATTTTTTTATGAAACTGTTATCTAACTTACTGCGCTATCAAATCGTGATTTGAACGGGAAATATATGCGTATTCAACTCCAGCTATTTATTTGAAAATAAATATCTTCCAATTATTTTTTTTTCTGCCAGTTAGTGCCACGAGATTTGTTTACATAAATAGCACGTGGCATGTAAAGATACCAGAACCAGAGAGCCATGACGGTTACGTAAGAACGAAATGAAAGTCAGAATATTAGCGATGACTTGTAAATTATTATTGTAGGCGAAAACGCTTTAAAGATAAGTATGCTTTGTTGCTTTATTTCACCCATGTGTATATGCAATGCAATGCAATGCAATGCAATGCAATGCAATGCAATGCAATGCAACGTTACATCTCATTCATATTCTGAAGTTGTATAAACAGTAAAGGGCCTTTCACGCTTTGGAATGAATACTGAATCCAGGAAATGATATTAAGTTATTGGATTAAGAAAATATTTCCTGGTTTGCACGCTTCAGTGAATTGAATTTGATAAAAACTGAAGTGGATAATGTAATATAATTTTTATGTTTAACAACATCAATCTTAAAAATGGCAATAAAAATAATAAATTAAAATGTTATTATAACCGCACGAAATAATGGCTCAATATACAAGCAATCACGGTTTCGAAAACTTTTCATTTCCTTCCTACAAAACATTAATAAATATTTTCCGTTTTTTAATGTGTTCATGCCGAATTGTGCTCTCACCGAATTAAGGTACTGTAGGAAGCTGATGAGAAGGCAAAACCTTGGAGAGGGGTNGTAATTTCGGCGCATTCCCTGGTAAAGTAGTTACATATGGTTTATTATTAAAGTTGATGTTAATGGGGAAAAAAACCTAATACCATGACACTTTTTCTTAAGAGCATATCGTAAAAATTCAGATATGTCTATGAATTTCAGACACCGCGTAAATATTATTGATTGAAAATAGTTCGAAATTAATGACATAAATAAAATAGCGAATAAAATTTAAATGATGCACAGAAAAGAAAGCTGCTGTGTACACACATTTTATAAAATGTCGCTAACTGCGGTGATTTCACATTATAACGATAAATAATTCAATGCCCTGAATTGTAAATGTACAGATGTTTAGATAGAATAAAAATAATCTATTCGGAAAAATGAGCACTTATTTTATCAACAGAAAAACCCAATAAACCGGTAACAATAAAAACTCTCCGGTTTTCAGCCAATCTCAGCAACACACATCGGTGGAAGTGCCTCTAACAGGAATCAGTGGAAGATAATACAGCAGGCTCCTTCTGGGAAACTATATTAGTTATAAAATAATTATAGAATAATTGTTCCAGCCACAGTCTGACGGAGATTTGAATACAATGTAAGATATTTTGTTATGAAACTGTTATCTAACTTACTGCGCTATCAAATCGTGATTTGAACGGGACATATATGCGTATTCAACTCCAGCTATTTATTTGAAAATAAATATCTTCCAATTATTTTTTTTTCTGCCAGTTAGTGCCACGAGATTTGTTTACATAAATAGCACGTGGCATGTAAAGATACCAGAACCAGAGAGCCATGACGGTTACGTAAGAACGAAATGAAAGTCAGAATATTAGCGATGACTTGTAAATTATTATTGTAGGCGAAAACGCTTTAAAGATAAGTATGCTTTGTTGCTTTATTTCACCCATGTGTATATGCAATGCAATGCAATGCAATGCAATGCAATGCAATGCAATGCAATGCAACGTTACATCTCATTCATATTCTGAAGTTGTATAAACAGTAAAGGGCCTTTCACGCTTTGGAATGAATACTGAATCCAGGAAATGATATTAAGTTATTGGATTAAGAAAATATTTCCTGGTTTGCACGCTTCAGTGAATTGAATTTGATAAAAACTGAAGTGGATAATGTAATATAATTTTTATGTTTAACAACATCAATCTTAAAAATGGCAATAAAAATAATAAATTAAAATGTTATTATAACCGCACGAAATAATGGCTCAATATACAAGCAATCACGGTTTCGAAAACTTTTCATTTACTTCCTACAAAACATTAATAAATATTTTCCGTTTTTTAATGTGATCATGCCGAATTGTGCTCTCACCGAATTAAGGTACTGTAGGAAGCTGATGAGAAGGCAAAACCTTGGAGAGGGGTNTTCATGCCGAATTGTGCTCTCACCGAATTAAGGTACTGTAGGAAGCTGATGAGAAGGCAAAACCTTGGAGAGGGGTGGTGGTTGGGGCCGGATAGCCGGACACTCGCTAATGCATGCGAGTACTAGCCACTACAAAATCTGTAGGCCATTAGGCGGAACCGCAGGTACATACACGCAGAGGGTGGACACACTATGGGACACCGTTGAACACATTTTTCAATCGATGTACGCTAAATGAAACCTTATAGACCAAAACTTTTACCCTGAATTATAAAATTTTTGATTACATCATTACTTACATATAGAACGTCTTAATTTTAATCATAGTTTATTATATTTTTTATGCGACAAAATTAGTTTATTATTATTTATCCCTTGAACTTTTTTCTTACACTTTGTTGTGCGTTTCACTACTTTCAGAGTGGTTTTCATGACAAAATAATAATGGCGTGGCTTGCCTTCAGGAAGTGTGTTTAAGAGTGAATTTGAGAGTAAATAATTTATTTACTCCTGCATTCGTGTTTAATAATGCGGAGCAGTTTTAATAATAATTTAACGTTGGAATTATTTTGTTTAATTCTGTTGCAGCCGCGTCATTTTGTATAGCGCATATACGTAGAAAATGTAAAGACAAAGCACACGATGGAAACATCCCATCAAAGTCCAAAATTTGTTGAAATGAATTATGTTTGTTGAAATATAAAAAGAAATACCGGTAATGTAAAAATACATTACTCTGAAAACATTAAAACTAAACTGAACACATTTTTAGCTTTTAGAGTTGCTTGCAAAAACAGAAATTCCCAACTATTATTCAACCAAATTTGTTCGCTATATGTACTTGAAATGCAAGTAAATGGCTAAGTGTTTGTGTTACAAGAATAGGGTTACAATTTCTCAAAAGTCAGTGGGCTAAACCAAGTTTGTTAAGGGGTGGGGGTATTGTTTAAATAAAAGAGTTGATTATTATTTCCTATTTTTATTTACAATAAATACAAACACAATTCTCTCGGCTCAACATCTCACAATAAATTCATATCACTTGCTGTTTACAATTACTGACTTCAATCAATCAAATTTGCAATTACCTCAAATGAATAATGTAATTGAATAAATCAAAAATCAGTCCCGATATACAGGGTATCTGAACCTATTAAATTATTTTAATAGATTATATGTCCATATTTGACAGTTCCAATATTTACAATAAAATCCGTATTCCGTCCCACCTCATTACAGCTCATGTCCCACCCGGCAGTGTTCTAGAGTTCTTTGAGCGCCCTTACGCACAGTAGGTTTCACTCATCTTGTTTCATGCCCTCTCATTCATTGACACCACCAACATCTCGCCTGCCATCGTCTCGCAATCTCGCGGCGTCGTCCGCAATTGACTTCGCTTCCGCACTCAGCCATATGGCCTTCGCCAAAGACTGCTGACAGTCCAACCGTGGCTTTGATTTATAGGGTCGTAGGCCATAATCCAGAAATTTCGCTATGTCTCGCGTTACGCCGCAGCAGGGGGAGGAGGATGGTCTGTGACGCCAGCCAGGTCTCGCCGCTGCCAATCATTCCACTGTCTACCGTTTAGGGGAGTGGTGGGACGAGGCAGCGAGCAAGTCAGCCGGGTCGGGGGAGGGACGAGGTGGGTCACCCCAGACCGCGCATAACAGGAGCTCGCGGCCAGTCCTAGCTGCAGCGCGTAACAAGTTATAAGTATTACAAGTGAGTTGAACTGTGCGTAAATAGAATTTTTAAAGGAACAGCGAATTCGATTTTGTGTTTGTCTAGTTTGCGTTTTCTCATAGCGATTGCGACAAAAAAAACCTACCCATTTGATAACATTGAGTGTCCACTCTGTACTAGTACTTTATATACTCTATGCATACACGCAGGTGGAGAAAGGCATTCCTTAGGCCTGATTTATAAAAAAAAAAAANTAGTACTTTATATACTCTATGCATACACGCAGGTGGAGAAAGGCATTCCTTAGGCCTGATTTATAAAAAAAAAAAACAAAAAAAAAATTACTGGCGAAATTGCTGCGATGCAAGAAAGTGAGCTCTGAATTCTTTAGTTACCAGTTTATAAAAATTCCTTGCGACTTTTATAAACATGCACCTACCTAAAAAATTTTAGAGTTTTATATTTTGCGTCGTTGCAATTTTGCCAGTGTTGCGTTATTGCGATTTTTATAAACCAAGCCTTAGCCTTGCATACATCACCTGTCGGCGCCGAGATTCACAAACCCGGACAGCATTCTCGTAGAGAACAAATTTGTAAACAAACATTTGCTTGGGTTCACGGTGGAAAACGGGTATGTGCAATAGGTATCATCTATGACATCGTTCATAATTATCAAGTACGTTTCATCTTGAAGCATGGCACAAGATTTAGAAGTTTTGTTTTCAACACGCATTCTTTCGTTACAATCTCATAATTGTAAAATTAGTTACAAAAATATACAACGCATCAATCTCGCTACGCAGTAACACGATTTACGGGTATAATGCACTCATACCTTTAGTAATGCATTTACATATGCAGTGTATGTACGCACACACACATATGTAGACGTAAATAACTTTACATGCATCGAGTGTTATACTTACTTCAGACGCAAACGTCTGACCGGTATGTGTAAAAATTTGTGTCTGGCCATTTTAAGACGAAACGATTTGTTTCTGTCAGCATCCACGGCGCGGCACCTACAAAGCTAAAAGTGTTCAGAAGTTACAAATTTTTTCCAAATTTGACGGTCGTTACTGATGTTTACGTCATCTAGCAGCATATAATTAAAAAACAAAGAAAACTTTATACTACTGATAACAATAGCATTGCAGCTTTCTCTAAAAACTCCAGTGTCAAGAAATCGAAACGTATTTCGAAACAGCAAGAACAGACCACACACATTCCAATTGATACTTCTAACGTGCTCATTTGAGTCCGTTTTTGTCCGACTGGCTGTGAAAAAGTGAACACATTGGGACATCCCAATGAACGAGGTACACCACACGGTGGACGGCATTGTGTCGTATCGTTTAGAAATTTTGTCGGAAAATCAACGGTGGCAACCCACAGCGATTTTCGTTTGTACTATAGGGAATGTGAAGGCATCCATAAAACTACCTTTGTCAACTGTGAGCACGGCTTCATGTATGGCGTCTTAAATCCTATTGACTTGCGGCAAAATGTGTTGTTGTTGGGTGTAATTTTTCAGGATAGTTTTGTCTTTTATTTTTTAATACTCTTATGTATGAAGTCGCCTAAAATAAAAATTTTATTGTAGGGGATTCACTGAAAAGAGTCGGGTGCCTTTAAAACGGATGAATGAGAACAAGTGTTTCACATAGGTGGGTATCCCTGAAATCACAGTAGAAGGGCTGATGGAAGCAAAACATTAGGCAAAATTTTCTTACATTAATGGAAAACATTTTTATGAGGTAGGTTGAATCTCGTCTTATTGAGTGTTGAGCGTGTGTAAAAAGAGTAAAAATGTATTACTGTATACTTCCTTTCTCTCTTTATATACTGCTATCCGAGAGTTTTGTCTGACTGTGTGAGTGGGTGGAGACAGTATATTTTAATCAGGACTTACGGATGGGTGAAACGTTCCATTATAAACAGCACTTTGTTCTTATTCTGCCCACGTTGAACAATGTTAGTGGAATACATGCACAGTGTTGTTTTTTAAAATACCTGCTTAGGANTGTTTTTTTTAAATACCTGCTTAGGATCTATTTTTATGTGTGTATGTAAAATCGGCATGTCATGGACCTCATCACTATTCATGTATTAGTCAAGTTTAACTGGAAAAATGTTATGCGTGTGTATATGTTGCTAACGTGTTTACTCGTATACGCGCATAAAGCAAATAAAAACTTCATTTTAAAAATCACTTTCCACTGATTCAAATGTTATACTTGTGATTCGACGTGACTCTTTCCCAACTCTACAGAGACCATTCCAGTCACAATGTGTTTTCTGAAATATAGCGCAATTAAGGACAAAGAATTTTTTTTTTTTCAAAAGTGATCACTTTACCGTAAACACCACCACATAATTATAAAAAAATAACAAACTAACTAAATTTGTGAAATTAATTTCCAGTTACGCCTACATTACATTACAAAGGTTTTTGTTTCACTCAACTCACTAGTTCGAAATTCATGTACGCATGCCTTGCCCGGTCCTAACTCACGGAGTTCTTAGATTTGTCGGCCCTGTTACGAATGCCACTGGTGTGCTACTGCGATATTACACGGATAAACTACAATACAACCGGGGTAAGAAATACATATATACAACACCAACAATATGGCTTCTACTCCTCTTTGTGCGTTTGTGAGAGAGATTGTGTGTGTGTGTGTGTGTGTGTGTGTGTGTACACGCGCTTACGTGAATGCATCATTTCCAACGCCTTTTTTTCTCCCTGTCTTTTGTGCACACACGCGCGCACACAAACACACATTTTTTAAAAATAATTGTGTATAATAATAAGTATTATGTTATACGTTACCGGTGTTTCTTTATGATATTTAGGTGTAAGCCTCTTCTGTTTTTTCTTTTTTCTTGAACGGAAACCTCGTGCCTTTTTCGACTATAGTCGGTTCATGACTGGAAGAGACTTTCTTGAAGCCCTGCTAAAGATCTACTTTCAAGCCCATTTCGTATCCTTCTGCCAAAGGGTAAACAAACATTGCCATGTGGCAGTCACATGGCAATGTTTACATGCAATGTTTACATTCCACTGTGTGTGTGTACATGTGTTCGTACATGCACGTACCCATCATAAAAGTAATGTATATATTATTAATGGATATTCCACAAGCGTAAAGTTTTTAATCTTGAGAATTTCACACAAAAGAATATGTGATGCAAGCGAAAAACATTTCATTATATAAACCCAAAATGTGAGTATTAAAAATGAGATGTTTCGTGTGCCTGTCTGTCTCTCTCTCTCTCTCTCTCTCTCTCTCTCTCTGTGTGTGTGTGTGTGTGTGTGTGTGTGTATAGGTTTGATTTTGACTGGGGGATTGGGTGGGGGAGAAAAACTTTCACTTTGATTACATATTATAGACACAATACTTTGCAATGAAATGTGTCAACATTCAAGGAGTCCATCCAACAACATTAACATGGCAACGCCAATCTCTCATAAGCCCCCGGATGGCCGTGCTGTAGAGAATTTGTGCGATTCTTGTTTAACCTAATATTTCATTTTTCGGTTTTTTTTATACTCATATCAGCTCTTTATTATTTGATTTTTCATAACGCATGACTTTAATTTGTGCTAACCTTCTCGTACAGATTCCTTTTGCTTTTGAAATCTGTATAAGAGATTACTCATAGTGCGTTCTAACGTGTTTAATATTTTTCAAATTTATTTCAGGTTTGCTTAAAATTTTATTTACTGTATTTTACGTTGTATGTTGCGGTAGTTTTTGTGTGCAGTCATGAGTTCTAGCAAGGTGAATAAAAGAGAAGTCACCAACGCCAACAGGACATCATTAACCTCACCGAATCGTTGTATTCACTAATTAGGCGAGGGGAAATGAAACCCTGCAACGTCGCGGAAAGAGTGGCAGAAATGTTGAAACTCTCCAAATCTACAGTGCTAAGGTATGTTAAAATATCTGTAGTATTAACCATTGCGTTTGCAAGTTGTGTGTGTTAAGATCAATTACGTTGGCCCACGAAATGTGTTTACAAGAACATAAAGAAAATTTGTTAATAACTTGATAACGTCGTCGAACGTTGTCTACGTGTATTTTTAACGTTTTATTTTGGTAATTATTAAGTTTATAGGGTTTCCTGTAAAAATAAAAATAATTCATTGAAAATCTTATATTTCCACTCTGCTAATGATGCAGAACACGAATATACGAGGGGCATTAACGTCCGACTAATTTCGTAATATGTGCCCACCTAACCTAACAGAACCTAACCCCACGATGAGTGAATCACTATTTTACATTTTTTAACTAACCTAGGATTGTAGGGTTATATAGTAACCAATACCTGCCACCTATTAAACTAACCTAAACTAACACACGGCAGAGCATATCACATTGTCACACATCATTTGTAAACAAACCCTTGTATGTTTTTGGTATCAGTAACTGTAGTTGACCCAGTAACTGAATTATGGTCCTTTTTAAATTATGCAAATTAGGTTGGCTATGTAGCACTGAAAGTGAAAAATATGACACTGATAATTTACAATAACTAAAAGACAATGGCTGTAGAACAGTGGTGTTGGGGAAATGCATTAATACACAATTGTTTTCTTAAAAGATTATGACTGCGATTTCATCGATTACGATGTCCTCTCATGTTTAGTGAAGTGATACAGATATGTTTAATAGTAGGGGAAGTTCCAGTTATATCGACTGTAATCTATTTAGTGACGTATAACAATGGCAATTAATGCCGCAATGTAACTTATAAATACAAAACAAGCTCCTTCTTCAGAATCTTAAAATGCACCATCTCTCCATAACCTATATAAAATTAATTGACTATAACAAACTCACTATAGAGGCAATTTTCCTTACCATTGTCAGTTGTCTTTATAATAAATTTCCACTGTATATATTGGGTTGTTTATGAAGAATCCCTCGCAGGGGTACACAAATTCCAACACAAAGTAGTTTTTATTTTTAATTACACATTGTAATACCACCTTTTGGTTAGGTGATTCATACACTCACATTTGAGTCTATATAACCCTACAATCCTAGGTAAGTGTAAAACCCAACAATCCTAGGTTAGTTAAAAAAATATAAAATAGTGATTCACCCATCGTGGGGATAGGTTCTGTTATGTTAGGTGGGCACATGTTACGAAATTAGTCGGACGTTAATGCCCGTCGTATATTCGTGTTCTGCATCATTAGTGGAGTGTAAATATACCATTTTCCGTGAAGTTATTGTTATTTTGAACAGAAAAGCCCCCTAAACTTAATAATTACCCAAATAAAACGTTAAAAGACACGTAGACAACGTTCGGCGATGTTATCAAGTTATTAACAAATTTTCTTTATGTTCTTGTAAACACATTTCGTAGGCCAACATAATTGACCTTAACACACACAACTTGCAAACGCAATGGTTAATACTACATATATTTTAACATACCTTAGCAGTGTAGATCTGGAGTGTTTCAACATTTCTGCCGCTCTTTCCGCGACGTTGCAGGGTGTCATTGTCCCTCGCCTAATTAGGGAATACAACGGTTCGATGAGGTTAATGATGTCGTGTTGGCGTTGGTGACATATATTTTATTCACGGTGCTAGAACTCATGACTGCACACAACTACTACCGCAACGTATAACGTAAAATACAATAAATAAAATTTTAAGCAAACCTGAAATAAATTTAAAAAATATTAAACACGTAAGAACGCACTACGAGTAATCTCTTATACAGGTATCAGAAACGAAAGAAATCGGCACAACGAGAAATAATAAAGAGAGGATATTAGTAAAAAAAAACCAGTAAATGAATTATTATTGGTTAAACAAGATAATCGCACCAATTCTCTGGCACGTGTGTCGACCACATCTCGCCAACAACACACGGAACGAAGGGTTGTAAACAAATGGCCGCTCTACTTTCACCTTGAGCGTGATCTTGTGAGTATGCAAGAAACATTGAAATCAAAGTATGTTAGCATCACGTCATTAATAATTGGCATAATAAGAGACAAGTCTTTTCGGAACCCATTTGTAAGCGATAAATGAACAATTACTTTAAAACTTTAGAACTATTTCCTCTCGTTGTGCTGGCAACCTAACGGCATAACTGTATCCGCGCTCGCCGCTGTTTGTAATGTTATATGCATGTAGCTAACGGCTAGGGTTTTTTTCAAAGGTTGATTTTCAAAAGTTTCTTCCAGTCGTGAACCGACTATAGACACTTCCTGTGTACCCACATTATTTTACTTTCATCGCACAACCACTGTAGAGCCTGCTTTCACTTGGACGCAACACACGTGGCAGCGCACCTAAACCAGACTGCACATCAAGTAGTGACACTCGTATTGGCCAGACTATTAGTGTGAGTCACCCTCATCCGGTCCCTTCCTCCTAGTAACACATAAACGTCGCTTCAAATGCTTGTCCGGCAATTTCCGTACAGTCAGGCTGTTCATGCGGACTATTCGACGCATTTTCTTCCAGTGGACAAAAGATTACAGCTCGAAATGAAAATAACGCGTATTTAGTTTCTCTTTGAACAGAGTATAAAATGTTTACTTTAGAAGTAAATAGTAACTTCTATGCTCTTACATGAAAACATTATACTTAAAGTTATTTTCAACTATGGCATATTACAAAAACAAATTGAAAATTTCACAAAAATATTATTTAAATCAGTATATAATACGTTTACAATACTTTCAGGCTATAACATTATGACTTTTATAAAATTACGTTCATTACTCTATCACATATAATACACTGAAGAGGCAAAAAAACTGGTTCACCTGTCTTGTAGTAGGCCTTCTGTTCCGAAAGCCCATATCAATGATGGTCCGATGAATAGTTCGCACGCTGGCACTTGATGATGCCCCAGCATTGAAATTGCGCCAATTTGAGAAAGGGTTGCACGTCTGTTACGTTTAATTATTCTCGTTAGTCGTCGTTTGTCCCGTTCGTCCACGATCTTTTTCCGGCCGCAACGATGTCGAAGATTTGATGTTTTACCGGATTCCCGATATTCACGGTACATTCGTGAAATGATCGTACGCGAAAATCCAAATTGTATCGCTACCTCGGAAATGCAATGTCCCATCTCTCGTGCGCAGACTATAATACCACGTTCAAACTCACTTAAATCTTGATAACCTGCCATTGTAGCAGCAGTAACCGATCTAGCATCTGTGCCAGACGCTTGTTGTCTTATATAGGCGCTGCCGACCGCATCGCGTTACTCTGATTGGTTCAGTGCCTGTGTTATTTGCATACGCACGCCTATACCAGTTTTTTTTTTTTTTTTGGCTCTTCAGTGTAAAATCTATACAAGAAATACAGTTTATTTTCTTTTAAATTATGACAGCTGCTCTAGTATAGTTTGGTATGCTATGCATTGGTTGTGCAGATAGTTGCAGCTATACGAAGAAAGTGAGTTGGAAGACTACAGAAAATTATATATATATATTCATAAATTGCGTAAACGATAAGATTAAAATGTTATTAATCGTTGACAAATATTATTCTTTTTCAATCACATTTTGATCGATTTTACACATAACCGTTCCTTTCAAATGTCATTGTATAGACAAGTACATACATTACAATTTTTGTTGTGTGCTGTACCTACATTTTATTGTGTTTTACGCATGACAACCTCCATAATTGTAAATTTACAATAATTACAGAATCAAATTTTAGTTTCAAATTGAGATAAGCGAAATGTGTGCGATTTACATAGTAAAAGGATATTTTTTTTTTGGCTGCATGACAACAGGCATAACAACATACACCTGCAATTGTTGGTTGCTCATGATCGCATTAGTTGCATCACTGTAATTTTTCTAGGCAGTAGCAAATGCTCGTGGCGATAGCCAGAGACACAGGTAGACACGCGCCCCCTCCGCCTCTGCAAGTAGACAGGTGCTCAGAACTCTTCCAACGGTTCACAACCCATTGCCAGGCCTGTTATCGCGCACATCATCATCTCACCCTCCCGGTACATTCATCTTTCGACATCTCCATGTAGTTATACTTACTACCACGGCGTTACGAAGGCAGCAGCTTTCTAGGTATATTATAGAATGTTTATATACTTCCAAGATTGTACGGCGGTTATTTGTCATGCTATTCGGTTGATTTATATGAAATTATANGCTCAGAACTCTTCCAACTGTTCACAACCCATTGCCAGGCCTGTTATCGCGCACATCACCACCTCACCCTCCCTGTTTATTCATCTTTCAACATCTCCATGTAGTTATACTTACTACCACTGCGTTACGAAGGCAGCAGCTTTCTAGGTATATTATAGAATGTTTATATACTTCCAAGATTGTACGGTTATTTGTCATGTTATTCAGTTGATTTATATGAAATTATTCATTAATATCTTTGTCTGTTTCCAAAAAAAAGTTGTATTTGACATTATTTTAAATTTTTAAAAGTTAATAATTTAGTCAACAGGTGTAATATGTATTGTAAATTATTTTCATCAACTGAACTTTTAGCACACCTATAATATGTTATGTGAATATCCTCTCAGATACACGCATAGAAAAAAACTGCTCATTTGATTAGATGAAGGTTTTTTTTTAATAAAACTAATTTTGTAATTCATTCAGAGAGGAAAAAACGCACTTCTTAAGTAAAATTGGAAATTTTAGTTTTAATTAATTAATTAAACCCCTAAAGAAACTTACTACTGTGACGTATTTTACACTGAAAAAAATATAAACACTTATCTTTCTTATGAAACTCGAGCCATATTTTTCTAACGATTTTGGAAATCTGTACAGTACTTTTTAAGGTGTTATGCATTTACTGTGTTGATGGTTGCATCACTATAAGGAGATCCACTTTTACTTCTGCCGCCCAAACCTCTTCACTCACTCACGGACACCGAGGATGAAGGTAGGAAACCAGACTGTGAATGTCTCCAGCAGCGTCGTTGAAAGCGCGCCATGGCACAGTTGACGCTCCGCGTGGGCGGCCGTCTTAACCTTTGAGGANTCTCCAGCAGCGTCGTTGAAAGCGCGCCATGGCACAGTTGACGCTCCGCGTGGGCGGCCGTCTTAACCTTTGAGGAGCTGCGATGTTTGGGGTCGGCCCGCCCACCGAACCGACACCGAAATAGACCGGTTGAAGGAACTGTTGGACGCGAGTAGTCAGTCACGTGGGATGTCAGCTTGCAGTTCCAGCGCGAGTGTGCTCTTCTCCGCATACGACGACGATACGTAGGGTAACTCGCGGATAATTCTGTAAAGACGTTTATCATTACGAAATATTCTTTGGAAGTCTTCAAAAATGACGTGTTCACATTGCTATATTTAAGAACTTACCAACCGTTTATACTAGAAACAGAAATACGTACCGTAAATTGGGGTCTCTTTGCACCTTTGAACCACTCAAAATTTTTGTTTTAGTTCTTTGTGGTAAAGGGATAACCAACTGTAGTTATGTATTTTAAATTTTGAATGTTTTTGCCCAGGTCATGTGTGCTATTTCTTTAAAAAATTACACAAGAACGAACATTTGAGTTGTTCAAAGTTACCTCAGCAAGTACGGCAATGAATAAAAATGTGTGGTCACAACGTATCGTGCGCCTGTCGAATGCTCAGTAATAACTAAACTGTTGACCATTAATTACAAACGGTTCTATTTTTAAAGTGTAGGAAGTTGTTTTGTAAGACTTAATTTTACTGCTACAAAACATTTGGTAGGGGTGCGGTGCATTAACAAAATAATTTAGGTGACGACTAAGGTTTTTTATTATATTTTACTTATTTATTTTTCCAGTTTACGACTGCAGTTGCTCTTCGTTACATTATTTCAACCAGTAAGATTGTAGGGTGGCCTCTCGAAGTTCTTTATGCATACAGTGCAATGTAAAGTGTGTACGCCTTTTTAGTGCATTATGCTGGAGACTAAGGGCATTTGTTACGCNTTATGCATACAGTGCAATGTAAAGTGTGTACGCCTTTTTAGTGCATTATGCTGGAGACTAAGGGCATTTGTTACGCGCGTTAACGGCTCAGAAACTTGCAGTATTTCCACGTAGGCTGGCTCTTAAGTCGTCATAAACCAGCGGAGACAGAGAAATATGTTTGCCAGAGTTCATGCAGCTGCTTCACCTTTGAGTACTTGTAAGAGCCAAGCGTAGTTTCTTCTTTCTGCCTACTGTAGACATAAGTAAGAATAATCTTTGTCACGGGTTTAAGTAATAACTGTATCTTTACATAGATCGCGATTTCACGGAATTGTTACCAATTTAGGTAGAATACGGGTGTTGCGTGCCAACAGTNTCGCGATTTCACGGAATTGTTACCAATTTAGGTAGAATACGGGTGTTGCGTGCCAACAGTTGAAAAGAATATGAATTATTAACACACTAAAAACAATACAAGAAAGAAAATTNATACGGGTGTTGCGTGCCAACAGTTGAAAAGAATATGAATTATTAACACACTAAAAACAATACAAGAAAGAAAATTACAAAATACTAACAGCTGTTATAACAGTATTAATTAATTCATCGATAAAGTTCCAGATTCACGTGGAAAACACTGCAGTCAACAGGCAGTTTAGTTGAAATATTTATGACTGAATACGGAGTGTGTGGATAATTTACAATGAACGATGATTTACCACCACAGTAAAATATCCTGCTGTCATAAAACTAATTTATGGAAGTAACTTAAGTTGCACACACTCGCATTGTATTAAATTTTAAAACGCGAAAACACGAATATTTTTTTTTTATGTCGTGTTAGTAATTGTGTAAAAGTTCACGAAAAGGTAGTGTTGCATTAATGCTCTAAAGCCCACCTACAGTTTTCTGAGCAATTTGCTTGTAAATTCGAACGGGTTCAGTAAAAGGAGTGTAACTGGCAACATACATTACACTTGTTCCTTGTGGTTGCATTTGTGTATGACCCAGTTTAACGCTATTCTTGTCACCTCGCGCATTTAGAGTTGTTTGTTGCCTTCATGCATATTTCATAGTAAATTTCAAGTGTGAATTCCTCCACCTCGGTAAATCAGGTGAAGACCGCCGAAGCCATTGGCCAGAGTGAACAACGATCTCCTCTTACTATTGACCTCTCTGTTCTGTGCTGACATGTACGGGGAAACTTTCCTCCCGCAACCACTACGGCTCGACTCCATGCCCAGACGCAAAGAGCTCTTAAATACGTTGTAGTTTATACATAATTTTTTCGTTGAAAAGTTTTGCGTTTTTGAATAAGTATCTTAAACAATTGTAATTTCATATTTTTCTGAAGAGTAAATTGATACTTCGATGAGCCATAATAAAACTGGATTTAGTTATATTAATGCACTTTATTTTCTGTTAATACATATACAGAATGGCCCGCCTAATGTGGACACCCCCAAAGTTTCCGGNATATTAATGCACTTTATTTTCTGTTAATACATATACAGAATGGCCCGCCTAATGTGGACACCCCCAAAGTTTCCGGGACGGTTGCATATCACGAAATGCTGTTTTCGCTTAGTGAAATTACGTACGGGGCAAGTAATTTGCTGCAAAGTGACTATTCGTAAAAATGTGTATGGACAGAAATAATTAAACCACGTATGATTTTTCCCTGAAAACATACATTTATTTCATGGAAACATGCATTTATTTCATCGACAAGTACGTGCAAAGAGGAATTCAGTGGTATAGCATNGGATTCGTGTCAGATTCTGTTGTCGATGCTGACGTATAAGCATGTATAGGCGCGCACACGTGCAAAGAGGAATTCAGTGATGCAATGCAAAGTAACACAGAAACGCCAAGAAATAATGTGCAAATATGGTTAAGTTAGGTGGGCCGGTAGCATGGGGATGTGGACCTGTACTCACAGCTGTAAACAAGCAACACGCGCCATGACTCATTCTGGCGTAACCGCTTGGTGAAATGGTGAAAAGTATTTCGTGGCGTTTCTGTGTTACTATCCATTGCAAATGCTATATCACTGAATTCCTCTTTGCGCGTACTTTCATATGCCGTTGAAATAAATGTATGCTTGCAGGAGAAAAATCACATGTGGTTTAATTATTTCTGTTGATTCACGTGTTACGAATAGTCACTTTGCTGAAAATTGCTTGCCCCCGAACGTAATTTCATTTATCGAAAACCGCATTGCGTGATCTGCAACCAACCTTGAAACTTTGAGGGTGTTCACGTTAGGCTGTATAATGTTAATATTACCACTGTGCTACACTTTTTACATAACTGTTACTCTATAGCATAATTAAAAAAACGGATTTCTCTACATTTCAAGTTTTGCCACTTCCATAATATTTTCCATTTACAATGCATGATCTTTACATACCGTAATTTGACTGTTGTAAAGCTTTAATACCATGAGAAATTTTGAAGTTTAATAGTGTTTAAAATACAAAAAAATCAACTAAAGTGTATAATTACAGAAACTGTAATAGCTGTTCCGAGTTACCTACTGTTGTAAGACGCCAGGGGCATATCAGAGTTCGTGAGGGCTGGAGGTCTTAATAAAAATAAAATAACTAAATTTGAATTTTGGATTCATTTGTACTGCCATAAATATTCACACAGCTATTATTTACAACTTTAAACCACCTATCTCTACTATTACTTTTGTTCTCAGTGAGCGTAATATTTAATGTCCATCTCATTTGTAATTAAAATCCATATCAATGTATCTATATTGGATATAGTCACTTATTTCACACTAATCATTTACACATTCTATCTGTCTATTACCATCATTCAAAACATGTCGCTCACGCATCCAGTGCAATAGTCCCGCCCGTCAGTCTCTCCCTCCTCTGTACCGATACTCGCAGTCCGCACACTTCACTCTCGCTGGTAACTATCGCATCGCCACTCGTCGCTTCGCTGTTTTCGCATGCCTTTAAGTCATCTTTACCGTGTGGGCTAGCGCGTTTAGAAATCCTTGGCTAGTTATGAAGGCGGACTCCCTTGTGCTGTTATAGCACTAAGTGCGTTTGGTCTCGGGGCCATCCTGTGACCACATGCATTAGTGACAATTTGAGGAGGGTTGACAGGTTCATAACATCTAAACACAAACTGGGTTCTTAGGCTTCATACAATTCTTCTCTTTTCCATGAGTTCACTTACAACACATCGCTAGAATGAATGCCTATGTAAAATCACTGGTCATGCCTCATACAATTAAGTAATAATTACTGAATTAAGGCTGTCTTATATCAGCAATTAACCCTGAAGTTTTCTTTGTAGGCAGCAGTCATTGATAAACAAACTGAAGGTATTTTAAAGAGGCTTTATTGCAAAATACATTGGGCCTGCATAATTACAGATTACACATTATAGTACTTAAATTACGATACGTGCATTCATCTGACAAATTTTTGTTAACAGATTTAATTTTTTTTTTAAGATGTGGCTATTCATATACTTAATTATGTACACATGCACTAAAAATATTATTTTCAAAACAGGAATATAATTTTTGTGCGTATACTGTACAATTAAACGTAGGTAATTACAGCAGCATGTAAAAATTACAAGTCACCAAAATATCAATATATAAAATTTTAAGTTATACACATGGGCCATATAAAATAATAAACAGTATACCACATTTTTAAAACTACAATTTCTTATCGCTTACTAGTGGTAGTTATAACAACGTAGGCCTATTTTTTTTTCATCGGCTTAGTATGATAGAAAACTAACTGTGTCTGTTCCAAGGTGACCATTAAATATTTCGAATAGCTGTAAAAAAAGAACAGTTTTTGCTTGTAAGTGATCATTAGCGTGTTGTTGTTCCACGATGTGTTATTTGCTGTTATAGGCTGTGCATGGTAAAGTCGGCGCTTTCGAAAGCCCTGCATAGTTTATACTGTCATCTCATTGTGTATCTTTATGCCTCATCAACATAAATATCATCATATGATATGTTTAGAACAGATGTTCACAAGTACACTGTATTTACTCAGTACATCAAAAGCAACATGTAATAACTAACAACACACAACTACTACCAAATTGTACTAACTAAGAACAATAAGTGCTTTCAAGTGACGTGTGTCATTTTATTCCTGTAGAAATGTACAAAATGCTATCTCCTGGTGATATTCATAGTAATATTTGTGGACGTATCAAAATTCCCACGGAAATGGGAATTTCCGTATTTAACAAATGCCTTGAAAATGAATACAGTAACACTGATGCTAGGTACAAGCAAGTAGTTGCGCTACCGTGACAGTGCGACTGAGGAAATATGGCTCAACAGAAAGAATGGAAAATTTTACTGTGCCAGAAGTAAGGCGAACTACATTTCCTAATTGGAACTACTTTCCCTATGTCACTGCCAATTTTACCGTGAGTTTTGCGTCGGTGCTTACTGTACTTCAAAATGTTTGCTGTTACGGGCAGTAATTTTTTAAAGATCGACACTTTATCATGAAATTATAAAAGATTTGATTGTATTCTTGTTTTAAAATGATTTAAATATACATACAGTGACAATCATTTAATACAAGCTGTACCTGCTCAAAACTTCTGCAAGAAATTTTGTATTATGAAATGTTATCCTTCCGTAGATATGATAGTCCCTTGACAAACTGTGTCACACTTTGTTTTTGTATTATAAAACAAGTTATAAATTTTGACGAATTCTTTTAGCAGATTTCGGCTGATCTTTTATTATCTTTCTTTTTTCGTTCAAAATACGTTTCGGTTTACGTGACGGCATTGAACGTGTCTCTCGAGGGTTCGCGAGTTCTAACAACAGATATTCCATGTAGAATTAAGTTAACTTTTTTAACATTTATTTTGCCCATAATTCGTCATTCCACTGTATACTTTCGTAATACACAAATGGTGGATTGGGTCTCCACACAGCAAACAAGCAGTACAGCCTTTGGGTAGCATGCAACTGGCCTTGAACTTGATAATAATATTTATGGCACTTGTTTACCCCCGCCATTTTCTTATCTTTTCCAACTTTCCAGAACGTCACCTTCCGTTGCAGAGTAGCAGATTCAGGGCTCGACAATTCTGCGGACGCCGGACATTTGACTTCCGCAATGCCATCTTCATCTATCAAGCCACCAGGTGTTGCACTGAAATACGGTAATTCAGGATCAATAGAAAAAACCTACATTTCCGAATTTTTACGTGTGCAGCTTCTTCCAGTGTTTCAATAGTTCTGTGCTAATTTTCTTTCCCGTATTTCACAGCTGATATTTGTTGAAGATCAGTGTAGAGGATATGTTTTTACTAAACCTTCACAGCTGGTAGATGGAAGTCTTCTACAAACATCGCCAAAATTCTATGATGTTAGTCGCTTCCGTCTTTCTTCCATCCACTGGCCAGTATACAGGAGGCCCCATGTTTGTATTTCAATTTCATGCACAGCTTCGTTGCTTTTTTGAAGGCTTTCCAGTTTTCCAGTAGCTCATTACTAGAGACCGAATTATATGCAAATGCATATTTTGGCTATTTTTACAGATTTTAACATATTTTAATGAAAACCTACTGATGTGTCATATTTGCGCCATTTTTACAGATCTAAATACATTTAGGTAGGTACATTTCCAAACGTAACAATGTTGCTTGCTACCACCCTAAATAAAACGCACGGCTTTCCTAGCATTCGCGCATCTGTTGCTTAGGCAAGTAAACACAGAATCGCGCGGGACAAGAACGGGTGACACCGTTTCGCTTCTACCGCACTTCTCCCACAGGCCAAACAAAACAAAATATGCGCTGTTTTGTTGTTGAAATAATAACTTGCTGTGCGCCGCTAGTTCCATTCGTCTTTGATTTTGTAAAAATTCAAAGTGTACGATGCCTCCAGAGAAAAAAAAAAGTGTCTCAACGTGGATGGTAGACTATCCTGGAATATTTACTTATGACGGGAACATTTCATTTTGTCGAGTTTGTGAGAAAAATGTTTCGTGCATGAAATTTTTTTGAAATAAACCAGCATGTTAATACAAATCTTCATATCGAGGCATTGAACAAGAAGAGTCCACGACAACAACCTTTAACTGCGGCGAGTAGCAGTGCCTCTACTTCTAAAGGCAAACAAAAATTACTCAAAACGAACCTAAATACACTTCGTAACGAACGCTCATTATATCCTGTTTACAAACTATCAAATCCTACCATCAAACGTTTTCTAGCAAAACATTGTAACTTAGTTTTATATGGTCTACTTAGTTGTAATGCATTTTTAATGTATGCAACAATTTACCAATATGTCTTGGAATAAATACGAAAGACCTCAGAGATAGCATTGTATGGATTTCAGCTGACGAAACTACAGACAGTTGCGGCCGTTATATNCTAGCAAAACATTGTTTGAATCAAAATATACCAGATGAATCAAAATTACATACCAACAAGTCTTGGAAGAAATACGTAAGACCTCTGAGATAGCATTATATGGATTCCAGCTGACGAAACTACAGACAGTTGCGGCCGTTATATTGCGAATCCGATAATCAGAAAATTATAACTAGAGCCTTCTTCTTATTTGGTAGCCTGCAAAGAACTTGAAAATACAAATCATTCTACCATCGCCAGATTTGTGAATGAGGGTATAAAAAAAAGTTTTTCCAGATCCTTTTGTAGATTAATGAGTGTACATATTTCTCTCTCATGCACCCCCTATATGATCAAGGCAACCAAATTCCTCCAAGAATTTTATCCTAATTTGATTCATGTCGCCTGTGTTGCCAACGGAGTCCACTGACTCGCCGAAGAAGTACGATGCACGTTTGGAATTGTAAATAAATTGATTTCGTCAATAAAGAAGGTATTTCTCAAGGCACCCATTTACATTAAAGCCTATAAAGAAAAACTTCCTACTGTGCCTTTACCGCCTGAACCAGTGGGGAACGTGGCTTGAAGCTGTACTGTTTTACAACCAACATTTTGATGCCATTAAAGGTGTAGTAAATAGCTTCTACAGCGCAGATTCTATGGCAGTTTGTCAGTGCAAGGAAGCATTTGAAGACTTTTCTATTAAAAAGAACATTGCTCTGATCATCACCCATTTTCCCCACATACCGAAGAGTATCAAGAAGCTTGAAATTCATGGTTTGACGTTGAATGAATCCATTCCATTGAGTGTAAAATCAGCCGAATGAACTACGAATTGCCAGAAGCAACAACCATGGCTTCTAACCTTTGTGTCTAATGGCACAGGTAAACTTTTCCTGGNTTGACGTTGAATGAATCCATTCCATTGAGTGTAAAATCAGCCGAATGAACTACGAATTGCCAGAAGCAACAACCATGGCTTCTAACCTTTGTGTCTAATGGCACAGGTAAACTTTTCCTGGGACGATTTGCTAATATAGCACGTACATTCAAGTATTGCCCGGTAACCTCGGTGGACGTAGAGCGTTCCTTTTCCACTAATAAAAATATTTTAAAAGATAGAAGGTACAACTTTACAACTGAACGTTTAGAACAATACATGATTGTAAACGTTTACAAAAACAACAAACATTTTTATTCAATTATATCAAATAAAAAACTTAGATTTTTTGTTTTATTTTATGTTGCATGTTTTCACATATAACTCGCATATTTCAGGCATTTTTCATTCATATTTGCATGCATATTTCAGTATTTTTATGTTGCATATAATCCGGGCTCTACTCATTACACAGAACATTGAAATAATCTGCAGATAGATCTGACTTTTGTGCCTTAGCTCCATAATCAGAATCGATGTTTTTGTGTACCAGAAAACAGCTTCTTCCTTGGTTTTAGAGATGGCTAATTATGCAAAAAGGTGATTTCGGCATTCCAGTTTATCGACAGTTATGTTTCTATACGGTCTTGCTTCAAGTAGTTTTTTGTAGACACTATTATCGCCATCGGCTATCGGAGTTCTATTCCGCAAACCATAGGTTTCTTCACTTCTGCAAAAGCCTTCAACGATAATGTCAGCTTCCATACTGGATGCACTTTGTTCTTGACTCCAATTGTTGTAACATGTGTGCAATGGCTGTTCCTTCCCTTGTTTCTGTGCTTGATCACACACAGTGCGGTACTTATTTTGTACGACAATGAACAAAACCTTTTTCGTCTTGTAACCAACAATTGCAGCCTGAAATAAAATCATATTAATTATACAAACCAGTCGCATAACTTAGTTTCACTCGTGCGGAACATAAGAAATGTGTGTATATATATATATGTATGTGTTTGTACATACATACACACGCGTGCACACAAACACACACACCTACACTTGTCACCGCGCTTGATATGTCTTACTATAAAAAATTATGCAATTAAGTTTTAGGAGCTAGTTCTTTGGACAATATTGTGTATACTGCGTTTCACTTAACTTCAGTCAATTTTGACAAACAGTGTGACCAACCTACACTGCATGTGAACAGTAAATGCTTTAATTTGCAAAATATTACGTCAGTTGATGGTTGTATCGAGATATATGTCAGGTTGACGATTTATGCTACGATTATGGGGGGAAAATAGTACTCGTAATTAAAAATTATAACTATGAAATTTAATNCAGGTTGACGATTTATGCTACGATTATGGGGGGAAAATAGTACTCGTAATTAAAAATTATAACTATGAAATTTAATGGCTATTACAACACTTATAATTTAAATTACGTTTTTCTAGTAATGCACAATATTTTTGAACTGTATACCACGGACCTTAAAAGCATGTTAGAAATTAGAGTAGATCATGAGTACATCCCGGCTATGTGAAACGTTTCCAACCCGGCAAACGTCATTGAGCTCTCTTTCGTCATGTTTGAGTGANCGGCAAATGTCATTGAGCTCTCTTTCGTCATGTTTGAGTGAGTGCCTTGCTGGTGTTGTCGGAATGTTATATTGGGAGTTAAACTATTTCAGTATTTGCACATGCCAACAAGTGTAATTCGATGTAGGTGCCTGTCTAGTGCGTCTTCTCGAGTGAAATGTACTACCGGCATGTGTTAATTGGTTGACTATTCCATGGTCCGCCATTTTCCTTAACCGTCGGCCGTGAAGCACGACCGGCTACTTACATATTTACCTTGTGACGTTTAATTTTGTTGGTTGGTTTTGGTTGTGTTGTATTAATTGAATGAGTCTGCAAATAAATTACTTCGTATTAGTTGTAGACGCGAGTGATTTTAGTGATGGAATCATGCAAGCATTGTCATAGGACAAGACTTGTTCAGGAATTGCGATTAGGAATTACAAACTTTTAAGTTATTGTGTTTTGTAAATAATATATTTCGAAACGGTTGTTAGAATTTTTTTAATGTGCGTGGTATGAAACACTCCCTTTTTACACGAGTTTATTATATTTAAATTCAAAGGATTTTTATTTGTAAGTTTAACCTCGCTTAAAATATTTACAGTGTGTATTTCTTGCCTCAGTACGAACATCGACATATTTGTCGTGTTTTTTTTCTTTGCGGAAAGTTTTGAATTATACGTGGTTTTTATAAAAAAAAACATCCTTCTGCCCTTATTTATTACACTGAAAATCCAATTTTTACGTATAAGGTTAACTTAGTGAAATGGTTTACAGTGTGTATTTCTTGCACATGTAAGAACGATACGAACAACGACATACTGATTGATCGCTTTTTATTCTTTTGGTGAAGTTTAAACTTTCCAAGTTAAAGTAATTTTAATATTTCCGTACAAGCAAAATTGTACACTGCACCATGAAAACAATATGTGGTTCATATTACAATTGCATCGCAAGAAGAGCCGCGAGAGATGTTTTCTTCGCCATTTTTAAATTCAAAGAGATTTTACATAATCTACACTTCCATACCATTCATGTACGTACACACGCGCACACAATAACGCACTCACTTGTGTTGCACTTCTCTAAACACCGTGCATTAATAAAGATTAATAAAATATTTTTGAAAAATTCAAACTTAGTTTACATTGCGATTGCAGTGCGGTCGTATTATGGTGTTCGATTTCGTACAGAGTTCATCTTTCAATGAGAGGCAGTGCACGAAGACTACGGATTTCCCGAGCCATGTGAAGGTAAGATCACTTGCGTGTGAATTCTCCTGTCACCCCTTGCTGCGCGTCCTTTTAACAGTGAGCAGAGATGGCTTTTCAGCCCAGGATAAAAGTCTTCTATCTCCTTGCACTATTTTATCACAAAATAGTTTCGTTTTTTGTATTTATTAGAAGTACCTTACACGTCAAGTACAATATCATAACACATTTCGACGCAGAAAACATCGAAGATGCTGCATAGAAAAGCCAAATACTATTTTGGTCCGGTATTTAAGCTACGCAGTGTCCAGTTCATTTGTGATCGTGTTTTTTTTTTTATAGCAATAATCTTGCTTTTAATAAAATCTCACTTTGAATATTACAATATACTTGTTATATGCACCATTATTTGATAAATTACCTTTAATTTGATACCGCATTGCAGGGGGTGACGTATATGGTCTCGCCAAAAACTTAAAAAATAGATTAACCTTGGAGTAAATGGGGTTAATGCGTGTTGCATATTTACGGCCGTGCAATCCTCCAAACACTAGACTGACCACTCTGAGGCCCGTCGCGGCTTAAATAATCTCGCTGGCCCTATGTAGAAGGTTCCTCGCACCCCGAGTCTCGTTGGTATAGGCAAGGTCGATGGCCGGAATATTCTTGCTACGATAATGACAGAAGGTGGCACGAGTCCCAATAGGCTTACCAGCGCAATCCTTGGGTTATCACTCTGGCCTTGATACACTACTGCGCTCTCTCGAGCGGGACGGGGCAGTGGAAGCGATGCAGACCAGTCAACAGTACTTTGATTCGTGTGCACTGTGGGCCTACATTGCAGCCACATTAGCGTTGCGGTTCAGGCCACCGCGCGAGGACGTAATCAACTGAGAAACTGAATTGGAGAGTGACTGCATTTCTTTATGAACAGTTAACACAAGAAGTTATATGGTCAGTACCTCTTCATCACATGGCCTCATGCTATATATAACATCACGAAGTACCATCTTACAAGGAGCAATCTCTTATTTTCAGTTGAGAGAAGCCGATTATAATAGGCAATACCGGTGCCGGACTGAGATGAGAGGGGTGTTTAATAATAGCTGAAAATCAAACACGGTAACTCATTTAGCGGGGTTTCAAATCACTTTACTAAATTTTTTCTGTGCATACCCTAGGTCAGCATTTTCTTTGCGACTTTCGTACTGCCCATTGCTCGTCGCGCTCCTGTGTCGTAAAGATATCGCAGACTTTGCAGGTATCCACTTCTAGAGACTTAAACCATATCTCCCAATACTTTTAAATATGACTTGGCATACTATTCACCCATACCCTTATTTTGCTTGTATTTATCATCCTTTTTTTTTTTTTTTTTTTTTCATATTTAAGTTGCTGGGTTAAGTTTTCTTGTTCTTGTTTTTTTTAATAGCGGCTGTTATTCTTGGTATAAAGTTCAGTGAACTTGCCGTTGTTTCGCCAGTTCAATGGATTCTCTGTTATAAAGATCAACAAATTCAGATACACACACCCAGTTTTTGTAGTAGAACATCATTCTTGCCCCTCGTTAGTAAGTTAATACTCTGATAAGGTTTTTAGCAGACAAATACGTCGGCGTTGTCAGCTTTCAATTTGTGCTGCACTTAAATAAGCACGTTGGCGTACATAAGCTGCTGAGTCGCTGCTCGTGGGTTTCAGCACAGGTAGGGCTGCACAGAGATAGTGAATATTTAGGGGGGGGGGG
>NQII01001489.1:0-34721 GCA_002778355.1 Clitarchus hookeri | reverse complement strand
GTTTCACAAAACAAAAACAAAAAAAAATGTTGTTGGACTTCATGAAACTGAAAAGAAAATGAAAAATAATGTTATGAGAACACTGCTTTAACGAATGTTTATCGAAAATCTGAAAATTTCATCAAATTTTTTATCAAAGTAATATATGTATTTTGAACAAAATTCTTGCACATAATAAACTGAATTCATTTTAAATTTTGAATTCAAACTTGCCTACTGTCATTAATGGCCATATAGTATAACAATATGCTCCTAAATATTTCCTTAAAGTACATGCAAAAAAAATAGACATGAATAGATTGTATAAGGAAGGAATCCTAATTAAATTGTTGAATTAAAAATATATTTTGCCAACATTTTAAGTAATGTTTCAAGTAATTATTTTAGTAACATTTTAGTAATAAACGTATAAATGGGCAGACAAACAACAATTTTCATTGTTATTCGCCTAAACGAACATTTGACAAGCTCTATAATTTCAGTGAACTTCAAATTTCCATTTTGCTTAGATTTTAATTTCTTTATCGCTTCAGTGTGCAGGATTATTAAAAAATGATGGTGGAGGCATAAAAATATCAGCTTTACTTTTGCACCATCCTTGGTTTAAAAATCCTGTATTAAAATTTTTGTCTAAAAATTTTTTATTTATGAGAAATTATTTTAACATTGTAACGTATGATAATCTGGTATTTCGGCCCACATTAATTTTTTTTCACTGCAAATTTATTGTTATTTAGTTGCTCTATGTGCTTGTAATGTTTTGCAAGTGTTTGTTTATTTTATTGTTTACGTCTTTAATTACAGCTATAGAGTTGAGTATGACCACAGATTAAAATATTTTCAGAATTCTTAAATTACTTTATGTTTTAATGCATTATATTAAGATATTGGTGTCAAACATATTGCTAAAATAAATCTATTTAAATGTAAACATTGGTCCATAGTTGGCAGCATGATACAATATGAAATATGGTGCAAGATAATTTATTGTGCTATAACAAATTCAAACTGGATTGTGTTGAAAAATGATCTCTGTTTTTGAATCTTTTAAGTCTGCATCTTGGAACCTGAAGCTCTTTGAAAATATTGAAATTGAAATTAGTTCTTTATTGTGGATCCTATAGCCAAGAGTTATTCAGGACATTATTTTAGTCCGCCGGTGGGCGCGTGGCGCAAAAGAAGAATGCCCGGGTAATCAATTAGCAGAAAAGGACTCTCTGAATTGTGGCCTGTCCTGTCTGATAACAATTAAATTGTTTATCATGATCTACTAGAACTTCTTGCTCCAGAAGAATTACAGTTACAGATAAGTAAAGACTGAAATAAATTGCAGATGGCAGCAGTTCGATATAATATGATTTCTATAATATAATCATCATGAATTCTGCATAATTCTCTCTATAGCTTTCCTTGTAAAATTTGCCCACACTGCCTTCAGAAGTAGAGATCTAATACATCTACATAAATATCTTATAAATATGAGAAGCCTAGGTAAGAAAAAGTTATTTACTGATTAATGGAGTAGAACCAAGTGAGATTTTTTTTTATTGGTCATTGAATAATATTTTTCCTAGTGTGAAAAGACTACCTTAAGCAGACAAATGTCAACTGTAATTATAATTATTTTCTAATTTGAGCTCCATGTATTCTTATAACTGAACATTGATAGCTTTTGTTTCTTCACAAAAATTTCAATCGTAATAATTAAACGCTCCTCGATGATTGAACTGCTTTATTGGTTAGTAGTTTGCTCAGCAGTAGTATATATTTTTATTATAATTATGTTGTTTACCTATTTTTATTTAGTCATTCTACTGCAATTAATTTTACTATTTCCTTCACTCCAATATACAAGACACTTACATGACAGCTTGGTTCGTTAACAACTACTCACTAGTAATAACTCATACCCCAAAAAACACCTAATATTCATTTTACCGTGGTGATTTCATTCCTCATTCCTTATTTATGCTGTACCAATAAAATATTCCCGCATTTTTATTTAGTTTTTTTCAACCACAGATATTTGCAACATTTCAAATAAGCAAATTTAGTAAATAAGTTAAAAAAAAATTTAACGTACTTTTCATGTAAACAAAGTGCAGCACTTTTATTCACACCAACGCAGTCATTTGTGCTTATCATACGCGTCACAATTACATTTTATTTTATTTGTCTGTTGCCAACTTGATGAAGGCTGGNCAGTCATTTGTGCTTATCATACGCGTCACAATTACATTTTATTTTATTTGTCTGTTGCCAACTTGATGAAGGCTGGTTATTAAGTCATTTGTTTTCAATTTCATTTTTTCCCCTCTAGTGATTATTGATGAAAAAAAAATTATATGTGTAATCTCACTATACTTATTCTGTTCATGTTAAATTAAATTCAAATATAGTGAAAATAGCATAGCTACAACAACAGTAAAGCAATATAAATGCGCGTGCCAGTTGCCCGTCCCACGACAGCAGCCTGTAGGACTGGCAGTCTTGCAGCCCACGTGCGCGCGAAGGGCGGGGCTGTCTCCGTCGCAGCCCAGACACACCGCCCAGCCTAGCGCTGTATGAGCTACGTAAACACGCGTTCCTCAGTCGAGGGGATGGGCCTACGATCGTTGGCAGAGTAGAAAATTCGAAGCAATCATAATGTTTTTTTTAAATTGAGAACAGATGCGACATAAAAAATTGTTTACTGTAATTCAATTTAGGGGGGGGGGGGGCTGCACCCTGCAGCCCTTTAGCAGGAACCGCCATTGTGACGACTCATAATAATAACTCGAGGCGATTATAATTTAACAAAATAATGTTAATTTCCCAAAACGAACGTAAATAATCCGCTGTTAAAACAACAGAAAGCATAATATAAAATATCAGTATTTACAAATAAATTTTAATTGCCGTTCCCCTTTTTTTTTTCTCCTCACTTAAATAACAATGTGGTTGTTTATCAACCATATAATCTTAAGGTGCTTTGCATTAATTGTGTCTTAATCAGGTACTTCGTTTGCAACATCTTAAATAATTTTGCGTGGCCAGTTGAACGTCTTCTCAAAATGTGCCCAACCTAATGATCGAAAATGTCTTCCTGACGTAAACAATTNGGCCGTGCAATCCTCCAAACACTAGACTGACCACTCTGAGGCCCGTCGCGGCTTAAATAATCTCGCTGGCCCTATGCAGAAGGTTCCTCGCACCCCGAGTCTCGTTGGTATAGGCAAGGTCGATGGCCGGAATATTCTTGCTACGATAATGACAGAAGGTGGCACGAGTCCCAATAGGCCTACCAGCGCAATCCTTGGGTTACCACTCTGGCCTTGATACACTACTGCGCTCTCTCGAGCGGGACGGGGCTGTGGAAGCGATGCAGACCAGTCAACATTACTTTGATTCGTGTGCACTGTGGGCCTACATTGCAGCCACATTAACGTTGCGGTTGGGGCCACCGCGCGAGGACGTAATCAACTGAGAAACTGAATTGGAGAGTGACTGCATTTCTTTATAAACCGTTAACACAAGAAGTTATATGGTCAGTACCTCTTCATCATATGGCCTCATGCTATATATAACATCACGAAGTACCATCTTACAAGGAGCAATCTCTTATTTTCAGTTGAGAGAAGNGGCCTCATGCTATATATAACATCACGAAGTACCATCTTACAAGGAGCAATCTCTTATTTTCAGTTGAGAGAAGCCGCTTATAATAGGCAATACCGGTGCCGGACTGAGATGAGAGGTGTGTTTAATAATTGCTGAAAATCAAACACGGTAACTCATTTAGCGGGGTTTCAAATCACTTTACTATATTATTTCTGTGCATACCCTAGGTCAGCATTTTCTTTGCGACTTTCGTACTGCCCATTGCTCATCGCGCTCCTGTGTCGTAAAGGTATCGCAGACTTTGCAGGTATCCACTTCTAGAGACTTAAACCATATCTCCCAATACTTTTAAATATGACTTGGCATACTATTCACCCATACCCTTATTTTGCTTGTATTTATCATCCTTTTTATTTTTTTATTTTTTTCATATTTAAGTTGCTGGGTTAAGTTTTCTTGTTCTTGTTTTTTTTTTTTTAATAGCGGCTGTTATTCTTGGGATAAAGTTCAGTGAACTTGCCGTTGTTTCGCCGGTTCAATGGATTCTCTGTTATCAAGATCAACAAATTCAGATATTTTGTAGTAGAACGTCATTCTTCCCCCTCGTTAGTAAGTTAATACTCTGATAAGGTTTTTAGGCGACAAATACGTCGGCGTTGTCAGCTTTCAATTTGTGCTGCACTTTAATAAGCACGTTGGCGTACACAAGCTGCTGAGTCGCTGCTCGTGGGTTTCAGCACAGGTAGGGCTGCACAGAGATAGTGANTTTGTTTCACAAAACAAAAACAAAAAAAAATGTTGTTGGACTTCATGAAACTGAAAAGAAAATGAAAAATAATGTTATGAGAACACTGCTTTAACGAATGTTTATCGAAAATCTGAAAATTTCATCAAATTTTTTATCAAAGTAATATATGTATTTTGAACAAAATTCTTGCACATAATAAACTGAATTCATTTTAAATTTTGAATTCAAACTTGCCTACTGTCATTAATGGCCATATAGTATAACAATATGCTCCTAAATATTTCCTTAAAGTACATGCAAAAAAAATAGACATGAANTCATTAATGGCCATATAGTATAACAATATGCTCCTAAATATTTCCTTAAAGTACATGCAAAAAAAATAGACATGAACAGATTGTATAAGGAAGGAATCCTAATTAAATTGTTGAATTAAAAATATATTTTGCCAACATTTTAAGTAATGTTTCAAGTAATTATTTTAGTAACATTTTAGTAATAAACGTATAAATGGGCAGACAAACAAAAATTTTCATTGTTATTCGCCTAAACGAACATTTGACAAGCTCTATAATTTCAGTGAACTTCAAATTTCCATTTTGCTTAGATTTTAATTTCTTTATCGCTTCAGTGTGCAGGATTATTAAAAAATGATGGTGGAGGCATAAAAATATCAGCTTTACTTTTGCACCATCCTTGGTTTAAAAATCCTGTATTAAAATTTTTGTCTAAACATTTTTTATTTATGAGAAATTATTTTAACATTGTAACGTATGATAATCTGGTATTTCGGCCCACATTAATTTTTTTTCCACTGCAAATTTATTGTTATTTAGTTGCTCTATGTGCTTCTAATGTTTTGCAAGTGTTTGTTTATTTTATTGTTTACGTCTTTAATTACAGTGTTGGAGTTGAGTATGACCACAGATTAAAATATTTTCAGAATGCTTAAATTACTTTATGTTTTAATGCATCATATTAAGATATTGGTGTCAAACATATTGCTAAAATAAATCTATTTAAATGTAAACATTGGTCCATAGTTGGCAGCATAATACAATATGAAATATGGTGCAAGATAATTTATTGTGCTATAACAAATTCAAACTGGATTGTGTTGAAAAATGATCTCTGTTTTTGAATCTTTTAAGTCTGCATCTTGGAACCTGAAGCTCTTTGAAAATATTGAAATTGAAAATAGTTCTTTATTGTGGATCCTATAGCCAAGATTTATTCAGGACATTATTTTAGTCCGCCGGTGGGCGCGTGGCGCAAGAGAAGAATGCCCGGGTAATCAATTAGCAGAAAAGGACTCTCTGAATTGTGGCCTGTCCTGTCTGATAACAATTAAATTGTTTATCATGATCTACTAGAACTTCTTGCTCCAGAAGAATTACAGTTACAGATAAGTAAAGACTGAAATACATTGCAGATGGCAGCAGTTCGATATAATATGATTTCTCTAATATAATCATCAAGAATTCTGCATAATCCTCTCTCTATAGCTTTCCTTGTAAAATTTGCCCACACTGCCTTCAGAAGTAGAGATCTAATACATCTACATAAATATCTTATAAATCTGAGAAGCCTAGGTAAGAAAAAGTTATTTACTGATTAATGAAGTAGAACCAAGTGAGATTTTTTTTTATTGGTCGTTGAATAATATTTTTCCTAGTGTGAAAAGACTACCTTAAGCAGACAAATGTCAACTGTAATTATAATTATTTTCTAATTTGAGCTCCATGTATTCTTATAACTGAACATTGATAGCTTTTGTTTCTTCACAAAAATTTCAATCGTAATAATTAAACGCTCCTCGATGATTGAACTGCTTTATTGGTTAGTAGTTTGCTCAGTAGTAGTATATGTGTTTATTATAATTATGTTGTTTACCTATTTTTATTGATCTCTTGTTAATGTGGTCATTCTACTGCAATTAATTGTACTATTTCCTTCACTCCAATATACAAGACACTTATATGACAGCTTGGTTCGTTAACAACTACTCACTAGTAATAACTCATACCCCAAAACAACACCTAATATTCATTTTACCGTGGTGATTTCATTCCTTATTCCTTATTTATGCTGTACCAATAAAATATTCCCGCATTTTTATTTTGTTTTTTTAAACCACAGATATTTGCAACATTTCAAATAAGCAAATTTAGTAAATAAGTTTAAAAAAAAATTAACGTACTTTTCATGTAAACAAAGTACAGCACTTTTATTCACACCAACACAGTCATTTGTGCTTATCATACGCGTCACAATTACATTTTATTTTATTTGTCTGTTGCCAACTTGATGAAGGCTGGTTATTAAGTCATTTGTTTTCAATTTCATTTTTTCCCCTCTAGTGATTATTGATGAAAAAAAAATTATATGTGTAATCTCACTATACTTATTCTGTTCATGTTAAATTAAATTCAAATATAGTGAAAATAGCATAGCTACAACAACAGTAAAGCAATATAAATGCGCGTGCCAGTTGCCCGTCCCACGACAGCAGCCTGTAGGACTGGCAGTCTTGCAGCCCACGTGCGCGCGAAGGGCGGGGCTGTCTCCGTCGCAGCCCAGACACACCGCCCAGCCTAGCGCTGTATGAGCTACGTAAACACGCGTTCCTCAGTCGAGGGGATGGGCCTACGATCGTTGGCAGAGTAGAAAATTCGAAGCAATCATAATGTTTTTTTTAAATTGAGAACAGATGCGACATAAAAAATTGTTTACTGTAATTCAATTTAGGGGGGGGGGGGGCTGCACCCTGCAGCCCTTTAGCAGGAACCGCCATTGTGACGACTCATAATAATAACTCGGGGCGATTATAATTTAACAAAATAATGTTAATTTCCCAAAACGAACGTAAATAATCCGCTGTTAAAACAACAGAAAGCATAATATAAAATATCAATATTTACAAATAAATTTTAATTGCCGTTCCCTTTTTTTTTTCTCCTCACTTAAATAACAATGTGGTTGTCTATCAACCATATAATCTTAAGGTGCTTTGCATTAATTGTGTCTTAATCAGGTATTTCGTTTGCAACATCTTAAATAATTCTGCGTGGCCAGTTGAACGTCTTCTCAAAATGTGCCCAACCTAATGATCGAAAATGTCTTCCTGACGTAAACAATTTNGCTGGGTTTCACAAGAGCAATCATACCAGACCATTTGCCAGTTAAGCTCGTGTGCCACGATACTCTGTTCCATACAAGCTCCGGCGCAAGCTTGGAGCTGGACATAAGATAGCGGGTCGATACGCTTAAGCCAATCTGCTATTTCATGAATTATGGAAGTAAGCCCGTTTTTTTCTCCGGCGTTTCAGTGTAAGATAGCAGAGCTTGATAATATCGCTGACAGTATGGCAGTACCTGATTAAGTCACTCTTACTGTAGAGCATGTAATATGGTATCATGGTTATACCACCCCACAGAATTTTACAAAACAACATACCATGTTTGGACCAGTGTTATATTTCACAAATCACCCAATATGGACATAGCTTTTGCCATAACCTAGATTTGACCGTGGGTATTACATCTATATGAACACCTCAAAAATTGTGGGAAGTGTTGGGGGGAGGGGTACGTTATCAGCCTATGCCTTACCAATCAAGGTTTCATCCAGCTGAAGGCGCATGTTTACACACACTGCCGACGCTGTGGTGTCTCAACATTCAGTTAATTCTTATAATGTTGCCGGGATTATTTAACTAATAGTTTCCCTCTTCAACTACCTGTGGAATCGGATCGAAGGCTCAGCGGAATTTAAAACACAGTTTTATAGCGCCTAGTAAATATTCTATCTATGCAGAAATACAGGAGACCTCTATGCAGCGTAATGTGACTTCTGAACTTTTTTTATGGATAAAGAACTTCATTTTTTTTATTTCAAAGTAACTCCAGCTTTTATTGGAAGGCCTAAATGGTGTTGTGGAGTTTTTTTGGAAAAAAAGAGGGGGGGGGGACCTACGAAATAACTGAAAACGGCACATACTGTACATTCATGACTTCTGATTATAGGCTGTTCACTGTAAATTAAGCACTTTTTGAAATCAACCCTTGAAAAATGTCACTGTCCATACTTTCATATATTTTGACAGGCACACTGGCTGGCATGCGCCCAGTGAAGTTGGTAAGGATGGAGGGAAAGTAGTTCCATGTCTTAATGTTGAGTTAAAAGTGTTAGGGAAACATTTACGATTAATAAAATTAATTATTTTGCGTTTTTTAATACATATGTACTTTGTGATGATTTCACAGCGTAATTTGACCGACGCATAAATAAAGTGACCAGGTCCACGGCAGTGTTAATTTTACATAATGACGTACACATACATTTGCATGCACGTAGAATTTTAGCAGTTCTCTAAAAAAAATGCGCGGTTTGCCGTGATCAACCTAAAATAAACAGTTCGCAGGACTTGGTTGACAAAATATTGGGTCGANAAAAAAATGCGCGGTTTGCCGTGATCAACCTAAAATAAACAGTTCGCAGGACTTGGTTGACAAAATATTGGGTCGAGACTGGGGAAGAGTTTTTCCCAGTGCTCGTGGGAGGAGATTATGGAATGATAATTGTGGCGGCAGGAACATTCTTGGCGCGCACGGCGTGATAATGAACAGCTTCATTAGCTGCGTCAACAGGCTGCGGCTAACTTCCCCTCCTGCGCTTCTTGTTTTCCCCCTGTACAACGTCCATCGCACCCACACTTTGCCCTTCTTCGTCAGAAGTACCAAAACCGAACTTTTTGACTTAGAGGGTCAGTGCGTTGCATTTTCGACCGCCTGTTATTTTGATTTACACGATTACTTTGTCGGTAAAGAAGATTAATAATTAAGGCAAGAATGTTTGACTTTGTGTACACGTATACCTATTGCGCGATCATAATTAATTTATCAGTTTTGAGAGCCCCGATTTTCTTAATTACCGGCTTATTTTCATTTTGCAGTGGGGTTAATGCGCCCATCAGGTTGCTCTGTGAAATGTTCGGAAACACAGATGTGTTACCACCGCGATTTATTACTGTAATATGTACAGAAAAGTTTTCGTCGGCCACCTGTATAAACATAATGCTTTTAAAAAACGTTTAAGATGTAGAACGACTTTTCGAAATTCGGTACAGACAATAATTATTTAGATACGTAGATAAATAGATTTATTGATCAACCGTTTTTTATTATGCATGAAAATCAATGTGCGCAGAGAAATATACAGGAACTACAAACACAGCGAGAATAGTAATCAGTACGCACACTTATTACGGTAACGAGAATAAGGAGAGATAAGTAAATAACGATAGAGATGGAACACAATGATCTGGTTAACACCAACAATGCCACAAAAGGCAAGGCATTCAGGACAAAGACAGCGAACACATGTAAGCTTCGAATATTACTTAATTGCTAATATTTAATAATGTTGAATTATGGTAGACAGAATGAAAGTGAAGTGGGGACAAGCAAATAATAAGGGACATAAAAAAGGGTCGCCCTAAAGGGGCCAGNGGTAGACAGAATGAAAGTGAAGTGGGGACAAGCAAATAATAAGGGACATAAAAAAGGGTCGCCCTAAAGGGGCCAGTGACACCAGTACAAATTGATAACAATAATAATGGGCATTCATATGAGGAATTTACACTTTATATTACGCTATTGTTTCATATACGGGATGACGGTAGAAGAGTGTTTCTGCAGTGGAGCTGGTNTATTGTTTCATATACGGGATGACGGTAGAAGAGTGTTTCTGCAGTGGAGCTGGTTGAGAGGGCGTGATACCCGACGAGTTGAAGGCTACTGTGCATCAAGGCTCCCAGAAACATTTCGCTGTCAAATATGAACACATAATTTACCAAATAATACAACAGGTTTTGATGTGCTGTATATTGAGACTGATTTTAGTTATTTCATTACATGAATTTTTTTGAGGTGATTGCAAATTGTATTTATTGAATTTGTTTATTGTAAATAGCAAGTTATAGTAATTTATTTTTAGATATTGAGCCGAAAGTATTTTCTTTGTAGTTATTGTAAATAAAATAGGAAATTATAATTAACTATTTTATTTAATTAAGACCATTCCTTAAAGAATCTGGTTTAACCCACTGATTTTGAGAAATTGTAACAGTATTAATACAGCGGAGATGTAACCCTGTTTGTTGAATGGGGTGCAAGAAACATGAACTGTGTGTGACGCAACGCGAAGAAGTTGTTTCTCTGTATAAGCAAGGCAGGAGTTGTCGTGAAATTGCGAAAAACCTCTCCATTGGTTTTGGAACTGCCTCTTTCGTACTAAAGTAGTACAAAGAAACAGGGACAACACAAAATAAACTACGATCTGGAAGCCCAAAAGTGCTTACGTGACATGAACGACGGAACATTATCACTTTAGCACGTAAAGAACCATTGCGAAGTGCAGCATTTTTGGCGGAAGATATCGCATCTACATCTACACACTCCGTAAGTCATGGAATGTATTACATAATGCCAATTTCCATGGTAAGGTAGAGAGGAATAAACCACATATTTCTGCAGTAAACCGCTAAAAACGCCTGCAATTTGTCAACGAATACCGTGATAGGCTTAACGAATTTTGGGAAACTATAATTTTTTCGGATGAGAAAAAATGTAATATATTCGGCTTAGACGGCAAACTGTGGGCGTGGCAAAGACCATAAAAGGAATTGCAACGTGGAGGAGGCAGTGTGATGGTTTGGGAAAGTGTGACATCTTCTGGGGTTGGATGTAGCTTTATTGAAGGTACTACGGATGCTATATTAGTTTGTTGCACCATAACTTATCAAACAGCTTGCAAAAGCTGGGTCTTGCAGGGGTCTCTGTGTTCGAACAAGACAATGACCCTAAGCACATTGAGTGGTTATTGTATAATGCTCCTCTATGGCTTCTAACCCCTCCACAGAGCCCAGTATCAATCCCATAGAGCATTGTGGGAATATCTATGCAAACAAGTACAGAAACACCGCCTTTCAAGCAAGAAAGTTCTGAAAGACTACTTTCTGAAGAGTGGTACGAAATTTCCCGAGCACGCACCACAGCGTATGTACGCTCTATGCTACGACTTCTCGAGGCAATCATCCGTGCTGGGGCATGCACACCAAATATTAAATAATTTATTTGCCACTGCAGTGCCCTCTGTTGTGACTGTATGAATACTTATTTTTTTGTTAATGACAAATATTACGGTATTGTTTCATATACAGGATGGGGGTGAATTCGACCACCAACTTCTTGAGTTGATTCTTTATGCAAAATCAAGTGGCAAATTTATACGACACTTTGTACCTAAACTAAATACTAAGGACGAAATAAGCCCCCGAAAATAGAGATTTTGAAATGTATTTTTGCGAAATATCGGAAACCAGGTGAGACGAAAGTACAATTCGCTGAACATTGTTTAATGTTATCGTGGTCTTAAACCTAAGATCAAACTCACATTAATAACACCCCCCCCCTTTTTTATGAAAATAACAGGGGTGGCCATCCCTTATGCCGGCAACTTGGTTACCGTCGGGAATTATGAACGTTTGATGCTGGTTTAGTTAGCAGTATGACCTAAAAAACAAAAATTAACCCCTACTTGCAACTGCTTATGACCCACCGTTTTCGTTTGAAACGCCCACAAAGATTCTGNTAAAAACAAAAATTAACCCCTACTTGCAACTGCTTATGACCCACCGTTTTCGTTTGAAACGCCCACAAAGATTCTGCTAGATTTCGCTACACCGCCTAGTATGCAGGCAATATTACCTACATGCGTGTATGGCCACTGCACAGCCGATGGTGGCGGACAATGTTAACACCTACTGTAAACAACGCGTACCATATACTGTATTAATAAGCAAACACAACAGTTCGTTTGTGGTGACAGTAGGTGTGTGAGTCCATGCATGACGTAAAGTTATTGGTATTGCCTACGCACCTGGAACTGTACCGCTGCTACTGTGTACTGTGCGGGCTTTTGAACGTTGAAACATTGGTGCAGCAGCGTTGAGCAATGCCGCTATAACGCATCACATTTAAGTGGTATCAGGTAACACATTGCATTTGACAACAAAAACTGTGGCAGTCTGGTCCAGCTCCCATGTTCTACGCACAGTTCACATCGCCGCACCAACGATTGTCTGACACGTTTGAAAACACCCTCATTGTCCCGAATAATCCCGGCAGCTGCAACGATGCGGACGACGAGGTCCTCTTCGGATTCCACCTCAGTTTCTTACACCAGGTTGCGAATGAAACACCAGAAGAAATAGTCCAATGTATTCATATCAGGGGATCGTGGAGGCCAATGAACAGGACCCCCACGGCCTATCCATCGTCCAAGGAATACGAGATTCAGGTGATCGCGCGCACGTCGCGAGCTGTAGGTTGGGACGCCGTCGTGCTGGAACCACATGGCCGCTCGTGTTTGGAAACGGGACCTCTTCGAGTAATGTCTGCAGAGTTTCTCGCAGAAGTGTAGCATACACATTACCGGTGAGACGGTGTAGTAACAGGTAGGGGCCAACCGACATGTTATGTATTACGCCCGCCCAGACGTTGACACTGAATCGCTGTTGATCCCCGTGGACGAATGGGGTGTGAGGATTGACATCCGCCCACTCGTGGATATTTCGACAATTCTGTATACCATCACGTCGAAAGGAAGCCTCGTCAGTGAAGAGAGAGTATCTGTCAAAGTCAGGGTGTGTTCTGCGTTGTTCCAGAAACCATACTGCAAACTCTACGCGTCGAGGATAATCCGCAGGACCCACGGCATGCACACGTTGTGCATGGAACGGACGCAATAGTTGCTCGTGAAGCACTCGACCATAGGTGCGGTGACTCCTGTTGAGTAGGTACTCTTGCAATAGTACGCGTACTACTCACACGTGGGTTATTCTCAACATTCCTTAACGCATCTCTTCAAACCTGTCTGCCCTCCATTCGGTCGCGTCATCTCCAAATTTCCACTTTCTCTCAAACGGTGCTCCACAGATGCAAATGTGGGTTGCTGTGATGTGGTGTGGTGTGGTGTGGTGTGGTGTGCTGTGCTGTGCTGTGCTGTGGTATGGTGTGGTGTGACTGCTGTCTGTGCGGAAATTGATCTCTGTGCATTATTGCCGGTCACGTAAAGCATTCCATTTTGTAGACGCAACATGACCCTTGGCCAACAGAGATGTGATACATTATGGAGTGCTCAGATATTTTATACAATTCGTCTCTGGGGTTTAATTGGCCGCATTTACTATAGCGCCTTTAGTGCCGTGATAATTGTCGTGCCAGGCNTACAATTCGTCTCTGGGGTTTAATTGGCCGCATTTACTATAGCGCCTTTAGTGCCGTGATAATTGTCGTGCCAGGCGTGGAATTGAACACGTCAAACCGTACAGAGCTGCCTTGTGTATTATTAGTGCCAGACATGTAGACCGCTCGCACAGCCTGTGTACACATGTGTTATACTACATGTTGTATCTGACACCTAGGTAGATATTGCGTTATGGGAACGTTACTTTCAACTGTCGACATGTCNTACAATTCGTCTCTGGGGTTTAATTGGCCGCATTTACTATAGCGCCTTTAGTGCCGTGATAATTGTCGTGCCAGGCATGGAATTGAACACGTCAAACCGTACAGAGCTGCCTTGTGTATTATTAGTGCCAGACATGTAGACCGCTCGCACAGCCTGTGTACACATGTTTTATACTACATGTTGTATCTGACACCTAGGTAGATATTGCGTTATGGGAACGTTACTTTCAACTGTCGACATGTCNTACTACATGTTGTATCTGACACCTAGGTAGATATTGCGTTATGGGAACGTTACTTTCAACTGTCGACATGTCGTTTCTCAAAAGTAACACTTATTTACGCGCTAATAATACAGTATGGCTACCTGTACGTTTTTAGTTTGTGCGTTTAATGTCTCGTCGGAAGTGGGGTCATTAGACACAGGGACATACAACTAGGCACTTGAAAGGAACTGAGGAAGGATTTGGCCATGGCTTTTATTTAGGAACCATCCTAGCGTTTGCCTGGAGTGACTTCGGGATAACATGGTAAACCGAATTATGAATGGCCTGTACAGAATTCGAACCCGCGTCCTCCCNGCCTGGAGTGACTTCGGGATAACATGGTAAACCGAATTATGAATGGCCTGTACAGAATTCGAACCCGCGTCCTCCCGAATGTGAGTCCAGCATGTTACTGTTACCCCACTTTGCTCGGTCCCTGGTTTATTAATGACGGGAGATGTTTATACGGACTGTCAGGACTCATAAACGTTTGATGCTTGCTTGTGTAACAGTATGACCTGGGCAACACACAGCGCCTCTAGTCGCAACTGCCTAGGACCACCGCTTTCTTACAAAACGCACATACATAAGGCTTCGGCTGCAGCGATACATGTCCAGGCCCATAAACAATAGTCTTTACAGTACACAGCAGCGAGAGCAAGATGGTCCCAGGCACGTAGGCAATACCAATACTTTATGTAGGGAATCTCACACCAGGAACACATTGTCGGATGCAGTATTGTAAGCTCTTTAATGCATGATAATTGTTGTTTACAATAGGTAAAAAAGTGTTCTCCACCATTGTCTGTGCAGTGGGAACAGCAGCTTACCATTTACGTATCTACGTATTGCCTACGTACGAGGCACTGCATCGCTGCAGTGGAATCTTTGTGTGCGTTTTAAACGAAAACGGTGGGTCCTAGGCAGTTGTAACAAGAAGACCATTTTTATTTCGTGGGTAATTCATTTCCATAACGGGAAGTGTTATAAAACAGTCTTCCGCAAATTCTACTTTCATCTCATATTTCGGAAAAATACATTTTCGGGGACTTGTTACGCCCTTAATATTTATTTTAGTTACAAAGTGTCCTATGTATTTGCCACTTGATTTTGCATACAGAATCGCCTCACGAAGTTTGTCTGTTGAATTCAGCTCCATTCTGTATAGTTTTGTTATTGTGATATATTTGTGTGTGGAGGAACATAGTATTGTAGTGTGATTTGCAAATGATTGTAACCTTGCACCTTGCATCTTGGTTGTCCTTTATATTTAACCTGGAGCACAAACTATGGGTGTATGAATACTTTGAGTCACTGTAGGTGGACTTAAAAAAGAACGAGAATGACCATGGACGAACATTTGTTGTCAGTGTTCTTATTACAACTTTCCAGTAAACTTGTGCATTATTCTATTGTCAAAAGATTTGCTTTCAGTTGTAACGTCAATTACCTGTGAATAATCCAAATATCCTAATTTCCTAGGTTTCATGGGGTTGGTTACGTTTCATTATCAATAGATCTAAGGGCTGATTTGGTTTTTTAGCCCCTGTGATGTACCCATTAATCCTCTACAGTTACTCATACCACGTTTCACCTGTGTATTCGAGGTTCATACTGAACAACACTAAATTTATGTCTGATTAGGTTATGATATATTGGAACTCCTATGTGGTATATACTGCGGTATCAAAAAATTTTGTAGGTGGCATCACAAACCCAATAATTTCTGTTTATCATTACTATAAGCGAAATTCAAAACGCTTGGATGTGTTAAGTGACGAGTATTATTTCTTGTGTAATACTAATAATTATTGCCGTGGTCTGTATAAATTGCCGATAATTTATATTACAGAAAAATAAAACGAGTAGATTATATATTTTAAAAATTAGCTTATTTAGCCAAGTTAGTGAAAAACGCACTAAAAAAACTGATTACCGTTGAGTAACTAGGAAACACATGTAGATTTAGAGCCATTAAACAGTTACCTATAGAAAAGTGTACTGCGGTAACACAATTCCATATATGTAAATGTCATGTCATTCAGTTTTTTTAGGGTATTGTTTCTTTATTCATGTGCGAAAAGCAATAATGATGAAAGTCTTCCACAACAGTACAGATGATGCAATACACGTTAGATACATACTTCTCAACTTTTTACATACGTCCTTATATCCCTCTCCTTCGATTTGCGAAAGCATTGGCATCACGTGTACATACCAGACCTTTTCCTTAATAATTTAGGGCCAACTGTAAATCGCTGACAATACTGTGTGGTTGCAGCAGTCTTGCCGCCGGCACGAGTATTTGNGCCTGGAGTGACTTCGGGATAACATGGTAAACCGAATTATGAATGGCCTGTACAGAATTCGAACCCGCGTCCTCCCTAATGTGAGTCCAGCATGTTACTGTTACCCCACTTTGCTCGGTCCCTGGTTTATTAATGACGGGAGATGTTTATGCGGACTATCAGGACTCATAAACGTTTGATGCTTGCTTGTGTAACAGTATGACCTGGGCAACACACAGCGCCTCTAGTCGCAACTGCCTAGGACCACCGCTTTCGTACAAAAGGCACATACATAAGGCTTCGGCTGCAGCGATACATGTCCAGGCCCATAAACAATAGTCTTTACAGTACACAGCAGCGAGAGCAAGATGGTTCCAGGCACGTAGGCAATACCAATACTTTATGTAGGGAATCTCACACCTACTGTTGTCAGGAACACATTGTCNGATAATTGTTGTTTACAGTAGGTAAAAAAGTGTTCTCCACCATTGTCTGTGCAGTGGGAACAGCAGCTTACCATTCACGTATTTACGTATTGCCTACGTACGAGGCACTGCATCGCTGCAGTGGAATCTTTGTGTGCGTTTTAAACGAAAACGGTGGGTCCTAGGCAGTTGTAACAAGAAGACCATTTTTATTTCGTGGGTAATTCATTTCCATAACGGGAAGTGTTATAAAACAGTGTTCCGCAAATTCTACTTTCATCTCATATTTCGGAAAAATACATTTTCGGGGACTTGTTACGCCCTTTATATTTATTTTAGGTACAAAGTGTCCTATGTATTTGCCACTTGATTTTGCACATTGAATCGCCTCACGAAGTTTGTCTGTTGAATTCACTCCATTCTGTATAGTTTTGTTATTGTGATATATTTGTGTGTGGAGGAACATAGTATTGTAGTGTGATTTGCACATGATTGTAACCGTGCACCTTGCATCTTGGTTGTCCTTTATATTTAACCTGGAGCACAAACTATTGGTGTATGAATACTTTGAGTCACTGTAGGTGGACTTAAAAAAGAATGAGAATGACCATGGACGAACATTTGTTGTCAGTGTTCTTATTACAACTTTTCCAGTAAACTTGTGCATTATTCTATTGTCAAAAGATGTGCTTTCAGTTGTAACGTCAATTACCTGTGAATAATCCAAATATCCTAATTTCCTAGGTTTCATGGGGTTGGTTACGTTTCATTATCAATAGATCTATGGGCTGATTTGGTTTTTTAGCCCCTGTGAAGTACCCATTAAATCTTTACAGTTACTCATACCACGTTTCACCTGTGTATTCGAGGTTCATACTGAACAACACTAAATTTATGTCTGATTAGGTTATGATATATTGGAACTCCTATGTGGTATATACTGCGGTATCAAAAAATTTTGGAGGTGGCATCACAGACCCAATAGCTTGTGTTTATCATTACTATAAGCGAAATTCAAAACGCTTGGATGTGTTAAGTGACGAGTATTATTTCTTGTGTAATACTAATAATTATTGCCGTGGTCTGTATAAATTGCCGATAATTTATATTACAGAAAAATAAAACTAGTAGATTATATCTTTTAAAAATTAGCTTATTTAGCCAAGTTAGTGAAAAACGCACTAAAAAAAACTGATTACCGTTGAGTAACTAGGAAACACATATAGATTTAGAGCCATTAAACAGTTACCTATAGAAAAGTGTACTGCGGTAACACAATCCCATATATGTAAATGTCATGTCTTTCAGTTTTTTTAGGGTATTGTTTCTTTATTCATGTGCGAAAAGCAATAATGATGAAAGTCTTCCACAACAGTACAGATGATGCAATACACGTTAGATACATACTTCTCAACTTCTTACATACGTCCTTATAACCCTCTCCTTCGATTTGCGAAAGCATTGGCATCACGTGTACATAATTTAGGGCCAACTGTAAATCGCTGACAATACTGTGTGGTTGCAGCAGTCTTGCCGCCGGCACGAGTATTTGTACACACAAAATCACACTTCCAAAACATAACTAATTCCTAATGGTGCTTTCCTCTTCTCAGTACTTCTTATTCTTGCATTTTCTGTGAATGACCTCCCTTATGTGTTTGGGCTTAGAATATACAAGCTTAATGGTTGTTTCTGCACTACTGTTACGCCATTCTTTTATAACAATATATCCTTCGGTTACGATTTACTGGATATTTAATAGTTCCGTACTCTTTTCTTTTGCTCATTATGCTCAATCGGATTGAGATATTGAGACTTGCGCTGGAATTTCAGGAGGTGTGGCATATTATAAAACAACCAGAGTTTAACCATTTCTGCCAAATGTTTGGGTTCGACATCTTGCTGGAAATAGTAATCTGTTTCTAAACCCGGATTCTCAATGCTGTTTTAAAGTTACATTTAAGTATCGTATGTCCATATAACCATGCACGTTCATAATTTCCTCTATGGTAACTAGTTCCTTACACCAGGCAGTCATACAACTACTGACCATTACATCACCACAGCCGTGTTTAAAAGCTTGCAAATTTTGTATCTCAAGTTCTGTCTTGGGCTTCCTTCATACTAAAATGCGACCTTCATTGATAAAAGTGTTAAACTTACTGTCATCCGAGAACAAAATTCTGCCCCAAAAGTCCTTATGTCCCTACATTGTCTTCTACGAATGCTAACCTCTTCTTTTGATTCGTCGTGCATATGTACGGCTTCTTTCTTGGTACCCTGATTATTTTTCCGGCGTTATTGAGAAGTCATCTTATTGTTCTTGTTGTAACTTGTTTCCCATGTTGGTTTTTACACACAAGCAGAAATAGCAAGATATGTAAATTTTGCATCTTTCTTACTCATTCTCGCCACTTGCCATGTTTCTCTGACAGCCATTTCCTGTGGACGACCTAAACTTAGTCTGTTCATTAATGCTGTCGATTCTTCAAATCGCTGCATTATACTTTGCACAGTCATACTACTTTGTCCGGCAATGTTTGCAATTTCGTAATATGATTTGTTTTTACGAATTACATATAGGAAAAAATATTTTCTCGTTTCCACTCTAGTTTATTTTCTCTTGAACCCCAGTTCAACGTTCTGTAGCCAACTAGTCATGCAATACAACACCTCTGAAGTGCAACATGCAACTGAAGGCGTCAAAATGTGGCAAGGAGTTAGCTTGTCCGTTGTTTTTGCATTCACAACCAACTATACGAGTACTTTTGTCCGGTTTAGAAGGCCTCCAGTGAGAAGGACACTGTTTTATTTCATAACGAACGTTACGCCTATAATAGTAATATATTGTATGTTAATATACTATATTACATTTTGTCTGAGAGGTGCAAATTTTATATAGTTTGGTACTGGGGCATGCGAAATACACAGTTTCTCTTTGTACTCATGACTACTGTACGAATACTTCTGCCCATGCCTGTATGCAGTATAAAGGGTTGAGTTGAGAGATTTGGGTGGCTCGTAACAACGAGGTCTTAAAAGCCGGTGTAGATAAAGAGGAACGTTTAAAACGGATTCGCGTAATTTTGACTTTACTGCGAATCTCAGTTGGCAGCATAGCGCAAAATATTTTTTCTTTAGACGTCGAAAGAGTTAAATAGAGTTAAGTGCATTAACTGAATATGAAAAATTTTGAAATTAAATTAAAATTCTCAANGACGTCGAAAGAGTTAAATAGAGTTAAGTGCATTAACTGAATATGAAAAATTTTGAAATTAAATTAAAATTCTCAAACCAATTATTTACTGAAAGTAACATGTACAATGAGTAAATAAAGTATTACAACGCCTCTAACAAAAAGTAAAACGNAACCAATTATTTACTGAAAGTAACATGTACAATGAGTAAATAAAGTATTACAACGCCTCTAACAAAAAGTAAAACGCTTATATTATTAAAATAAAGTACATGATTGCATATTATGCATTGTGCAGTCAACTAAGATACTTAAGTGTCTTTCATTTGCGTACACACGTTAACAATAATATATTACATACACAAAATAAAAATAAACGTAACAAGCATGTGCAGTACGCAGTTAGCTAATTACGTGTCATTCATTTGCGTTTTGGCATCGAATTTATGTACTAAAATGTATTTGTGGATTTTTTATTATTGTTATTATTTTTTTTTTAGGAAGAGGAGAGAGAGACTTGGAGACACACTTTGGGATAAATAAATAATAATAGTGTGTTGGTGTGATGATGTAAGGGTATTTTGCATATACCACAAAAAATAACCTGCACTGTACAATGTGTGAAGTGACACCAGATTCCCTCTTACACATCAATAAAATTCCTCCTCTTTCCAGTCAACCCCCACAAACAAAATATATCACTGGCACTTGCGGATAACATATCTGGTTAAATGAGAAAGAAAATTGTCTGGAGCAGAACCTAGGGTATAGTAGGGTACTAGTGTCTACCATTTGCAAGGAAAACACTGAATAAATATCATTCATAATGTTTAATATTGGGAAAGTTTAGGAAAATTAAATTGTTCCACATTAAACACACTCTTACAAATATTAAATTCCCTTAGTGTGCCAAGTACACATAACACAACTAAATTCCCATATTACAAACATAAACACTGTTCATTCCACAAGATAAACATAAATTAATTTTAATTTTCGTCGGTATGAGCGCCAGCCAGTGAGTATGAAACTCCTTTGTATCTCAGGGCACTCTAATAGGCAGAAAATGTTCCATAACTCTGATGTTAAATTTAAATAAATATTTTTGTTGAATGACTGTTGAAACAGATTGGAAACATGTCACGGTGAGATAGGATATTCAAAAGTCCTTTAAAAGTGTTGCAGGTAAAGTACTAAAAGTTTATCCAGGTATTTCTTCTCTCGGCCATTACTGAAAAAAAAAAATGCAAGTTGGCTAGGCTTATATCTTCTCATATTATTATAATCCAGCAAATATTGGGCCTCTTCTTCACCTGCCCACTGCTCTTTAATAATTTAAAACATGTTTCACGACATTATTTAACTTTTAATACACTTTACTTCAGAAAATAAATAAGAAGCTGCTTCTTAGAGATGAAGCCTAGTCCGAGAAGAAGGAAACTAGGCGGGCAAGCACCCACTTTCCAGATTTTGGCGCAAATTCACGCATCCAATCACAGCCAGNGAGAAGAAGGAAACTAGGCGGGCAAGCACCCACTTTCCAGATTTTGGCGCAAATTCACGCATCCAATCACAGCCAGAATCCGTCTTGAAGCTGTTTGAGATTTGGATAACGCGAATATGTCAATGACGTTTACTTGTCAATATCATATGGTGACTGCTGACGTAACCAGTGTTTTTGNGCATCCGTCTTGAAGCTGTTTGAGATGTGGATAACGCGAATACGTCAATGACGTTTACTTGTCAATATCATATGGTGACTGCTGACGTAACCAGTGTTTTTGTTTATATAGCGCGCATCCCCGACGCCGCGTAGGAACTCGTCTCTGGCGCTCGTGACACTAACAAACACACTTCTAAATAACAGACATATTCAAACATATTTTTCCATAAAATAAACAGTTTTTAAACATTGTTCACGTCTTTGTTTGTAAAAGAACAATGTTTACTTTTACTGCGACGTCACTATAAAAATACGTCTGTCAAACCATGACTTTGAAAATTGTGGTAAAACGTAGAAAAAAATATAAACAAACAGTACTTTCATACTAAAACACACAAATATTTACATTACACTTCAAAACGTGGAAAAATACTTCAAAACACATAAAGCATAAAATAAACTAACATTCTGAATCGCTACAGTACTACTAGCAAATGCTGACTTCCATTTAAGCCTATTGTCTATTTCATGTAAGTGTGGTAAATTTTGACAGTTCTAGAAAAGTACCGCGGCCACAATGTATCCTTCCGCAGTTGTTCTGTCAGTGAAGAAACCTACGTTTGTAAACAAATGTCGCAAGTCCATTCCACACTTGAATTTTTCTAGTGTTTCCTGTAATGGCTGACACTGAAGACTGACGTTGGCTAACTTCCCTCTAGTATTCAGTGTAGGATATTGTAGCTAGGTTGGCATTCCAGCCTGTTTTATTTTTTTAATTGGCAAGTTTGTTGGCGTCCTATTTGTTTTATTTTGAGGGTAAAAAGGAAACGTTTGTTTTTATTGAGACATTGTTTTGAGATTCTAGTGGTGTGTAATTTTGAGATGCATATTGTCTTCATGGAGCAGTGTAAAATTTTTCTCCTACGGAAATAACATTCAAATTATTAGTAGCTATACAAAGGGGGTTCTGGCACACCTGGCTTTGGCTTGAGGAACGGGGAGAGCTGGGTGGCGTCGTCCACGGGACACAGATGACGTAATCCCCCCCTTTTTCCAGTTTTTCTCTCGAAATATCCCTCTTTTCCCCGAAAAAAAAAAAAGCAAAATTTTCAGTTTACCCTAAAAAATTTCCCCACGTTTTCCAAAATTTTCACTATGAGGCTGGTTTACACAATGCGGCTGAATCCGGCTGAAATTGTGCAACATCAGCCGGAATGTGCAAGCAGGTACGCGAGGCTCTCGATCCCGATTGGCTATGCGAGGCTCTCAATTCTGATTGGCTATGCGAGGCTCTCGATTCTGATTGGCTATGTGAGGCTGTCGAAATGGTCATGTGTCTGATAGCAACGCGAGGCTCTCGAAACTGACAAGTCAGTACCATTCATATTAGCTGAAGAATGTTCGTGTTCATTGCCCCCTGGCATACAACTTCTCACAGCGTATAAGCATATTTGACACTAATTTCCGAATCGTTTAAGATAGTCACCAAATTCATAACATATGCATCACCCCCGACATCGGAAATTATCACGGAGTCATTTAAAGCCCTATTTGAACTTATAAGCATAGTTGTCCATAATTCCCTAACCGTTTAAGGTACAACTGCCAAATTCGTAACACAGACATCACCCCCGACAACGAGTTTTTAATTTTTTTTTTTTTTCAAAAAATTTTCCTTTTTTTTTAAAAATAATTTTTGGAAATTTTTTTTTTTTGGACAGTGCTTGACGTCATGTGTAACCTCCATCAGGATAGACGACGAGGCGATGCTTGGCATCGTGTATGATCTTCGGCTAGACTCGAGTTGACAGAATCGGGGCTCGGCGCTGTATGTAACCTCTAGCTGGATGGTTGACCTGCATCGTGGGCTACCTCTAACAGCTGCAGCGAGGCGGTGCTCGGCAATGTTCTGAAAAAAAATTCCATTACGACTGAGGGGTTGCGGTGGTGCGGTGGATAGACAAATTCCTTCTTGGGGGCCGCGGTGACGTGATGGGTAGACTACTTTCTTCCTGAGGACCATGGTGGTTCATTCAAGCGGTATATTTATGGGAAGTGTTTTTTCTTTTTTTTTGCAAAACTATTCTTGCTGTGAACATACAAGCTGCTCTTATTCATATATACTATACAACAGTTAACACTTGGGTAGGTCTTGCAGACGATGGCAAATATGCAGTTGCTTTCTTCATGTTGTTTGGCACTGACCCGGTTTCTGAATGTCTTGCCACAATTCTTGCACTCACTTCCCGATGAAGGGCAAACATAGCCTTTGCACATCTTGTTATGTCTATATAGGTTATCACTGCGGGTAAACACGGCATCGCAGTTGGAACATCTTGTATGCTGGGCTGAACATGCAATGGCAACTTTCATGTCGGCGTGCATGACAACTTTTACTGAAAGTATTTCCACAATAGTGACATTGATATTGTATTGCTTGCAACGACTCTTCAGGGTCCCTTGCTGCTGTCAGTGTTACAGATGGCAATTATTCAGCACTTGATTCCGTCTTCGTATTGTAGCAGAGTATACAATCGCAGTAGTGACAATGTATTATTGCCACTACTGCGATTGTATACTTGCTTGTAGCAACTCTTCAGAGATTCTTGCTTTTTCAAATGGTAAATCTTCAGCCATCGTTTCCATCTTAATATTGTAGCAGAGTACATGTTCGTGGTAGTGGTACCTACCTGCTTTCCTCCACCATGCGCGACAACTAAATGATGTTCATTTTACAGGATGCTTGCCTATATGTGTTTATAAATATTTTCCTTTTCATTTTATTTTTATATTAGTTTGTATCAGAGTATAGTCATGTTGACCTTATCGTTCCCGCACTTCACGACTGAAATTTCTTTGTCTAACGTAACGTAATGTATACATTGCTTACACAATATGCTACAATATACGCAGGTTGTTACATGTATATAACTATTTATTTTATAATTATTTTTTATGTGTGTTTGCAACGTTGTGTAGCAGTGATGTCTCTCTTGCGTGACTAATGGTTCAAGAGCCATGTGTAAATATTAGGTCCCTTTATCGTTGTGTGTGGCAGGAGTGCTCTTTATGATATGCCATCAGCTTCGTCAGTTTATAGACACTTTCGAGAGCCTCGCGTAACATGTTAGGCCCCTTTATCATTGTGTGGTTTAGCATCCTTTATGATATGCTGTCAGTGACATTACAGTTTCGAGAGCCATGCATAATGTGTTGGGCTCCTTTATCGTTGTGTGCGGTAGCATCCTTTATGATAGGCTGTCAGCTTTGTCATTGACGATACACTTTCGAGAGCCTCGCATAACTCTTTAGCCCCCTTTATCGGTGTGTGTGTTATCGTTCTTTATGATAGGCAGCCAGCTTCTTTAGTGACGAGACACTTTCGAGAGCCTCACGTAACGTGTTATGCTCCTTTATCGTTGTGTGCAGTAGTGTTCTTTATGATAGGCTGTCAGCTTCGTCACTGACGATATACTTTCGAGAGCCTCGCGTAACATGTTAGACTGGGTGATTGTGCCTTAAACATGCCAGCAATTACAGTCAACTGTGCTTATAATTTCGCATAGGGCTTAAATTACTGATAATTTTCGATGTCGGGGGTGATGCGTATGGTACAAATTTGATAACTATATCTCAAACGGGTTGCAAATTACCACCAGCAATGCTTATAAGTTCGCATAGTGCTTCAATGACCATGTGTGGATTTTTCTTGCGGGTGGCGATGCCTATGTTATGAATTGACTGTTGTACCTTAAAACGGTTCTGGAATTACAACTATGCTTATAAGTACGCATATGGCCTTAATCACTATGATACATTTTTTTGTCTGGGGTGATGTCTATTTTACGAATTTGACGGTTGTACCTTAAACGGTTCGGTAATTATGGATAACTATGCTTATAACTTCGCATAGGGCTTTAAATGACTCCGTGCTAATTTGCGATGTCGCGGTGATGTATATGTTATAAATTTGGTGACTATATCTTATACGATTCGGAAATTAGGGTCAGCTATGCTGATATGCTGTGAGAAGTTGTATGCCAGGGGCCAATGAACACGAAAATTCTTCAGCTATTATGAATGGTTTTGACTTGTCAGTTTCGGGAGCCTTGCGGTGCTATCAGAGACATGATCATTTCGAGAGCCTCGTTTACCCAATCAGAATCGAGAGCCTCGCGTACCTGCTTGCACATTCTGGCTGATATTTCACCATTTCAGCCGGATTCAGCCTCATACCGAAAATCAGCCTAATTGTGAAAATTTTGGAGAATACTTGGGATATTTGAGCTATTTTTTAGGAAAAAAGGGAATTTTTTTTTTTAAAAATAAAAGGGGGATATTTCGAGAGGAAAACGGGGAAAAGGGAAAAAATTACGTTCTCTGTGTCCCGCGGATGACGTCGCCCGGCTCCCCGCTCCCCAAGCCAAAGCTAGGTGTACGAGAACCCCCTTTTTATAGCTACTCTTATTATAACTTCGAAAGTTTTAACTTCAATGCAATGAAGAAACAAAACGCGATACGTACGTCGCTGTTCGTACTGATGCTGCAATAAACTCACACTGTGACCGAAGTTAACCTTCCACTCATTGGATTTACAATATGTGCCAAATAAACTAATATTATTTACACACTACAAAAGAGTTGGCAGTACGGATTTTTTTAGGCTACGTGCATTTCAAACATAGTAACAGTTTATAAATATATTATTTACAAAACACGTTAACTTACTGTTTGTAATTCGCAACCTTTTGAACACGTGTTTTTCTAATAAAATAATTTCACTACTTCACTAAAATCACGTTTGTTCGTCATTGACATTAAATAATTTATTTTCAGAATCATTCAGTAAAATCAACACTTCCGCATGTTTCCTGAAGCCAACAAAGTTAAACTTAGGAACGCAAATTATATTTGTGTCGCTTCATTGCTTATAGCGGTTAAGGAAAATGAGCGGAACGAGCCGTTTTACGAAGCTGTAAACACGTGTCGATAATATTACAGTTCAAGAAAACCCACAAAACGGTGCCTACAATCAACTATGCGTAAAGAAAGCAAATAAAAATAATTAACTACCAATAAAATACTTCGACAACATCGACAAGATACTCGTATAAACACGATGAGAAAAAAAACACACGCACAAAGGCGTTCACCGGACTGGAAAGTGGAAACATGGCTTCCCATTGGCTTGAAACGTTTACTGTTCGTAAGTATCGACGTGCTCAGTCATAATTGGTAAACATGTATTTAAATGTTGTAGGTTTAATTAAATTTTTAAATTACAGCTTTTAGTTTTGAGTACTTTTCTTCCAAAGCAATCATAGAAGCGAAAACTTACCAACATACATCCCGCAGTAATTCATCAGCTGATACAACACTTCGAAATCGAGAAAATTTACTGTTTACATACTGGTTAGGTTGGTCACATTGTCTGTAAATTTTTACCCCGGTTATTTGAAATGTACAATACTCTTCTTGGACGCACGCAATCTATTTTCTTCTGTTGGCGGGTGTGCGTATCCGTACTTTTTTCTTTAGTTCACATCACAGGTTCTCTATCGGATTTAAATGTGTGGATTGCGGTGGAGTTTCGAGGTAGTGGGGTGTTTGATAGAGGATCCGCTGACGAACATAATAAGCTCTGTGTTTGAAATCGTTAGCTTGTTGGAACATCCAACTGTCTTCCAATCCAAGTTTCTGTGCATTTCCTTTCACATTGGTCTCTAGTATAGTTACATATTGTTTGTTGGAGCCATGTTCAGTTTGTGTGTGTGTGCGCCTGTGTGTGTATGTATGTATGTGTGTGTGTGGTTTAAAAGCTTTATTATTCTTTCTTCACACACGCTGATAGCCATCATTTTCATTTTTCATACAGGTTTATCTTGGTTTCATTTGAGCAAGTAACTTTTTGCCGAAATTCCAAGGGTTCGTTTTGGTAATTTTTAGCAAACGGTAGCCGTTCTTTCCTGTTTGCTTCGGATATATGTGGCTTTCTTCTGGTTATACTTCCTCAGAATCCAGATTTTAAAATTGTTTTTCGGACAGTTTGATATGTAACATTCAATTAAGTCCTGAGCGAGAGAAGTAGTCATCTCCTTGGGCTTTTCTTCGCAGATTGAATAACTTAGCTTTCATCGCGGGCAGATAGCGTCCTTCACCGCCCTGATCCTGGTTTATTCGGAGTAAATGTTCTGTAGTAAGTTTCTTTATTATATACCTAACATTAGAAGGTATCTTTCTGACAATGTTGCCAATTTCTCTGTCACTTTTAAGGCTGTTCACAATAAAGTGAGCACTTTTGAGGCCCTTATTATTTTTTCCTTTCAACCATTTTGTATCGTTTAACCACCTTTTAAAATAAATATTGTCATGTAAGTAATAAACGCAGTAAGTATATTCCACTGCACTCGGCAGTTAATGTCTAAGGCAAAAATAAAACATTTTTATTGACTATTATTGCAAAAGAGAGGGTTTTAAAAAGTGCTCACTTTACCGTGAATAGCCTATACCGTCATTATGCAATATTATGCTAAGTATACTTTCTTCGAATGTAGTTTCTCTCGCTTTAAATCTGTGTGTACTACTGATTCATTACACTGCACAGACTGCCCCCAGCCGCTCTAGTAAGCACAATAAAACATATTGCATTTGTCAACAAGTTCAAACAGGACTGTCCAAATACTTATTTTGTGCTCACCTTACGTTAACATTTTATTTTTAATTCTATTTAAACCTCAATTGTAATGAAAGGAAACCTCAAAGAGGGTACACGAAGAGCATATCAACGTCATCAAAATAAGGGGAAATTTTGCTACATGAAACAAATCTTACTTATGATGTAGGCATGTCTCGCTCTTCGTTGGACGTGTCCAATTTTTTTTTTTTACTCCTTGTGCGTATTTAATGTGTTGCACAGGGAAAACATTTCGCAAGATTTCACATTGAATGTAGGTGGCATTTTTACCTCTTAAACGTGTGTGTTTAGCATGGTATTAGTGTAAAACATCTTCGTAGTATCAGTAAATTTACATGAAATGCTGTAGCGAATACAGGACATTTCGTAATTTTACACATGTCAATGTTAAATAAAAATTTTTAAGTAATATTTCTATTAATTTCAAGGGACACTTTCTCAACTACACCATCCGCAATTTCACATTTACGGGACATCGCCTTCTGATCTGAAAATTTCTCAGAATTACCCGGGTTCGAACTCGGGACTCTTACATTAGTAGCCGCGCATTGTAACCACTAGACCATAACGAATTTACAATACAATATCATAATATTTAATAAATGTGATAGACCATTGCGTGATGTTTCGTAATTCAATTTGTCTGAAAAATCACATGTCATGATCTCCACATAATTCCAAATTCACCAGGTCTTCTTTCAATTTATGGTCCGAGGCAGTTATCACAGGTTTTCATCATACACTTTTCTTCTTGAAAAATACAAACAAGTACATCCATGTAGTCTTATGTTCAGTCTTGATCCTTCCAACATTAATTTTACAGTTTGGTGTGTGAGACAAACAGAAACTGAGTGCGTCCCACGTGCACCTGCCAAAACGCTTCACTTCGGACGTAGATACGCAAACTTTGAAAATCCTATCTTTAAATCTGGCTGTTCAGCACAAAAAATCTGGTACAGTTCTCTAACCTTTTCTGTGTGAGCTTTTTTTTTCATCGGCATTATTTCTAACTGCAAAAAATCTTTCCTGACTGGACACACACTGCTATTTAAATCACTTTCATATAATTCTTCTACCATTTGCTTAGTTTCTGTTGCAAATTTCTTGTAATTCGTCTGTCATATGTTCGGAACTATGTTTTATAACTAACTGCCTAGTATTTCTTGCTAAGTTCTGACTAGCCCCAAATTCCGCACAAGTTTTACTACAAATTATAAATGGTTTAGGTGTTATGTCCTCTTCTTGGTGAAAAATGACCTCGAAGTCAGAAAAAAATTAACGCTTAATATCTCTACTTTGTGCTACAAAAACTTGACAACCAAATCCATTAAGAACATGCATTATGACCCAACATTTAAGATCACTCTGTAATGAGCGAAATTATTTTTGTTCCATTCAATTCGAAGCGAAATTCACAGGAGGTACAGCATTTGGCGCGAAGGCCTAAAAACACAATCAAATTACTGCGTATCTTACACTAAAAATAGCTGTGAGAGCTAAAGGAGTGGCTGAATTTTTTTCTATATCTATAATTCTCTAAAAATATATCCAATAAATAAATAAAAATGTAGTTAACACTTTTGTAGAAATTGCATGGAATGACCCATATACGTACATATCATATGTATACGTGTTTCCGAACAACATTGACTAACTCCGCCAGGTATGTACCAATTTTCCCTTTAAGTGGTTATTAAGCTACTTTGCGGCCCCAAACACCGAGTTTTGAAACTATTTTAGTTTAAAATATCAGAAAGTACTTGCGATGAAGTAAGAGATCGGTGAAAAGTGATTTTTATAACGGAGATCTAACACATCTGAAAACGCGGTTGGTAAAATCATTCCCCTTCATTAAGTAAAGGGAGGTTGCCACCTTATGTTTAGATTAAACTTTGTAATAATGTTTGGACAAGTCGTGAATCAGCATGTATAAATTAATAGAAAATCTAGTCGGAACACACTTAAGCGAACCGTTTTCTATAAAGCCGCGTGGATTGTTCGAAACACTCTGCGAGTGGTCTGCAGGTAGGAAACACACAATATCTGTTTTGAAACCCGTGGTAAACCTTTCGAACAGTTCCTTTTTAGAATATATTTAGTGCATTTACTTACACACACACACACACACACAAAAGTTCGTAATGTTTCGACACGGTATTATCTGCTTTGTGTTTATTTTGCAGCCACAGTACCACTTATTTACAAGTGTGCCCCTTAGTGCTGCACAGTGCATCAACGTGCCATCATCATTCGTTAATGCAACTCGCCCGGACTCTCACCTAGCACATGAATCTTAGCATATTTAAAGTACAGCGAGCGCTATTTTTCACTAGCGTATCGTTCAGTCACAAGTCCTATGTCAGGCCATTCGCCTGTTTTACACTTAGCGCATGGATTTCTCGAAAATGGTTCACTTGAGTGTTCCGATACGACGACCTGTTCTGTTAGTTTAGCTGTGCTGATTCATAATTTTGCAGCTCAATAAGCCTATTACAAAGTTTTGTGCAAACAGAGTGGCAACCCCCATTACGCGATGAAGCATTTCTATTTACGCAACATGTTTTTTTTTTAAATTTACACATACAAAATTGTAAAATTGCATTACACTTGTTGTAAATGTACCCTTTTCTGACGGTGTGGTTATAGTAGTTACTACTTCTAGTTATTTAACGCGTACATGCATTGGACACCGCCTGGACGGATGATGAAAACAACAGCTATCTGCAGTGTGCAGAATGGGCGGAACCGGGCCATACTCCCGTATCCCATTCTAACAGGCGGAAGTCACATGCCAATATTGATATTAAGAGGTCTCTAGTTGTCACGTGGGTCTGATTGTAAGCAGTTTGGTCCATTCTAATTTTTTAAAATCTTCGGAATATTTTAATGTGAATCATTTTTCAGGGCAGAAATAATTCGATATTTTGTTGCCCGTTCATAAATTTGGTTATTGAAACGCAAATGTGAGCGTTGAAAACTGTCAGTCAGTAACAATCGCTTAAGTAGCTCTTTGTTTACTTGTTTCATTATTCTGTAAAACCGTTTTTTAAACTGTGGGATAGTACTGTATCTTTTCTGAACAGATTGCTGTATCAAAACCCTAGTGTCACCGCTTGAAATTTAGGGGAAACAGGACACATGCAAAACTTGTGTAATTTTCCATCGCCGTCGCAATGTTTCTGTATGGCCGGATGTGTCCTTGAGGAGTTTGGTTTGTTATTATCGTGGCGTGTGGGTTTGGCACANTGCAATGTTTCTGTATGGCCGGATGTGTCCTTGAGGAGTTTGGTTTGTTATTATCGTGGCGTGTGGGTTTGGCACAGCAAGTTGAAAATTAATTTAATGTGTGTAGTGATATCACAGGCGTAATTGTTTGTCAGTGGTTGGAGTGAAAACTGATTTCCCAGCCTGTGTCGCGTCTAGTGTCAGTGGGCGTAAGGCGGTGCTCCAGGTTAGTAGCGCCATCTTGTTTCACGGAAGCGGTTGAGGGTCGGGCGGCTTGAATGGTTGAGTTGCGTGTCCGCGTGTTGACAAGTGGAACAGTTTTAAATAGCATTAAAAGTCGCCTCCTCCCTCCCTCTTCTCAAACCCAACGCGACAAAGTGTAAACACCGCGTGGAATTCTTTCGCTGTCGCGTGGCGCGCGCCGCGCTGGGCTGGAACTGCGCATGCGCGCTGGTGTGTTGTCTGCGGGAGGGGGTAAAGGCGGGAGGGGTGAGGGGAAGATGGCCCCTGCAGTAGAGAGTGGAGCGCGGCCGTCTCCGGTTCGAGGCCCGATGCTCGATGCCGGTGCGGCTACGCGGTGTCGTCGTGGACCCCCACCACCAGCTGGCGCACCACCTGCACGTGGGGCCGGCCCCGCTCTGCCCTGCGCTGCCCCACGTGCACGGCGATCCCTTCTACTGCTCGCCCTTCGGCAGCCACTACTACAGGTGAGTGAGTGCCACTGCCGCCNCGCGGGAGGGGTAGGATCAATGGAGTACCGCACTGCCCCTCCACCGCCTTATCTTTCACACTCTCCTTCCTCCGCCAGTCGCCGCTCCGCGTTTCGCTCTTCTTCTTGTTTACAAGTTGTCCGTCTTGTCGGCGCGCTCAGACGCCACTTGCCGCCTTGCAGTTTGGCACTTCTGGCGCACGGCGTCAGCTGGCTGTGGCGGCCCGTTTTGCGGCGCCCTTATGGTGGCTACACGAGCAGAAAAACATAGCCACATAACACAGGACGTAACAATATACCATTCACACGACCAGAAACCTTGTGCGAAATTGATTCACTTTTGAATACGTTCGTATTGTATTTTCTAGTCAATGAAATTTTGTGGCGAGTCTGACTTCAGTTAGCAGTGTCCGTAAATGTTTTAATGCTTTGGCTGTTCTTATTCGTTTACAATGGATGTTAGTGACAGATTGCGCGATTTTGTTGTGTGTTATCGTTCTGTAAAATCTTTGTTCTTACGATACGAAAGCTGTGGATAACATGTAAATTATAACAATAATCTGCAATGATTGGCTGTTGCCCCTTGCGCCTGAATAACAAATGAAATATAACTATTCCCTGTAATACACTATGTGAGGACCTCTCGTGCACACGACCTGTTTATGCGCATGTGCGATTCAAGAGGTTCGAAATCATAGCGCTCAATTCTTGTGCACACTACATATTTTCTGTGGTTATTGTTATGCTTTAATCGTGAACCACGCTTTACAACGGAAATATTTACAGTGACATGTACTAAACCAGGTAGTGGACAGTTTTGTTGTTGCACTCTTAAGATAAATTCGTTATGTCACTTGTGAAAATGTTAGTAGTAAGTAGCGAATCAGGGCATAAGCGGCAAGTGTTTGTAGGGAACAAACATTTTACTGCAAAGTAAGTATTAAAAATGATAACGCAAGTTAGTGAGCATAGTTACTCTACTTTTTGTGAATGCAGTTTGCTGGTACAGAATTCGCGGCCAGCTATGAAAAACGCGGGTTGGGTAGACTCGATTCAGAATGCACTGAAAGCAGATAGTATTGCAGCGAGTTTCTGTTACTGGGTTTTTAATTATCATCTGAACAGATCTGATCTGTGAATCGTAAATACAGACATGTGCGCTATCAGTACTTTCCGCCTGTAGTAAGCACAATTTTTGAATAATTTTAAATCGGCCTACTGGAGAGACATATTTGGTTTCAGATAGAAGCTGTTTTCAGTGCAATACTTTATTCGGTATTTGCCCCCCCCCCCTTTTTTTTCACAAACACACACGCCATGCTGATTGTATTCATTCTGTCAGTTATGTATCATTCCGCAATGTGCAGGAATTGCCCTATATCTGACAGCTAGTTAGTTACACGTACGTCTACTGACATTGTGAAATAGTTAGGAACATGGATATCACGCCGATGGTTTAATGTATATGGAAAACCAGCCAATTTCAGTGGTGACCAATTTAACATTAATCTTTTAGCGAATCGATATTTTCGTTAAAATGCACGTGTCCACAGGCAAAGGATTTTCAAAGGTCGGCCTTCAGCCAGCGGTATCATCTAAATTTCGTGTAATGGCGAAAAAATATTCACAAATGTTATTTTGTCACCACAATAATTGTGTAACAATTACGTGAAAACATTTACTTTCTATTTACCGCAGGGCAGTTTAGATGTCTCGAGGACTATCGGCTCACCTTGTAAATGTTTCTGTATTGTGGCTCAGATAATATTTTCATTGGCGATTTGCAAATCTTACGTTGTCGTTGCATTATTTATCCATCGCAGTGAAGTAATATTACCTAGTACGACGCTACTAATTAAAAATAAAATCATAAATTACATCGAAGATTTTACATAATGTATTTTTATTTGAATTTTTATGCCCGCCCTTATATGGGTTTGCAACTATAGAGACATTGTGGTGTCATCAACACTATACGTACCTATCGTGGTTCTTGTCCCAAGCTAACTGATTTCCATGTGTTTCGGAACGAGTCGAACGAAATATTTAGTCAGAGTAACGTCACGTGCGACTTTTATATGCGTTAATTTTTTGTTTACGCGCCACAAGTACGCACTGCCAGTTTATTTCGTTTCAATAATTAATCCCGTGTGCACTTCTACNCTATAATTAATCCCGTGTGCACTTGCACGGCCAGTAGCAGACGCTTATATAAAAATGTTTTTTATTCCTCCGAAGACGTAAGTTTCTGAGACAGAATTTGTCGGGAGGACGTTTGGGAGGGGAGGTAGCATGCACGACCCGTAAAAATATTTTGTAATAAGATATTTTGCAATGACTAAAATAATTATTCCTGTTTTTTTTTTCTTCAAT
>NQII01001488.1:436179-486132 GCA_002778355.1 Clitarchus hookeri | reverse complement strand
TTATTCACCCATGTGATTGACGATATAGGTCCTTGGAGATTTATGGCCTTTAAGACATGTCTAGGACACGTTTGCATTTATTCGATTCATGGAAACTCAACAAACACTCTTATTTCTGCACAATAATTATATTTTAGCATTTCACATTGACATAATTGCAAAGAAACACCCATTGCACAATAATTTGATTTAACACTTCGAATGGAAAGAATCACACTGAAAAAATGCTAAATAACATTTGTAGATCGCATGCTGTCGCACAGTAAAATTTACACTTAACACTTAAATTGCGCCCTCTCTTAGTTTACGACTGTCGCGGAAACCAATATTGATGCACATTTGTTTCCTGTGTCTGTGCATGATTGCTTAATGAAAGTATCATGGCGATACACGTCTACTGCTTGTAAACAACTGTGGATGTCTTTTTGTATGATATACAAAATGTATATTTGTTCTACTACTAATACATTACGTAGTACATTCTATTGTGAATATATACAAGGTAAGCCTTGAAAAGTTCTTCAGAATGAATTATATTTTGACACTGCTAGATTGTTTTTATCCTGTATATAACCTTAGTGCATCAGCGAAAACATACCCTTTGAATAACATTTTGTAAATTACAAGTTTCCTTTACCAAAGCATTATCGTATTTATAACAATTCAGTGACCTGATAGAAATATATTTTACGTGCAGCCCTAATGAAATTCATATTAAGAGTGATTAGTAATAACCTAATACATAATTAGCAGATATTAATTTCCCGGTTTTCGGAAAAGCCTTATTGTTTATAATTGCCTCCGCTATCTCTCATCTGTAAGTACCATAATTATAACAACAATTTGCGTGTGTCCAGAATGCTAAACACTTTTCATTCATTTGGCAGGTTCTACAAGAAGGATCCAGAAAATCTGGAGACACCAGGCAAGACCAGACGAAAGAAAAAAGTGAAAGGTGTCGGAGATGTTGANAGAAGGATCCAGAAAATCTGGAGACACCAGGCAAGACCAGACGAAAGAAAAAAGTGAAAGGTGTCGGAGATGTTGACAATTTCACATGTGGTCTTATTCGTCGCATCATATACCGCATGTATGAAGCAGGTATGAAACCAATGANCAGGTTCTACAAGAAGGATCCAGAAAATCTGGAGACACCAGGCAAGACCAGAAGAAAGAAAAAAGTGAAAGGTGTCTGAAATGTTGACAATTTCACATGTGGTCTTATTCGTCGCATCATATACCGCATGTATGAAGCAGGTATGAAACCAATGATTGTGTTTTCTCTGACCTTATGACTTACAGTAAGCATATATAAAAAAATGTTCAATGATTTGCTTGTTTACACCAATATTAAGAATAACTACCAATTCAAAATAACTTGTTTAAGTACATAATTGTTTCCTTGTAGGTTGTTCTCTTTTGTCTGGGACAGTACGTACACCACAGTGTTATGAATGTTAAGTGAACAGATTTAATAAATATAATTATCATACATCATTAACTACAGAAAACATTCTCTCTCACACTGGTTTTTATTTGAAAAAAAAAAAAATGTTAATAGGGGTTTGATTTAGTTGGGTTAGGATAGCTTGCTAAAATACTTTTACAGGCCTTTCAAAGTAAACATGACCTCAAAGATGGCTGTATAATTCACCTGAAATAGTGTAGGAATCATTCATTATTCGGTAATTATTAAGTTTAGGGGCTTTTCTGAAAAACAAAAAAATTCAAAAGTATGATGTATTTCTACTATACTAATCACGTAGTACACGAATATACTAAGGGCTTGGCTTTAAAATACGTACAACATATAGAAAAAAATTGAACAGAATTGCGAAATGAGCAGTACAGCCAGTTTGTTTACGTTTCTGAACGAAACGTCCTAGACCNGTTTAGGGGCTTTTCTGAAAAACAAAAAAATTCAAAAGTATGATGTATTTCTACTATACTAATCGCGTAGTACACGAATATACTAGGGGCTTGGGTTTAAAATAAGTACAACATATTAAAAAAAATTGAACAGAATTGCGAAATGTCGTCATGTCGGTCAAACAAATGCAAAGACTTGCTTTGCAGGATCTGCAACAAAAGCTGCATTAATGGGTTCTGCACAGCTTACCTTGGTCATATTCAAGAGGGCGTAATGTTAAAGTAAGTAAAGCATATTTCAAAAACTTGCAAAATATGTTTGTTTACGTCTATTAAAGTGAGAGGAATTATACCAGCCACCTACCTAGGGGAGTCAATTTACATTCTTTTGTTGTGTTTTACGGTTCCTTTAAATCCCTACTATCCTACATTCGTAGTTTAGTGTAAAACCCAAACATCCTAGGTTAGTGTAAAACCCTATCATCCTAGGTTAGTGTAAAACCCTATCATCCTAGGTTAGTGTAAAACCCTATCATCTTAGGTTAGTGTAAACCCCTACAATCCTAGGTTAGTTTAAAACTGTAAAATAGTGATTCACCCATCGTGGGGTTAGGTTCTGTTAGGTTAGTTGGGCAGAGATTAAGAAATTAGGANTCATCCTAGGTTAGTGTAAAACCCTATCATCTTAGGTTAGTGTAAACCCTTATCATCTTAGGTTAGTGTAAACCCCTACAATCCTAGGTTAGTTTAAAACTGTAAAATAGTGATTCACCCATCGTGGGGTTAGGTTCTGTTAGGTTAGTTGGGCAGAGATTAAGAAATTAGGATGTTAATGCCCCTAGTATAATCACGTTCTGCATCATTAGTAGAGTGGAAATATACCATTTTCCATTAATTATTTTTATTTTTACAGAAAAGCCCCTAAACTTAATAATTACCCATTTTATGGCATAGGATATTGCAATTACTGCACTGTGTGCCAAAGGCATAATTTTTTGTACCAGTTGTAGGTTTTGCTGTGCCCCGTCAGTAATTTGTAATGCACAGCATTAAAAATAACTATGCATGTTTATTAAAAATAATTCTATGAAAGACAGAATTAAAACNGTAATGCACAGCATTAAAAATAACTATGCATGTTTATTAAAAATAATTCTATGAAAGACAGAATTAAAACAATTTATATTTAAATTTAAGCTTTCAAATTTCTCAGGATTAAATATTTGAAGTTCCCCAAACAAGTGCTCTTACTTNTTATATTTAAATTTAAGCTTTCAAATTTCTCAGGATTAAATATTTGAAGTTCCCCAAACAAGTGCTCTTACTTAGATCAGTACTGCCACTGAAAATTAACATTGCTGTACAATTTTTGTAAATGAAATAATTAGGATTTCACTATAAAAAACACCCAGTCTAATCAATTGCAGGACAGTGTGTGTGAGTGCGTGTGTGTAAGCATAGTGTGAAAAACATTTCCAGGAGACCATGTGACACTCGATACAATCCTGGAAGCCNTGCGTGTGTGTAAGCATAGTGTGAAAAACATTTCCAGGAGACCATGTGACACTCGATACAATCCTGGAAGCCTTGAAGAGCAGCGGTGATGTCGGGTTCCAGGGGAGTAGGACTTCTTTGCATCGACTGNCCTGGAAGCCTTGAAGAGCAGCGGTGATGTCGGGTTCCAGGGGAGTAGGACTTCTTTGCATCGACTGCTTCTCAGGTTGGGATTCTCATGGAAGAGGACTGATGCTCGGAAGGTGCTTTTGGAGGATCCAAAAATCTCAGGAATGCGAAGGGATTTTCTGAGGCAATATAAGAAGTTGAAGGAAGAAGGATGGATCTTCGTGTACTTGGACGAGACATGGGTTTTCTCAAAAGGTATGTACTTTTGGTACCAATACATACTTGCGACATAGTAAATTTGCTACATGAAAATATGGCTATGTGAAAAATATAATTTATTTACTTAGCTACTTTTTATTTCGTGTCGATAGAGGAATTAGCATACTGATTCAGTATGTTGCATTCATAACCTGCCCGATGCTACTTGGCTGTGATTGCAGTTGCACTACGTGATTCGAAGCGTGTGTGTTCTCGGGCGTTAAAACTTCCACTGGAAGTTAATTTGTGTCAATGTACACACATTTCACTACCAAAAGGGCTATTCTTGCAAACATTGTAATAATTTCATGTGTTGGTGGACATTTATTATGGCAAGTGAGGTTAGGAAATATTTTGAAATAAGCTATGTGGACATCTCTAACTGAAAATATTGGTGATACGACGAAAGTAAATAGTACGTATATATAACACAGATGAATATTTTTTTGTTGAATGTAATTACACACTAAACATTTGCGCTGCATTTGTATTAACACTATAGTCTAGTCGCGGTTTCTTCAGANTGTTGAATGTAATTACACACTAAACATTTGCGCTGCATTTGTATTAACACTATAGTCTAGTCGCGGTTTCTTCAGAATTTCTTAATCAAACCTTTGAAAAATCACCCCGTGTATGATGTGTTTAGTTATTTCCTAAACATGCCATGTATCACAAGTGTGTGTATTTCCAATTGTTGGGCCTACCATAATTCCTTACACTTTAAATGAGCTAAACTGNGCCATGTATCACAAGTGTGTGTATTTCCAATTGTTGGGCCTACCATAATTCCTTACACTTTAAATGAGCTAAACTGTGAAACAACATACAAATTAATACATTGTACATTGGTATCCCTAACCTCAGTACAAACAATGTGATAAGATTCTGAAAAATTTGTTGCATTGTGGTTTCAGTTTTATTGAGTAATGTACATCATGTAATGTTATTTTCTGTTTTTATACACAGGTTTTCCATCCAAGACATGGCAGGATGGTACCACGTACACCTGCAAGCGTCGGAACCTTGACCAGGGGAAGAGGTTCATTGTCCTTGACGCAGGCTCGGAGCAAGGATTTGTGAAGGATGCTGGTATTGTCTTCGCTCCGGGTAGTAATTTGGGCGACTACCATGGGACAATGAACGGGGAAATGTTTGAGAAGTGGCTGCAGGACCAGCTGCTTCCTCGCCTTCAAGAACCGTCTGTAATTGTTCTCGACAATGCCTCCTACCACAGTGTGCAGGTGACTTTTCTTCCAGTTGTACACCTCTTTGTACATGAACATCATGAGATTTTCAGCTATGCACAATTTTTCATTTGTTATTGAAGTACTGCATGTATGTCAGAAACGAAATTATGTGAGGGACTATAAGATATTTTTTTTGGTTAAAAAGTTTGTTGCCATGTGAAGCACTATTATTTTCATTAACGAATTCCATCTTTTTCAGTCTGAGAAGTTGCCAACATCTAAATGGACTAAGGTGCAGCTCACGTCATGGCTCAAAGAGATGGACATTCAGCACTGCCNGAGAAGTTGCCAACATCTAAATGGACTAAGGTGCAGCTCACGTCATGGCTCAAAGAGATGGACATTCAGCACTGCCTGACAGCAACGCGTCCAGACTTGTACGAGTTGGTCAAACAGCACAAACCAGCCGCACAGTATGTGTAACTTTGCAGTGCCTGTCTCTCTATGCTCAATGGAGTTAGATTNTCAAACAGCACAAACCAGCCGCACAGTATGTGTAACTTTGCAGTGCCTGTCTCTCTATGCTCAATGGAGTTAGATTCCTCCACTGCCTACTCTTTTTAATCTGTTTACATGCCAAGTTTAATACTGGACAGTTGGACACATAACTTGGGCTGTGTACTTGGCAACATGTGCTGTCAGACTAACAATATAGTTGCGTAGAATTTCTATGTGTTATTTGTAGATCCAAAACATGTAATCCACAAATTAACTACATATCTGTTACTTTTTCTAGACACAGAGTTGATATTCTGATTGGAGAAGCTGGGCATCGGGTCCTCAGGCTGCCTCCATACCACTGCCACTACAACGCCATCGAGTCAGTGTGGAGTGACTGCAAGAGGTATTTCTACAGTAGGACAGATAAGGGGAAGAAATTTGATGATGAGACCGTGAAATCTGTCTGGAAGGAAGCCGTCTCTCAAGTCACCGCAGAAAAGTAAAGTACCCAACTGGCTGAGTTTATTTCTAAAGCAAAATTAGGCACATTTTACACGATTGTTTACAAAACATGTATACAATAAAACAATAGTAGCCACCATTTGCGTTTACTGAATTTTGTCTATGTAGGAAAGCTTGTAGCATGAACAAAACTTAACTTTTAATCAGCCTAACACGTATATAATATTAACTATAATTAATATTTACTATTACCTCCAAAAATATTTTGTCTTAATTGTTTCACGACAACGCATAAAAACTTATGTAATCTTGTAATGTTGGTTACATGCTGCACATTACTGCCACATAGCTGCGCATTCCGATGGTTTGTTTGCTGTTGTAATATGACTGTGTTAGGTTAGGGTATGAACGTAGTGAAATTATTTACGTGTGCCAGCANAAAAACTTATGTAATCTTGTAATGTTGGTTACATGCTGCACATTACTGCCACATAGCTGCGCATTCCGACGGTTTGTTTGCTGTTGTAATATGACTGTGTTAGGTTAGGGTATGAACGTAGNTATTTGTAGATCCAAAACATGTAATCCACAAATTAACTACATATCTGTTACTTTTTCTAGACACAGAGTTGATATTATGATTGGAGAAGCTGGGCATCGGGTCCTCAGGCTGCCTCCATACCACTGCCACTACATCGCCATCGAGTCAGTGTGGAGTGACTGCAAGAGGTATTTCTACAGTAGGACAGGAAAGGGGAAGAAATTTGATGATGAGACCGTGAAATCTGTCTGGAAGGAAGCCCTTTCTCAAGTCACCGCAGAAAAGTAAAGTACCCAACTGGCTGAGTTTATTTCTAAAGCAAAATTAGGCACATTTTACACGATTGTTTACAAAACATGTATACAATAAAACAATAGTAGCCACCATTTGCGTTTACTGAATTTTGTCTATGTAGGAAAGCTTGTAGCATGAACAAAACTTAACTTTTAATCAGCCTAACACGTATATAATATTAACTATAATTAATATTTACTATTACCTCCAAAAATATTTTGTCTTAATTGTTTCACGACGACACATAAAAACTTATGTAATCTTGTAATGTTGGTTACATGCTGCACATTACTGCCACATAGCTGCGCATTCCGACGGTTTGTTTGCTGTTGTAATATGACTGTGTTAGGTTAGGGTATGAACGTAGTGAAATTATTTACGTGTGCCAGCAACAAACAAATAATATAAGTGGAAGAAAAAATGACTTGTGGAATTTTTTACTGTACGCAACACGCAAGAATACAAGGCTGTTTACAATATTTGCAAATGTTTGGTTTCAAGAGGCGGTTCATCATTGAGGTCATATAGTACCACAAACTTAAAATATCACCTTGAATGTACGCACCATTTGAAGTGTTTTTTTTTTTTTAAGTTTCATTGTGTAATGACATGCTTTTGGAGTTTATTTTTTTCTTATAAATATACTTAAGCTTATATGTGGTTCCTAGATTTCTATTTCTCGTAATAGTTAGGCCTATCACTGAAACAAAGAAACAAAGAAAATTATAATTTTATTTAGCTAAATGTTTTAAAAATAAAGTTTTCAATTTTTTGAAACATGAAATTATATTACTTTATCCTTGTCAATTCGGTATTGGTATCGGCAATATCGGTAAGTTTGCATCAGCAATATCGGAAAAGGCTCAAAAACCATGTCGGCTCACCTCTAGTTCACTTCAGTGACTGAGTTATGTAGAAGGCACAGAAAAGCAGGAATGTGTACCAATGGAGATTTTGGTTCAGCTCGTGTTCCTTACAATGTCTCGTGCAGTTTTTACTGTGCAATAATTCTGAAACTGTNAATGGAGATTTTGGTTCAGCTCGTGTTCCTTACAATGTCTCGTGCAGTTTTTACTGTGCAATAATTCTGAAACTGTACAAATGAGTTATATTGCACATCTCATAACACTGTATAAATAGTTTTATAGATCACAATCAACTATAGCTCTAAATGCCTATTCTCGCTGGAAAATTAAGCTCTATGCTTTTATCTATTTTGACAGGATGATTTTACTGCTTTTCCTATTTCTTAACTCAATTACAGTGGATTCTTGAATATATGTTTTTTACTAGACCAACAGAGAGATACAAAGCATGTGGGAAAACAGTGAATGTGGACTTTTATTTTAGACCTGAGAAATAACATTCATAACCTCGAAATTTATATTTGTTTGAATAAGCAGTTGGAAAATGTCATTGACAACAAATTATTAAAGTAAATTTATGGTTAAATATTTGCTCAAATATTCACACAAATAAAAAACTTTAGTTCTTAAAATTTAGCAAAATTTAATCAATATTGATTTTAACATTTTTGTCCATGCTCAATCCATTGGATACAATTGCCACAAATTTTTTTTTTGCTAGGATTTGTGCCAACCATTACATGTCAAGCGGTTTGGAAACCCTTACGATACTAACCAAACCCACAACGGATAGGTTCCTATAATAATCACGCCGTTAAAATACTGTGTTCATAATCTTGCACCAAATTCGGTTTACAATAACAAGATCACAGATTGTCGATACAGTGTTACAAATTGTGTCAAATACACTAGTATTGTGTGATTTGTTCTCATTGTTGCCAATGTACGAGTGCAGAATAAGAATACAAAATTCTTTCTCACGGTCATCAACCTACGAATGCAGTAAGCATTTAAGAATAAGCGTAGTCAATAAAACACAAAATAATGCGTGATGTAAACAATGCTAACGATAAGGTTGTAAGTAGGCCACCAAAAATATATACAAGGAGTCCTTAAGTTCATGTTAGTGTCACATCATGAACTCAACAGGCACATACACAACGTATCAACTGCGTGGTGGAAAATGTGTCGTCCTTTGTGTGGTGCCTGTTAAGCACTGCACTGTGAGTACTTGAATTCCTTTTAAATATATATATATAACATCAATACTATCAATAGTACCAGTTGTAGACTATCTGCGTTGTTTTGCATTCACGTGTTAAAAAATAATTGATGCATGCACTCTTTTGGTGTATGTGCTATCTGCTTTGAATTGACATTATGGGGAAACAAACTGTTGGCGAACGTTGAATGTGGTCAGCAATTAGTATGTTTATATGGGCATTTTGATGGGAACACGCGGTAAAGCAAACGGGAAGCAAAATATATTGTTTGCATGGTGACACAAGTTTGATGTAGTCATTTGATACTCAGCAATCTCACTTCCAGAATAGAACGTTGATCTTGGAACAGCTTTTGCAATACGTTTCTAGACAAAAAGTGTTTTACTACCTACATAATCTGATATTGCACATTTAATCCATATTTTTCTCATGCCTTGTGATTTATGATACAGTCAGGCCCAGGTGACCTTATCATGTAACTGAATTGTTTCTTGTACAGAAGCAATGCACTTGCAGGCTGGCACTTGTCAACACACAGCCACGCACACACGGGAGCCCACACATTTTTGCATGCTGATGCATGTTTGTAATGTTTTTNCAGGAAGCAAAATGTACTGCTTGCATGGCGACACAAGTTTGATGTAGTCATTTGATACTCAGCAATCTCACTTCCAAAATAGAACGTTGATCTTGGAACAGCTTTTGCAATAAATTTCTAGACAAGAAGTGTTTAACTACCTACATAATCTGATATTGCACATTTAATCCATATTTTTCTCATGCCTTGTGATTTATGATACAGTCAAGGCCAGGTGACCTTATCATGTAACTGAATTGTTTCTCGTACAGAAGCAATGTACTCGCAGGCTGGTACTTGTCAACACACAGCCACGCACACACGGGAGCCCACACATTTTTGCATGCTGATGCATGTTTGTAATGTTTTTGTTAGGTAAAATAAGTTATTTGTCTCTGTAAACCTCTGTACAAATATTTTTTCCCCCAAAAAATATCAGTGATCACACATTTTGTACATATTTATTTTCAGGTGGCAGAAGTACACGGCTCACTCTGAGGGGCTCATAGCAGAGGACTGTGAAAGAGAGTTGCAACATGATGGCCGTGTGAATGTGCAGCCCATCATTATTGAAGTGGGAGGAAGTGTTTCGGACGACAGTGATGATGATGAAGATGATCCACTGGCAGTGCCACTTTCACCATAGAGTGTTGTAGCTTGTAATTAAGGTGGACCCAGTTTGTATTCCTGGCATGTTAATCCTGTTTTTTTGTTTTCCATACTCCTNAACAACCTACAGCAAAGAGAGTATTTCTTCCCCATTCTGCTTTTTTATCCTCCCATCTTAACTTCTTTGAACCCCCGGGAACAATTAGTCTGATTCATGCCTGCATCTTTTGTGTTTAATATTTTGCCAGCTCATTAATCAACACAAATGTATNCTTGTAATTAAGGTGGACCCAGTTTGTATTCCTGGCATGTTAATCCTGTTTTTTTGTTTTCCATACTCCTCCTTTACCACTATAGGCAAATGTTTGGTAATGTTAATTATTCCGTGGTTTCCCAAAATCACTCCAGGTAAATGCAGTGATGATTCCTTCTAACACCTCATGGGTGATTCCTTCCCAATTTATATTGTCAAGCAGACACACAGCCTTGCATACCACAAATACATTCCTGCACAAACCTATTTATTTCACTTTCCAGAAACTGTGATCTTCTTGCAGTAGTGATATATTTTTCTTAATACACAATGTAAAAGTCTTGCTTTAACAACGTAAACACACAACAAACCAGTAACCCTATACACCAACCTACAGCAAAGAGTGTATTAATTCCCCATTCTGTTTTTTTATCCTCCCATCTTAACTTCTTCGAACCCCCATGAACAATTTATCTGATTCATGCCTGCATCTTTTGCGTTTAATATTTTGCCAGCTCATTAATCAACACCAATGTACCCTCTCTTTCTGAAAGGAAATAATTAATATCAACATTGCAAGTTGTGGCAACTTCAGCCAACAAAGTAACAACCCTATGTGACTTTCCCATACTCTTGTGATAGCCTTCATTTTAGCTCCTGCACCATTCCTTAAAAGTACACTTACCTCACCAATACATATGTAGTCCAAGTTGCTATAACTGCCACTTAAAGCTTAACGTATAATCTCCAATCCAACCAGTGTAATACCAGCTAATAGCAACATCATGTGCCTGGGGAAATCAGTTGCAGCATATGCATTCTCACCAAAAAATATTTCCATTTACTTCAGATACAACACAAGAATATGGGGAAAGCAGGGCTTCGTAAAAACCAGTGGAGAGTGTGGTTCCTGGAAAATAGCATGACAGTTCGTATTTAAATGTATGCACAATGTATGTTCTTGGCACATGTAAAATGATGTGTGGAATTGATTTGTAGTTGTTACTTAAGTAAACTTTTTGTTATCACTTTGAGTGAACATTGTTTTCTTGAGCTTGTTTGTGTTTTTAAGTTGTTGCAATAAATATGACATTTTAATTTTTCCAGNTAGTTGTTACTTAATTAAACTTTTTGTTATCACTTTGAGTGAACATTGTTTTCTTGTGCTTGTTTGTGTTTTTAAACTTTTTGTAAACATTGTTTTCTTGAGCTTGTTTGTGTTTTTAAGTTGTTGCAATAAATATGACATTTTAATTTTTCCAGTTGTGATCATTTATAAGGAAATATTCCTTTTTACAAAAGTATACTGTTAATGAGGCAACCAGTTATCTGATAACAGTGACAATATTCATCAATAGTTAATGGTTTTGTGTTGTCTGCCTCATTGGGCTATGAAAAAAGCTCATAAAAGTTCGGGAGACTATCAACTTTCTTTGGATTTATTAGGTATTGTGCTCCCTGCAATAATTATTGTTGCTTATTTTATGTGCAGGTGATACTAGAGAGGTTTTTCATTATTGAAACTGTGTTGACAGCACCCATGACTTCTTGCTGAAGTGGTACTGATTTTGCAACTTTATTTCACTGGTACCATAACATTTTAACCAAGTTAAAGTCTAGTGCGGCAATTTATATTTTATTCAGTGCAGGTCTGTTAAATATGGTGTGTCCTTCAGTAGGTGCAGTTTTTCGATTCCCCCTTGCTCCACAATTGGTACAANTGCAGGTCTGTTAAATATGGTGTGTCCTTCAGTAGGTGCAGTTTTTCGATTCCCCCTTGCTCCACAATTGGTACAATTTGAAATTTGAGGTAACGCCTGCGATTCCACCAGGTGATGGGTTTCCTAAATTACATTCAGTGTACATAAGCTGGAATTGTTTGTTTTTGCAGCTTCAGTATCCTTATGTTGCCTGAAATGGGGATGTACTTAAAATTAATAAGGAATTAATGATCCTTTCAACATCTGTTCCACAACTNCTTATGTTGCCTGAAATGGGGATGTACTTAAAATTAATAAGGAATTAATGATCCTTTCAACATCTGCTCCACAACTCATATTTGTAAACAGGTAGTCTTTGGATTCACAATTTATTACTGTACCAGTGGCAGTCGAGTGATGCGGTACTGATTAATGTTAATATTAAAAGTGTTAGAATACTATATTTACACCCGTTTTGAAAATGTAAATTTACCGGTACAGCTGATGAGAGTGGTTTGAAACTGTGCTTATCTTATGTTGAGGTCAGAGGGCTGCCTGGATTTAGTTATAGATGCATGTGGCTAATTCCCAGCATCTGAGTTCTGGCCTGTAGCAGGAGCCAAAAAACAGAGATGTGTTGTCTTATTACTTTCTGCCGGATGAAACTGGCTAAGCCAGCATAATGTTGCGATTGCGCAACCGTGTGAAAGATGTGTGGTCCTTCTTTGCGTGCGTACCTTTTGACAAGTACTAGACTGTTAGTACTTAAATTCCTGTCCTTTTACATAAATGTTTTTGAAAAGGTAAATTTCTTATAATTAATGCTTGCTGCATTTTCAGCAATGGTTAATGGCAGGTCCGCAAGGTCAATCTGGACGTTAGCATCTTGAAAGCCTTATCGGTATAGCCATTGNAGCAATGGTTAATGGCAGGTCCGCAAGGTCAATCTGGACGTTAGCATCTTGAAAGCCTTATCGGTATAGCCATTGGGTTTACTCAGAGTACTCATAGTTTCGCACTCCACAACTGCTCCATCTCATCTTACTTCACCCTCGCCAACACTGTAAAAACCATACGTACACACTCATTACAAGTAGGCAAGTCTGTTCACCCTTGGAGGTATTGTGACAAACAAGACTTATGTCTACAAAGTAGGCATCNACAACAAACCAGTAACCCTATACACCAACCTACAGCAAAGAGTGTATTAATTCCCCATTCTGTTTTTTTATCCTCCTATCTTAACTTCTTCGAACCCCCATGAACAACTTATCTGATTCATGCCTGCATCTTTTGCGTTTAATATTTTGCCAGCTCATTAATCAACACCAATGTATCCTCTCTTTCTGAAAGGAAATAATTAATATCAACATCGCAAGTTGTGGCAACTTCAGCCAACAAAGTAGCAACCCTATGTGACTTTCCCATACTCTTGTGATAGCCTTCATTTTAGCTCCTGCACCATTCCTTAAAAGTACACTTACCTCCCCAATACATTAGCAAACTGAACATATGTAGTCCAAGTTGCTATAACTGCCACTTAAAGCTTAACGTATAATCTCCAATCCAACCAGTGTAATACCAGCTAATAGCAACATCATGTGCCTGGGGAAATCAGTTGCAGCATATGCATTCTCACCAAAAAATATTTCCATTTACTTCAGATACAACACAAGAATATGGGGAAAGCAGGGCTTCGTAAAAACCAGTGGAGAGTGTGGTTCCTGGAAAATAGCATGACAGTTCGTATTTAAATGTATGCACAATGTATGTTCTTGGCACATGTAAAATAATGTGTGGAATTGATTTGTAGTTGTTACTTAATTAAACTTTTTGTTATCACTTTGAGTGAACATTGTTTTCTTGTGCTTGTTTGTGTTTGTAAACTTTTTGTAAACATTGTTTTCTTAAGCTTGTTTGTGTTTTTAAGTTGTTGCAATAAATATGACATTTTAATTTTTCCAGTTGTGATCATTTATAAGGAANTATTCACTTTTCATTTTATTCTTGGTTGCAGACAAAGTTTTCATTAATATATTACTGGATTTGAATATTAGAAAAAAATTATCTTTTTCTCAAATTTTTTTAAAAATTTCAACTGTTCTCCATGAAATTACGTAAAAACAGTTTTACACACCTGAAATTGTTGGTAAAAGCAAATTCATATAATAATACTTACTTTAATGCTGGATTGAGGTACACAGAAAGCAACATGAAGTAAAGCTTGTGTTTGTATTTCAAGTCTTTTCCCTCCACATTACTACTACAATATTCTTCTGCAGCTTCAAAATCTTTCAGTTGGTAAACCAGAATGTCTAGGGCTTTCTCATGTTCTTCTAACTGCATCACAAAAATATCACAAATACAAGTCTGCTCTGTTCAGAACAAGAAATTATTATGGTAAGTTAAAAAATAATTAGCACCCTTACAATAAATTGGAAGATTGTGGATTTGTCTGCAATAGATATGGTTTTACATTCATACTTAAATTATGGTACACTTTCTTCCGAAATTCCTACGTAATTGGTAATATAAGTGTAGCTTTACCAATATATCCTGTTATAACAACAGAGTTGTTCAAAATTCATTTATTTAATTTCTAGTGGGAACTTACACTTTGGTATGGTGATAGTAAATAACATAAAATACAAAGCACAATAATGGCACTATATAATATACTTTGGCTTTGGAAAAACATTCATATAAACAGAGTATGGAAATTGGTATATTATAAAAGTTATAAGTGGAATGAAATGAAGAATACATATAGTATTTATTGTTTTCAAAGTACATGTAGTGAGGGTGCTCTAAAATCTGAAGACATAAAAAAAAAGGGACCCGGTTTTTAAAGATGATCCGGCAGAGCCAATCTACATATAAAAAACAAATTAAGACAAAATTAACAAAAACTCATAAAACAATATGGTATAAGGTAATAATTTACATAAAGTGAATTCCTGTGGCATATCCAAATGAGTGTGTTGAATTATGTGCCCAATTTCTACTACACCCTAAATATGTAACCCTACCTGCTACAATGAGTTCTTCCTAAAAAAAGATCTTTCAGGAAAAATATTGCATAAAATATGACTTAAATATTACAATGACAATGATATGGCTTCTACTAATGTGCTTCTGCTAACTATACAAGCATTCTGTCTTACTGTTTGCTAAATGTCATCCCTTTCCTTCTCTCAACCTCCTGCCACTTGCTGATGGCCCAGCCATGGCTGGGATATGTGAACCAGCAACAAAGTCACTTTTTATTTTGTTGATGTGTCCCTTCACGAAGTCATGTGTGGTAGCCAGGGACTCAACGGCCAAATTGAAGATGTGGTGCGGTCTTGTCATTGCTGCCAGCGTGTTCATTCTCTGCCACTAAGGTTCTGTTACGACAGTAGCAACGCATACATGAGGACTTCTCTTCGGCATGAGGTCGGGACTTGCTCATTGTCGTGAATGCCCATTCCAAGCAGGTTGAGGTTTTTCTTATGCGTTCAACTATGGCAGAGGCTACTGTAATAAAACTTTGATAATTATTAAACTCCTATGGACTTCCTGAGTTGATACTTTTGCACAATGGTCCCCAATTCTATTCTGAAGAATTCAGGTTGTTTGTAACGAAGAATGGTATACGTCATGCCTTGATTCGCCTGTATCACCCTCAATCTAATGGGATGGCTGAAAGGGTAGTGTTGGATGTAAAGAAAGGACTGTTGAAATATATGTGTTGACAAGTAAAAGGGAAGGTCATCCCGTCGTTACAGCATCAGTTAGACAATTATTTGTTCTTTTACAGGAACTTTCCTTTCTTCATCACTGGACCAAACCAGTAGAACTCTTCTTAAAGGCGGCAATGACTAAGTATTTTAAAGCTGTTGCTGAACTATAGAATGCAAATGAAACAGAGTGCCAAGCTGCTCGGGGAGCGGTCACTCAGAACAAAATCTTCGCACTTCGTGGAGGGGGAAAATGTTTGGGTACATAGCGTGAGAGCAGAGAAAATTAACTGGGTACCGGAACAAGTCGAATGCAGAGTGAGTCCAGTTACGTACCAAGTTTATGTGCAAGTTCAGAAGCGTTTGTCATGCCAAGCACCTCAGGAAACGACATGAGGGTGGTGCATCAGAGCAATCTGAGGCAGTCTAACCATTATTGGGTAAACTGGATGGCATCATGCGAACCATAGGAGCCACAGTACCCCTGTTGACATCTTAAGCAAAGTAGCTAAATTATTAACTTGTATAAATGAATGCTTTGTTGTAACATATACTACTCAACAATGTTCATTATGTTGTCATGTATACATTTCTATTGTAATTGTGATACAATTTCCTACTCACTTATTCTCAGTCTACCCTGTTTTATCATACACACANTATACATTTCTATTGTAATTGTGATACAATTTCCTACTCACTTATTCTCAGTCTACCCTGTTTTATCATACACACACATATCCATACACACATATTTGCAAAACATAATATCGACTATGACATATTAACCAGCCTATCATTATGGGACCCAAGTTAAAATCGATACAAATGACAAGAGTAAAGAATAGTGGCAGTTTATGACAATGAAACACGGAATGGTGTCAATGCTCCATCCTATGACAACATTTCTGAGTACTTGACTTTAACCAAATTTTAGCCAAGTTTGCAACCTCTGTTGCTGAAATTTCCTTATATCCATCCGAGACAGTATTCTTTTATGTGACCTGGTTTGCGTGCCAGTCATTATCTAATATTCTGGTGTGCTACTTCCATACCTACCATCTAATTAAGGTTGGGCAATAGTATATATATTTATTACAACTGCCCCCATTAATTTGCTTCGAAGTCACATCTTATTAGGAGTGCATGTGGTGATATCAATTTGTCATTGCCTTCAGAATTGCTGATGACTTATAATTTTTTTCAAGTATTTTTTAGCTGCATGCTGCAAGATCATCATCAGAACCTCTTTATTTAAATGTCATTTAAGAGAAAAAAAAATTGTACTTATCTGCTAATAATTTGCAAGTTATTTCAGAGTTGTAATGACCATTTTTATTGGTTGCCGACACCATACATTATTAATTAATAGTACAAGCCCAAATATTTTTTCCAATATTTGGATAAAAAGTTTTTTTTAGATGTAAACTAGTAAAACATAAGAACACTTTTAACATGTAACTGCATGACCAATTCTTTTCAACTGTAAACATACACATAAATACATACAAATGCATGTATTAAAAGAGTAAGTTGAAAAATGTGTAAATAATGACTCATAATTACAATAGTTTTGCTAATAGGTGGTGAAATTAGATTTGTCGGCCAATAGATTTAGAACAAATGATATCAACAGGGCTGGAAAGAAAACACAATTTCCTATCTGACTGACAAGAAATAAAGTAACAACAGAAAACAAACAATGTCATAAATGGATGGTAAGGCCAAATTCACTGTGCTTCTAGCACTGACATTTGCTTGCTGTACATGGCATGCAATTCAATCAAGACCCAAACAAAAAGTATAATGCAACATTTGCCACCGTCCAGATGTTCAGGGCCTCGCCTGGTTGTGGTACCCGCCGCACGATACTTACAAGTCCGTACGTTTCCCGGGGTGCCAGCTAACTGCGGAGAGCTAACACAAGATAATGGTGATCTTAGGGTGAGGTAGTTAGGTAGTTTGCAGAAACTAACTCAGAATATCATACATAAGTTGAAGGCCCTCGCGGGACGCACCAGAATGCATTCTCCTCCGATCGCAAATGCTACCAGACTGCCCATCATGGCCGCCGGAAGGGTGCTCTCACGAGCGTCCTTCTGCCGCCCGCACAACAAGTTAATACCCTTATTTATAACAAGACATATGCAAAAAAAAAAACCTTGTAATTTTAATTAGTAAGTAATCTCCTATGTGGATTTTAGTTTGCTTTCTTAAGTCACATTTCTTGTGTACCACCTCTCAACCTGAGGGGTTGGAGAGTATGGTACTGTGAAGTCGTGTACTTGCCCTTCGTGCTAGAGTGGCATATCGCACTGGGCCCCTTGCACTGCCCACACTATACCTCCCAATTGCTCTGCTTTGACCTTTCTCCCTCACACACGTGCACACTCACTGTCTGGGTTGTGTCAGGGTGCTGTCGGTGGCTGTTAGGACTGAGCTTACTTTAGGGCACTGGCGATACTGCGTCATACAGCCCCCCTCCCTAGATGAGCCTGATCCTGATCGTTTAACGGCCACAGTTGCCGCCGGATGTCAGGTGTGGCTGTCGAGGCCCATACCACTCTGGGATGGCGAGCCCCGGTCCAAGCTGGTGGGTTGCTTACCTGGGTATCACTGGTGCATGGCTCATCGCCTGCCCCACTGGTGTCTCATTCTCTGGCCCGTTGGTTATATTCTCCGCCTTGCCGGGCGATTTGTGGTGGTGTCGGCCACTGGGGGTGCTGCACATCTCTACGCAGCACGGTCAGCGCTGGTTCCGGGCACGCCTGGGCGTTGGGGTTGGGCCGACCTCCGGCTCCTCCATAGAGATGGTGAAGTGGGCGTCCATGAGGGAAGCATGAGGCCCTCATCTGGCTCCTCGTGACTGCGGCTGCCTCATCTCCAGCGTCTCACCTGGCTTCTCCATCTGGGCGGTAACATCAGCAGCATCTGGATGGCTGCCCAACCTCCCCCCCGACTACTACCAGTCATGGGCACGGGGTCAGGGCCCTTCCTCGCAGGTGAGTTGCCCGCCCGTGGTGGGGTGGTGGCCCCCAACTTGACGGCATCCCCAGGTCATCATCGGCGGCTGCCTTACTAGGCCACCTGTGTGCACTGGTGGTCTCCGGCCCAAAACCTCGGAATGGTGACCCCGACGTTTCAATGTCGAAAGGTTGGTGGTCAGAACCCTCAGATAGGACTCTGGTGGTCTGGTGTCCCTGGGTTGGTGCTACTGCTCGGGCCCTGAGTCCCGCACTCCTGCGCTATCTCCTGCCTCGCCCCTTGGTTGGGTCAGTTGTAGGTTGTTCCTATGATGTTTCATCAGGTGTCCGTGGGCGTCTCTTACCTGGTATACGGTCCGCCCTACCTGGGTTTAGACCCTGCAGGGGCTGACTAGCGGGACCCCAGTCCCCCGCAATAGTTGTTTAGTGCCCATGATAGTGGGTGGATCCTTACGTACACCCAGTCCCCGGGCTCCAGCGAAGGTGGGGCATTCCTGGCGAGTGGTGTGATGTCTTGCACTTATTGGGCCTGGTTCTGTCTGACCGCCCACATCTCATCTTCCCTCCTTTCACTCCATGCTTCGGGCACCTGTCTGCCCGGTTTTTCCCTTTCTCCCGGCAAGGCCAAATTCCATCCCATGATGAGCTCGGCGGGGGACCACCACGCCGCATCGTTGTTCTGTCTGCAAAAGCAGTACAGGCTCTCACAGCTATGAGAATCTATAGATGTTGCTGCATAATAGTTTCGTCAGCTAAGTAATTTTGTATTTTCACTACAGACACGTCAAATGGAATTTTTAATTACTAATTTCTGAAATAACAATTTGCAAAGATTACGCTATCTTGGACCAGTAAATATTAAAGTTGCTCTGAATAATTTACCTATGGAGCCTTGCCAAGATCTCATTTGTTCTCCTGACTGAGTTGGTTTGAGAAAGATATTTAATTTAATATAATTTAGCGAGATTTANTCCAAGATCTCATTTGTTCTCCTGACTGAGTTGGTTTGAGAAAGATATTTAATTTAATATAATTTAGCGAGATTTAATAGAAAGTTCAGGACATAAACTATTTTGAATTTTTTTAAGTAGAGAGATACATTCACGAGGGAGACTACCATTAAAGTTACAATCACACCAAACCACAGTTAATTTTAAAATTTGCAATTATTTTTCCAAATAATATTTGCACAAATCCTATTCCATTTTATGGTGTCAAAATCTAAGCTTTTACATGTAAATTAAATCTCAATCATTTTGACAAGTCTCTGCTAGTATTATATTTTATGTAGCCAGTGGCATTTTTTGATTCTATTCTTCCAATGTTTTATACATGTTGTTTTCAGCCTACTGATATTAGCTGCAGTTGAGGTTCCAGAGTTTTTCATCATTGGTAAGACTGGAGTAAATTGCATCACGTTTCTGCTAAAATCCTTACTGTCCTGTGGAGCCGGGCAAGTTCAAACCCCAGGTCAGTGGTGATAATTAATTTGGTCAAAGGTAAAATAATATTCTCATCAACCCACTACTAGTGTACTCTCCCTTCCACACTGTACACACTGATCTATACACATTACAGACTAGCTTGTTTGCGATAGGAGTAGTAGTATTTTAAACTTCACATGGTACAAACTACACATTCACACTTCACACACAGACACATGGGTTACAGATGTGGAATGATGATAGTACTAGATGGGTTATCAGCCTGCAGGAACTGATGAATCCGTATTGTGGCATTCATTTACCAAACAGTATGATGGCTGTGAATGAATTTCAGTGTAGAAAGCTGGTCTGAACTATTACATCCCCTACAAGTTACCCTTGAGAACATGAAGGTGAGATGGCTGCTTGACTCTGGTGGTGGAATGGCTGGTCAACAGAGTGCATTCCTATATACATCATGCTGGCCAGTGTTTACAGTAGTCATCCGAGTTCAGGCGCAGTGATCCACAGTAGAAGGCACGTCGTAGCTGTGTAATGGCAGCTGGATAAATGGACAACAAGGCAGGATGATGCAGCATGGATCATCATATGGCCTCCCCCATCTGGAGTAAGTCAAGAGATTTGGGCGGCTCTTAACATTGAGGTCTTGAGAGCCGATGAGGGTGAAGCAAGGTGAGTATGGAGTTGCACTGGAATGAACACGCAGGGGAAACAGGGGATCTCCAAGAAAACCTGCCGACCAGCGGCATTGTCCAGCACAATTACCAGATATGAAAATCCGAGAGCGTCCCCGCTGGGAATCAAACCCGGTTTGCCTAGGTGGCAGGCAAGTAGTCACTTAATTTATTAAAATTAATTATTATAAAATAATCTGCACATAATATGTACCTAATACAACTAGAATCCAAATTTTCACTCCACTCTTCCAAGAACTTCTCAAAGAACATAGAATTGAATATTAACAACCACCTTGAGAATGGATGCAGATTACTGCATGCTTCTTCTACAATGCTTCGGTTCTGACGGGCAATACAACACCACCTGAAGTGAATCAAGGGTCCTAATGAGTTGTAGCATGATTTCTCGAGCCTTAGCTGTCAAAAAATATCAATATCACTGGGTTTCTAGAAAGTTACATTTTTTTTAACTTTTGGCCAGCTTTTACGGTAAAATACTCATCTGTGTGGTGGCTCGTTAGGCAGTTACATTTTACACACTTGTGTACAAAACGGCATCTCTCTCTAGAAATTCCAGGCCAATATAAGTGGTTGCACACTTCTCTGTGTGTGTTAAGAACCTGGATGTCCAGCCCAGCCCAGTCACTATAGTGTGTGTGTGTTTTAACACAAGTTTGCATGCTTCAGGAGACATGTACACACACTATATGTCACTGGTTGCATTGTGTTTCTACACAGCCATCAATTATATGCCATCGCTCAACCACATTATTGGCACACTAATCAGTCCACCTACGTGATACGGAGCAAGTCTATTATGCTTTATTCACCTGCGTACACAGTTCCAGTAACAAGAGCTCTACGGGAGATGCTGTGATGGCGGTGAATGTTATATTGTTAGTAGAGATCAGGGATGGGTCAGATGGCATAGGAGGAGGATGGCTCTCCACTCCTTGTCTCATGCGAATTTTTAGCGTGGCAACCTTGAAAGAGCATCAGCAAGCTTGTTCTCCTCTCCCAGCACATGTTGTACCTCAAAGTGAAATGACTGCAGGAATAGCGCCCAGCTGTTTAGCTTGCTTTGCACCTCCTTTGGGTTGTGTAGCCATACCAAACATCTGTTGTCAGTCCGTAATGTAAATTGCTGTTATTATAATAACTACCAGTAGCGTTTCACTTCTGACACAACACCTAGACATTCACATTCATTGTCTGCATAGCTGCATTTTATGAGACAGAATTTGGCACTGCTGAAATTGATTATTTGTTTTGCCCCACTGTCACCAATTTGGAAAAACCCCTGCACCGAGTTCCTTTTCGCTCATGTTTGAAGGTACAGGTGGCAGCTTGGGTCATGACATGCAAGTGCAGGGCAGTTATGGAAACTTAATTTGATTTCATTGAATTTGTTTACGTGTTCATCAGACCAACTGAATTTTTTGAGTAGGTGAAAGAATGTCAGTAAGCAGAGCAGTTTACATGATTGGCACTATGTTCAAATCAGACAAATCCACTAAACGACTTTGCAGTAGGCAATATTTGGATGTATTCTAACACTGACAATGGAAATTCGGCAATTTGCAAAAAATTAAAAATAACCTACAAAATTCCAACAGGTGAACATTGATTTATTATTGAGTGAAATTTAACTGTGTACTATGAACCTTTATAGCCACAGTGGAACAAGACAGCAAGGAATNTTGATTTATTATTGAGTGAAATTTAACTGTGTACTATGAACCTTTATAGCCACAGTGGAACAAGACAGCAAGGAATCATTTGTGTTTAAGATGACATGGTTTAAATACTATCTTGTGAAGCAAAGATGATTTTAGAGCCGTATAATTACACAATAAACATAAACACAAGATTGCCATCTTCTTTCATGACCACGGATGTAAATCAGCCTTNTTGATTTATTATTGAGTGAAATTTAACTGTGTACTATGAACCTTTATAGCCACAGTGGAACAAGACAGCAAGGAATAATTTGTGTTTAAGATGACATGGTTTAAATACTATCTTGTGAAGCAAAGATGATTTTAAAGCCGTATAATTACACAATAAACATAAACACAAGATTGCCATCTTCTTTCATGACCACGGATGTAAATCAGCCTTNAAGCCGTATAATTACACAATAAACATAAACACAAGATTGCCATCTTCTTTCATGACCACGGATGTAAATCAGCCTTGTGCCCCTTGTAATGGTGTGCCTAGAAACACCTCACAATTTTTCGGTAAAAATGCTGCTGGGTTCCAAGTCCTACCAGGGTGTCTGTAATGGTGTGATCCAACATACCTGTCGATGCCCCCTTCGACGCCCGGTGGTGAGGGATGGCAGGCGTGGGCCTACCTCGCTGTGAGCGCTATGCAAAACTGAATGACAAACGAAGCTCCTCCCCTACGCCAAGCTGCATTCACCACCTTGGCACATGGTCTGCATTGCCTGGCGACGGCGTGACACTTCGGCTACGTCACCGGGATTGGGATTTGAATTTTCATTGGCAAGAAATCAACTCTAATCTTCTGGGAAATTCAAAATGCCTGACGTAACAAACTCTAGAAGTTTGCCAGACTACTTATTGCGGATTCTGACTACGGTTTTAGAGAGAACAGGGGAGGGAGACANACAAACTCTAGAAGTTTGCCAGACTACTTATTGCGGATTCTGACTACGGTTTTAGAGAGAACAGGGGAGGGAGACACGCTCTGAGGGAACACTAGTTAAAGATATGTATTCTTTTATGGGCAATTGATAATTTTTACCAATGTTTTGATTTTNCGCTCTGAGGGAACACTAGTTAAAGATATGTATTCTTTTATGGGCAATTGATAATTTTTACCAATGTTTTGATTTTTTGTGTATAACAAATGCCTGTATTTATTTGTTGCATTTACTGGTGTGGAAGCTCTTCTTCATGGGTTTCAAATTTCTTGCTATGTGATGAGTTCCGCGATTCTACTTCGAATAACATTGTCACAAGTGTGCTTTGCTGTACCTGCCAAATAAAATCTTATAAGCCTACATTTTTCCTGTTTATCCCAGTTATTAATATCACTAGCGGCAGTGTAGTGTTCCAAAAATTCTTCAATATCTTGCCTTGCCTGTCCTGTGAATATAGGAATTTTCTCTGCAGTCTGAATCACTACTTTAACTGGCTGGGTGTCTGCAATTTTGTTTTGCGAATTTATATGTGTGGTTAAATAACATATGTCGCAATTGGCAGCTGCAATTAGTTTATGTAGGTTGGCTATCTATATTAATATTTTGATAGTGTTCACATACTGTATTTATATCATCATAATAATTACTTGTATCTGCCTTGGCTTGTGTTGATACTAATACTTTGCTTTTGATATTTGAAACCAATCCTCTCGTTAGATGTGTGGATTTACTATCTAATTCAGCAAGTATTGCGATTATCTGGTAAGAGCTTATACATTTTTGCTGTCAATGAATTAGACTTCCCTGTTGAATCTAGTTCTTGGGTTTCTAATGATTTTCTAGCATCTGATAAGTCAATAATTGAGGTTTTAAATAAATTTTTAGCTGACAACAAGAACAGTTTAGTCTTTTTGGCGCTCATAAAATATTTTAATTATTTTTTAATGCTTACGTATTCATATAACACGACATATTAACACTGTATTTTCCCATATATAATATACTGTTAGTATGAGCAATTAGTATACTGCTATTAGCCTATTATGTCAATATATGCAAAACATTTTACTCATGCAAGTGAATAGGCAAAAGCTATGAATGGGTGGGTGGGGTATGATTTATGATAGGGGTGGCTAAACTCTCTTGTTGCGAGAGGAAGGGAAGATTGGCACCTCCACCAATATAATAGTCTTGGTTTGTCTATCTCAAACTTATGGCTGTCCAACATTACGAACCTTATATGAGAGGGGACGAGGTGCCGTTAAATGAAAGATCAAGCATTAGACTAACTCTAATTCACTTCTCTTCAGTCAATAAATCCAAGAGGTTAAATTTAAGCCCTAAAGGCAAAGAACAAAGATATCATTAATAACGCTTGCTGCTTGCAAAGTCTACAAACTGTCTGGCAAATAGATACTGCCTAAGTCCCCTCACACTCTTGGCCTGGACTATTAAACCCCCCCCCCCAGAGTTATCCCTAATGACCATGAAAGCATGATGGCTGCTTTGACTCTGGTGGTGGAATGGCTGGTCAGCAGGGTTCATTCCCACACACGCCGCGCTAGCCAGCATTTATAGCAACTATCCATAAGTTTAGGTACGGCGATCCCCAGTAGAGGGCACGTCATAGCTGTGCAGTGGCAGCGGGATGAATGGACACTAAGGCAAGGGAATGCATTGTGTGTCAAAATGTTGCCAAATAACGAAAGTGAACAAAGAGGAAAATTTATACTCTTATCAGCATTACATAGGAAAAAAGAAAATAGGGAGAAATGTAAGAAAGTTTGAAATAAGGACCATAAAAATGTACATTGTACTGCATGCAGAAAAAAAGTAAAATGACACTTCAGCAAATAAAAGGTTGACTTCACTTCAAAACATCATCAGAAATAAATAATAAATTTATATACAAACAATGTAGTAGTAGATGATACTGTATCAGGATTAAAAATGTTAGATCACTTTTAAAACTATACTGAAGTTAGTTACCTACCATAGTACTAACTTTATTTCAAACTTGGTAAGAATTGGGTTAAACAGTGCCAAGCCACAGACAGAAAGAAATATATAAATAAGGTATGTGCACGAGTGTATCATAACAGGTAAGAAAAAAAAGAAAAAAAATCATTATCTTACCTATAAAACACTAACTGTACGGATTTTCAAATTAACTTTAACTATGATATTCTTTGGCACTTAGCATAAATTCCCTATAAAAACTGTTTAGACTGTCAAATGGATTTTACACATGCTCTGCTATTGCTCATCATGACCAGCCACAACCTTACTTCCTCTTTACATGTCTGGTGAGTGAGGATGTAATTGCCTAGCAACTAACACAGACTTTTCACATCCTCCATCTCTCAAAAAGCTGTATAGGAGGTAGATAGTTTACACATATGATCTCATCTACACTCAACCAGCATGTGCCAGAGTTTCACACCTGTAAGAGGCTGGTTGCTTCAAACATTGTCATCTTAATCAGCTGCATTTCTCATGGCCTAGACCCACTTCAGTTTGGTCCTTCCTCACTTTGTAGAAGAGGGGGCTGATGCACACCAACCATCCTGTCTCCTGAATCATGAAGTGAGTGGTCTAACATTAGATGTGTTAGTACATGTTATGGTGTGCCCAGCATTGTAAAATAGATTCATTCTGATAAAAATTACTGTCGTACATGTAGTAAAATATGTTTAATTTTTCAGTACTTAAAATAAAAATGCTATTAACACATAACAGTGATGATTACACGACATAATACAGTACTAAAATGAAATGCCAGATTTCATTTCTACTTTTACAATCTTAACAGACCATATGCATTTCTCTTGAAAATACTGAATTATCAGAAGTAATGGATGAACCGCCTTCCAGTAGACAATTTCATAGTGGCTTACTACAAATAAATACCAACACAACTATTGTGTAACAGATGCACAATAAATACAATTTACCAGGCTTTAAGTTATTTTATAAAAAGAATTAAACATAAGTAAGAAAAGGTTCTTGACTTATCCCTTAAAATGTATGTTGCATTAATACAGAACAGACCAAAAAATGTGAGTGCACATTGCTCTTCTTAGCTGTATACAAATTAAACATTATTCAATGAAAGTAAACAATCTAACCCAGGTTCTTTAAAATTACTCAAATGCATAATATAAAGTCAATATTTTAATAACTATAATTGAGTGTTATATGCAGAGTTAATGTTTTATTGATGGGTGTTCTCTTTGATTTCCCAATATGGAAGTTGTGTGGCAAGCAAAAAAGGACAGTGCAACATTAAAGTGCTTGAATTACCTTCCCATACAAAATAGCTGTTTCTTTGTGCAGTTCTGCCTCTTGCATCTTGCTGAGCAACAAATGGGCACGATAAAGAGCTGACGTTTGTAATAAAACTTGAAGTTTTTTCTGCACCTTAACTTTACTTTCTGTGTCCCCCTGCTGCTTCAGCTGGAATAGTCTCTCCAAGTACATCATGGCAAGATGGGTGTGAAACCTCTCCATCTGCAAACAATTATTATAAAGCATAAGCATATATTTTTCAAACATTAATTCATAAACAATTATTACACATGTATTTTTTTTTAATGTTTATTGGTTTATTAATAAATTTATATTTCTATTACATACAAAATTGTATTACTAATTCATGGACATATTAGTTTTCTAACTATAAATAAAGACAAAAATTATTAGATAAACAAGGTGTGGCTATTAAGATCAGGGCTGGTTACCTTTGAAGTGTAAATTTCATGAGGAGAATAGTGAATATAAGGTAGGTGTCTTTGATGCTTATGAAGTAGACAACTCTTGGCCCATCTTTCTATGTGATTTTGTTTGCCTCTGGGTTTTGGTGAACAAGAAAGCTGTTGTATCTTCTTGCTGGAATCCTAGTTAGTGTAAAACTGAGCAGTTTGTAAACCTAACATTTCTAATGAAATTAAAACATTTTCGACAAGGTGTTTGACTGACTGAAGAAGAAAAACACCACAAATTTTTTAAAGAACCGAGCAATTTCTGCATTAGGACATTGAGCCCATTGCAAACACATTCTCTATGAAGCAGCTTTTAGACAAACCCATCTCTGTGTTTGAGTATTCCACATATTTGCGAAATCTGGCACAGTGTGACGACTACCTGTTCCCCAAAGCGATAAGTGTATTTTCAGTCTGTTGAAGAGGTAAAAATAAAAATGGTAGACCTGTTGAAGAGTGGAAAGTATGTTATGCAATTTTGTATCGATAGGGAGGGGGAGTAACATTAAAAGTACGTTACAATATTTTAGCTGTAAAGTACCTTCTTCCATTAGTTCTCTTAGCCAAATCTCATAATTATCTTTCCATTAGTTCTCTTAGCCAAATCTCATAATTATCTTTTACAACTAGATATTGACAAACACATACAAATGCTAACATNGTGGAAAGTATGTTATGCAATTTTGTATCGATAGGGAGGGGGAGTAACATTAAAAGTACGTTACAATATTTTAGCTGAAAAGTACCTTCTTCCATTAGTTCTCTTAGCCAAATCTCATAATTATCTTTTACAACTAGATATTGACAAACACATACAAATGCTGACTTTTTACATTATTCCAAAAAAAAGTGAGAAACAAGCTCACTGCTAATAAGGTTTTTTGTATTATTATTCATCACAAACAATTAAAAAACTTCATTATGTCCACCACTTGTTTACATTTCTCAGTGAGGCCACTGTTTCAGATAGGATGACTGTTCCATCTTTAAAAATGCATTTTTTACAGTTCAAAACAAAATTGTAAAATTTAAAGTAGGTATACATTTTCCTTAAACAATTCTATACCAAATTTGGTAGATATACCCTCCAGTATAAAATACTGTGTACATCAAAATGGGTTGTGGTCCTCCATTGGGCCCTAAAACCTGGTTATGTATCTCAATTCTACACTATCTGATGGATTTAGACCAAATTTGGTACGGATGCCTTTCATTACCCAACTTAAATACTGTGTAGGTCAAAATGGTCTCCTACCTACCATTGGGTCCAAAAAGCCAAAAACCTCTGAAATGTTATTGTGTATCTCATTTCTATACTGTTCAGGGGATTTTGATCAAATTTGGCACGGATGANGAAAACCTCTGAAATGTTATTGTGTATCTCATTTCTATACTGTTCAGGGGATTTTGATCAAATTTGGCACGGATGAATTTCAGTACCCAACTTAAATAATTTGTACGCCAAATTGGGCTCCACTCACTTCCCTCCAATTAATTTAAAAAACTCCAAACCTCTAAAACAGAGTAGTGGATCTTATTTCCACACAATTTGATGGATCTGGACCAAGTTTGGCAGGTATGCCCTGCAGTTCCCAACTTAAGATACTGTGTATGACAAAAAGGGCTCTGGCCACTTTTTTTACTGGAAACACTTAACACCTGTTAAATTGCGTAGGCACACCCACGCTGGTTGACGTGTCTGGCAAGAACAAGGGGGAGAGGCAAGCTGAGTGCTTCGCTGCTCTCGCTGCTGCTGTCACTGCTCCTGCTATTGCTGCTGCTGCACCTCTGCCAATCCCATTGCCACAGGTAGCGATTTGGGCAGGCAGTGACCAAGGGGGGTATATCACCTGGTGGTGACCCATCGGCTGGCGGCGGCATTCCTGCTGTGGTGTTACCTTGGTGCATCTCCCCCTCGCCAGCGGTGGACACCTCCTGACGCTGTCAACAGTGTGACAGGAGGTCCCGAGGTGTCACCTGTAGCGGGCTAGGTGAGGGGATGGTGGCTCCCGTCGAGGTGGGTGCCGCGACGCCAGACGTCGTGATGTGGGCAGGCTGTATTACTGCTGCTCCACCTTGCTTCTTGGTTGTTGTTGGGGTGAAGATGAAGGACGCACTATTGCTTGTGTGATGCAGCAATCCCCATACATGGTGCTGTGTCATTCTGTGTGTGGATGTACTTATGTGCATTGTGTGATGAATGAAGGGCCTTGGGGTAGAAATAGGGGTGTGATGTCCTGCCTGTCGCACCAGATTGGAAGGCAAAATGAGAGAGAAAGAATGATGAATGGGGCCACAAGAGAAAAGAGGGAAAGAGTGACTCCGCCCACCACTTCCTGCCACGTGGTGGATCGATAACTTGGGCCGAATGAACACGAACACAAACACACGTGGCTGGCGAAACATGTACTGTCAACACAAAACAACAGGCATGAAAGAATTTCTGAAATGATGTGCACTTAATGATGGGTGAATGTCTTGCTGGTTGTTGTAAATTTACACTAAAGTTTAGAAATGTAACATGACTTTGTTTGGCTCAGGTGACTTGCACACGTGCTTTATTTTCACATGCGGGCGGGCACGTTTTTGTCTCGTCAGGTGTGAACATTGATTGCAATAGCTGTATCCCGCACAAAGTTCTCATAGCACCATGACAATGCAAGGAATTATCAATGCATTCTGCTTCTCGCAGATTTGCTTGCTACACTTGTGCTATAAATGTTTGTGTCGATTGATGTCGAGATTGTGGTTGCGTGCATCATGAATACGCAGAGAGAGAGAGCGGCGAGTCGCTCGCACTGCCTTGTCTATGTGTACGTGCTGCGGTGGGCGGTGTGCACGCTGTACTGGAATCGCGTGACAAATCTTAAATTCACACGCTGGCTGATGGTGGTGGTGCTACTATCACTTGCTGACACGTAGCCACTTTTCCTGATTAGTCAGTTACGACAGTAGGTGTTTGCACTTGCATAGGTGTTGTGGCACTGTCACTCGTTTGCACAAGATGTACCACATCTGGTTTTGCAAACTAGTTTTAGGTGGTTTCAGCCCCCACTATGCCAGTGGTGCAGAGTTACAGGGCAATACCAGCTGGGATATGATGGCCGTGTTGTTTCGCCGTAGTATTGCAGTCCGCTGCAGTATTGTGGAAGGCGGTGGGAGTTAGCCTGTTTTTGCATGCAAGCAAGTAATGCCACAGCGTGTCAGCTGCCTCCGGTATGGATCGGGTCGGCTGGCCATGTGGCTCACTGTTGACCTCTTCTGAGGCAGGCGTGGCAGAGAGTAGCAGCACACTGAGAAATGACAGCTCGCTCCCAGTGGTTGAGAGGTGCAAGGTGACTGTCATGATGCACGACAGTGCTTGCAGCATATCTTTCCTGTCGTGTTGTGATGATTGCAGCACTGGTGACTGCGCTCGTGAAGTTGTAGATGGAGTGGAAAGCTGGAATAAGGGATCCAGTAGAAGCAATAAATCCTTGTCCACCACAGAAATGTTCATTGGGTTTGAAGGTTGTCAACATTTGTAGCACTGAAAGTTTGTGTTTTGTACAGTCGCAAGTCTGGTCGCGGTTAGGCACGAGGTACACTGGAGAGTAGGGAAACCTTGGCCCATGCACAGTAAACAGCACACAAAATATTATTGATTGGGAGCCTGATGTTAGAATTTGTTGACTGGTACTGTTCAAAACTTTATATTTGGTTTATCACATCAGAGTTGTGGATGTAATGGCGCACTTTTTTCACCACATAATGTGGCATCTCTGGCCATCTGGCTGGCATCAGAGTGTTCTCCCAGGTTGATCACACTGCTCCTGATGTACTCCTGATGTTGTCAGGGGGGAAAATAGGTGGGAAAATTCTCAAAGAGGGGTTGAGGTGCCGGGAAATTTTGGATATTTTTGGGTCGAAAAACGTGGAAGGAATGACAAAGGAATGACGAGGGAAAGATACGCCATACGCAAGGACGACAATTTAACGCTGGTTAAATTGCGTAGGAAAAATGTTGAACCATGAGGGTTTTTCAGCAGGAAGTGGCCTCACCCAAGGGCGCAAATTTAACGCCTGTTGGCTGGGTGGTGCTGGGTTAATGGAAATTTTGAGGGGCGGTGAAAAACATTGTTAGGTGGATTTTGGAGTTGGATACCCGACTAGGCACCAGACACTGTCGGCAGNAGGCAGTGGCCTCACCCAAGGGCGCAAATTTAACGCCTGTTGGCTGGGTGGTGCTGGGTTAATGGAAATTTTGAGGGACGGTGAAAAACATTGTTAGGTGGATTTTGGAGTTGGATACCCGACTAGGCACCAGACACTGTCGGCAGGCAGTGTCGATGGATCATCATCATCATCCTCATCATCCTCATCATCCTCATCATCCTCATCATCCTCATCATCCTCATCATCCTCCTCATCCTCCTCATCCTCCTCATCCTCAACCTCCTCCTCCTCCTCCTCACGGTATAACAGGCTGTTTGCCCGGACGTACACAATCCCTCTGTGAATTGTTGGATTAGCCCCTCTGGACAGGAAAATCAGGCGTTCCTCACGCCTGATACTTACGTAGCGATGAAGTGGGCCTATTCAGGCTGAACCACACACCTTTTACTGATAAAAGCTCGGTGTTGAGTATGCTGATTAGTTAGGTGAATTACTTAAAATTAAATTGAAAGCTTGTTGTAGGGGACCCGGACCCCGAAACGCCCGAAGGCAGTGTTTCAAATAAAAAACACGAAGTCTGAAAACTCGCACGTAATTACTCTTGCACAAAACTTTACATCAATCTTAGGTGAGAACTTTAAGCTGGTTCTGGCCTGTGACCTGCCAGATGCGTTAAACTGAAAAAGACGCAAATGGCCACTGTGGAATTACGGTGAATTTAAGCTTTCTCAAGCGATGCAAGTCCTGGGGAAGAAGCGGTAGCCACTCCAGGTGAAAATGAAATAAAAAGGTTCCAAGAAGTTACATTACTATTGCAGATAACATGATCGGTGCACAAAAGTTGAGTTAACTCAGAACAAGCAACGCGACTGACTCCTTGAGATTCTCAACTGCGACTAAATCTGGCAAGCACGTGTGGCGCGAACTATGGTGGCACGTCCTGCATTATTTTCTGCCTGCTAGAAAACTTACAACAATTAAAACCAACACAAATCATTGTATAAAAATGAATAAAACAATTACATAATATTCCCTAGGACATGAATAAATACAAATTAGACGTGGATGGAATGAAATGACGGTGAAACAACTAGATGAATAAACACGTAAATTTGAGAATGAACATAATTAAACTGTAAAATGCTTGCAGGGGCATCCTTAAACGTCCACTATCTTGGTGTGTCTTTCTTTCCTTACTATTAATTAAAATTGTATTGCCCTACAATTTTCCTGCGTGGTCCATTATAATGCACCCTCGCCCACCCAAGGTGGGGGTGGGGATATGATGCTGCGCTGCGCTGCCCTGCACTTTCTACACTCGCAGTACACTCGTGTCGGCACTCGTGGTGCACTGTTGATAAATTGGTGCGGTTGATGCAGTGGACGTGTAGCGTGGCAAACGGTCTGTAGGACAGAGGTACCAACTTTACTTCCAATCTATTAAAAGAAATCTGTTCCCTTCCGCAAAATGAAGACTTACTTACTACCCAATATCACCCAGCAGCAAACTGTCAGATTGAATGCAGCCATCAAACGTTTGTTGCCATGGCCTTGCACTTTGTAGTATTAGATCAAAGAGATTGGCATAATTGGCTCCCATACGCCTTTTTTGCATATTGTTGCACCCCGCATAGTGCTATTGGAGTGTCTCCATTTTTTCTTGTTCATAGCAGGGATGTATTGCTCCCTTTTGATGAAGAGGTTAAGCGACTCAGACGTAACTATTCTTCATGAGAGAATTACAAGGATGAACTACTTGTTCGTCTTCACAAAGCCTTCGAAATAGCTCAGAATAACCTAAGGAATTAAATAAAAAGTTTACAGTTAAATGGTTAAGCCCGTTTAAGAATGTTAAGAAAACCTCTCCTGTTAATTTTGTCATTAAAGAAGTGTATGGTAGAAAAAGTTTCCTTGTCCATAATAATAGACTTAAGGCCTATAAGGGCATAGATAGTCCTTAGATGTGGGTGAATTCTCAAAGGGAATTGGCAGTAATGGCGGATGATTTGAATAGGAATAAGGAAACGGAAGAAGAAATTTAAGTGCCTATTTACAATGATAAATTAGGCACCCTAGACAGAGAACTTGAGGATGAAGAAAGTGTGATAGAAATGGACGTTGAAAGAACTGCCCCACTGACCCTGCCGAGGGTTGAAAAAGAACCCTACCACCTGAGAAGTCGTGGGTTTCGAAATAAATGTGTATGTAATGCTGATTTTGTAAGTTGTATCATAATATATAAACCAATGTTTAGATGATAAGAATTATTTTAGGTTACAGGAAGAGTGGCTGAGGCTCGGCCACGACTAGCGATGTAGAGTTGAGATGATTAAAACTCTTTCGGTGGGCATCTGTAGTTATAGAATTTTTCTTTGCGCTGGCAGGAAAATTAGAATAATATAGAAGGCTCACACTTTCTCATGAGGGTAGGAATTCAATGGAATTCTGTTTTCAGAATCAACACGAAGGTAATAATTGTGCTGTTGCTAACCTTAACGAGTTGCCTGGATGGGACCCTTTCCCGAAACGGAGTGGGAGAGACCTTGAAAAAAAGACCTTGTTTTCCATAAGGTGGGTAACATTCTTTTCTTAGGTGAGACCTGGACCATCGTTATTAATTTTGATACCACTTAATTTATTAGCGCTCTCAGTGAATATATCTTTTACTTGGGGGAACTTAGCTTCTATTATTATCTCTCCGACCGAAATGACGCAGGTTCTGGTAATTCAAAATCCCCCAAAGAAATTATTTCAGAAGAAGTGCGTTATTTACATATGTAAGCCAATAAGATGCGTACTGAGCTTGAAAATGTACTGTTAAATTTAAAACCTAAGGGCCTTATTCATAGTAGGATCTTAGTCCAAGGATGATCCAGAGATCATCTTCCTTGGAGTTGGTCCGAGGTTAGTCTGGATTAAAGGTGGACTAACTATATTGTATTCATTCTATACCCCGAACTAGAGTGGGACTAACTTAAGTTGAGGGATCATCAAAGTACACTGTTGCCAGATGAACTGTGGATGTGCATTGCAGATTCTTTCTCAAATAAAAGCTTTACTACGAAAGGAAAGTCACATTTTAGACGATACACACATTAAAAGTAGCTTCAATCAATTGAAACAGAGATTGTTTAGCTAATAAACAAATTTCCTGTAAATTGCAACTTATTCAATATATTATCTATGATTTAATGGTATGTAATATTTTAATTTGCTATATAGAAAGCATGTCTGACTGTGTAGAGCAGTGGATAAGGTTCCTGCTTTGAAAATAACTGCAGGTTCGAATCCCAGTTCATTTGAAATTTTTTATTGTGAATATTTCTTTCAATAGCAAGTACATTTTAATGAAATTATTTCCTTTAATATTTTGCATAATTACAAAATAAAATTTCTTAGAAATTTTTCATACTGCTGATTTGATCCTGTATATTAATACCGCAGGATGGATGATGAAAAAATAATATACTGATATTATTCCATGTTGATTTGTTAATTATTCGTAGCACACCCCTATGCATTGGTAGTATGGTCTGGTTTTTTTTTTTGCGCCATTACTGCCTTTATAATGATGATAAATAAATATTTTAGTGCTAAATACATTAGCAAAATTCATTAAAAAAAGTTTAAATTTTTTAATCATACAAGATTTGATTTTTGACCCTTGTGCAANGATATTATTCCATGTTGATTTGTTAATTATTCGTAGCACACCCCTATGCATTGGTAGTATGGTCTGGTTTTTTTTTTGCGCCATTACTGCCTTTATAATGATGATAAATAAATATTTTAGTGCTAAATACATTAGCAAAATTCATTAAAAAAAGTTTAAATTTTTTAATCATACAAGATTTGATTTTTGACCCTTGTGCAAATAACCCACAATGTTACCATTGAGCTACCAATAAACTTATCTTAAGAAAAGACTTTCCACTATATGCTTTTGTTTGTATTAAAATTTTCTTTGAAAGTATCAGGTTTGGTAAGAATCTGTTTTCAGAGAAGGCATTTGATTGACACAGAAATTCGAAAGGCATTGCTGTATCTTAACACTGATGTAATATGATTATATATCCTTCAAAATATTATTCATGGAACATTTCTCTATATTTTTGCTTCAACAGATTGACAGAATCGGCCTTAACGTAACTTTTGTATTTTGTAAACATTTAGCTTTCACTTGCATGTAATATATCAAACTTGTCTTATTTTATGTTCGTCATGTTTCTTTTTGAATTTGATATATCATTAATCCTACCCTAAGTCCAGACTAAAAGTTAGACGGTACCAAAGCAAGATTATACCTGGAGTACCAATAATAAGGCTCTCTGAATACGAAAACGTTTGGTAGGAGGATGATCTTTCCTTTGTCTGGACTAAAAACAACCATAAATAAGGCCCTAAGACTCGTACTAAACGAGGCCTTATTGTCGTAGGCGGTGAAATTTTGCACAATTTAATCGGTACTGCCACCTCACATGAAATATGCAAGTTGAATTCCAAAATAGATAAGTTGGAGAAACAAGATCAAGCCATGATACACAGGTTACAAGAACAATTTACTCTTTTGAATCTCACCCACAAAGAAGTAGAGAAACATGGTAGACTCATTCACAAACTTGTATTAGCGACACGTAAAGTAGGAGAAAATCTTAAAAACATTTAGCGGACTTTTGAGACAGACTTGAACAATACCAGAAAACAAATAAGCTTGTTATATACAAATAGCTCTGCAATGACGGCATATGAGACTTTGCTTAATGATATCAGCAGAGATATTGCCCTTTTCAATCAAGCTTTAGATTTAACCAGTGTAGGCAAACTGTCTTCATACTTTCTTGACCCGACAGAATTATCTAATATTTTAAGCGGCATTGAGTTGGGCCCAAATTTACATTTCTTGACAAGGATTAAGTCTGAGGAAATATACAAATACAGTACACACCCATTTATTCGTGCTTCGCTTATCCGGACCTTTGGTTTATCTGTGCGGCTTTTTGGCTTTATTCAAAGTCTACTATAACTTCTGCGGTAAGGCGATGCTGTAATGTGTGTCGTTAAACAAGCAGTGGTACTATGTACATCTATTGCTGTGCCGCATGAGCTCAAGTTTATCTCTTTAAACTGTCAGCCTGTCGCAGAGACCTGCGCGAGTCATCCATTTCCACCCATTGAAGTGCTTATCTGATAGCACTCATCTCAGTTACCACCCCAACACCACGTCTTGCAAGTTTATCGATCGCTCGGACATGGTTGTTGTTCAATGTTTGTAGTGACATTTTCGCAACATGTCAACAAAATATAAAAGGACAGTTTTAACTGTTTAACTACCGTGGAAAAGTTCGAAATAATAAAAGTGTTATAAACAAAAAACATCAGTTCCAGTGCCAACAAAAATAAAATTGAAAACTTTTTCAAGAAAGGCACGGTTTAACTTTTCTTACATTTTTTCATATAAAGTGTAAAATGTTATAAAAAACTTAATATTTCAGAATTTTTAAACACACACACTCTCTCTCTGTGTGTGTGTGCGCGCGCGCGCAAATGCATGCATGCGTGCGTTGTCTTTACTGCATTGCATTCTAAACTTTCTACTCACTATGCCATCTTAAGGACAGGTCTGTCTGCACATTGAGGAAGCAACACACACACACACACACACCGCTTATCGCTCCGTGCCGCCCACCTGGCGCCGGTGCAGGCTATATTCTGTAAATACTCTATGCGCCATGAATTACATTGCACTCGGTGCAACATAAATATCAGTTAAAATATTGTGAAGTGTACTACATACAGTACAGTATAATACTTTAAATTCTGCACATACAGTGCGGGATTTGTGTTTGCTTTGAAATGTATAATAGGTACTGTTTTTTATCCCGACTTTTGAAGCCAATATCACTGTTCCATTAATAGTAAAAATATGTAAATTTGATTATCCGGGTTTTTAAAAATACGAATTCGCTTATTCGTGTTTTCTCTTGTCCTGATTAACAAGGTTAATCGGGAGTTTACTGTATTATCAAGTCACCAAAGTTCATGCGGCCATGTTGGGCTCTATACTGCGGTTAAATGCTGAGCTGCCTCTGAGGTCTCCAGACCATGAGTGTATGTTGTATAGAGCACTTGAATTACCAACAGCTTGACCCGTAACGGTACATTTGTCTCGATCAGGCCTGTCAACAAGCCTTTCCTTGCTGTTGCCAAAAAAATGTTAAAATATGCTGAATTGGACTATGAACAACTAAGTATGTGTATTGGGCAGCCTGATTATATTAGTGACCCTAATTTTTCCATATACTCCTCTTACAACACGTCATACTTGTTTTCCCTTTTTATTATGTATCTGAGCATTGAAGAAATACATTCTATGTGTCAAGTACATATCACTGACACATTTCCCGCAATATTCTATTTGTTAAACAATGGTCGTCATTGGGTCTATAGTGTTTTGAACAGAATTGAAGTATCTGTAAATTGCCCTTCAGATAGCGAGATTGCTAAAACCATTTCTCTAATTGGAACGGATGTCGTAACTATTAATGAAAGCTGTAGGCTAATACATGAAAGTTTCACACTCTTCCAACACTTTGAAGGGATTACTCTGATTAATAGGACCTCCTCACTTCTGAATATTCAAACNGCTAAAACCATTTCTCTAATTGGAACGGATGTCGTAACTATTAATGAAAGCTGTAGGCTAATACATGAAAGTTTCACTCTCTTCCAACACTTTGAAGGGATTACTCTGATTAATAGGACCTCCTCACTTCTGAATATTCAAAAATTTAAGGATCTGAACTCTAAAATTTTTGTGCCAGGTGTTAATACCAGTGCAATCTCCTTAGGAAGTTTTGAAGANAATTTAAGGATCTGAACTCTAAAATTTTTGTGCCAGGTGTTAATACCAGTGCAATCTCCTTAGGAAGTTTTGAAGAGACTATAGCTATGATAAATGAGGTGCTAAGAGGAACTGAGCCTTGATTGCCTTTAACGGATATTAGTTCCCGACAAAGTCCTGAAGGCAATTTAATCTCCCTTCGATTTTGACTGCCACACTTATAATTCCCTCGGGTTTCTGTTGTGTATTCTCAATGCCTTTGTGCTGTCATATATCTTGTATTCCATGTGTATCCAAACAGTGAGAATTTAAACTGTGGCTCGGAGGATGTCCCGATTGGTTGAGACAGCAAGAGCATAAAACATCTACGTAGAAATGTCTGGGAGGAGACACGACACACAATCCCAGCTTTCTGCCTCTGCTGCAAAGGTGGCAAGCTCGCAGAATACTTCCTGTCTTGAAACTACGTTCAAGGTCAAACCTGTTTTCGGGCGTGTTAAAGGGATCATATGTGGAAATAAATAATTTATTTAAAAGTAATTAATAAAAATTAATAATTTTAAATAACTTTATTTAAGACATGTAAACATATTGAACATGGGCCAAAATATGAACATCACCAGTAGTACCAACAAGTTTACAAAACATCCAAATTTCATCACCTAATTCAATCTTCATTTTTTTACGAGAATACAAAACAGGGGCCTGAGCCAAAGATACAATAGCAGTTGCTAAAGATGACAATGTGTTTGTTAAGCAAGTTACTCAAGCTCAAGAGAGTTATTTACTCGTGAACTTTTTATACAGATTTGCTCTACAGGGTATGACAGCTCATCCTTGATCTGGCATTTTGGAAGTTTGCTTCTATCAACATCCTCACAACAGTCCAGTTGCTGGTGTTAATTACTTCAGCCAAATAGATGTTCGTGACATTATATGTTGGAAGACATTTGCTGTAAATGAAAGTGTTATTAACTAGACTGCTATTGTATCTTTGGCTCAGGCCCCCGTTTTGTATTCTCATTAAAAAATGAAAATTTAATTAGGTGATGATATTTGGAGAACAAAACAATAATTTGCAGCTTACTTTGGTATGTTGTGTTTTGCACTTTAGTTGATGATTCATTGATGTTATTAATTTATTGAGTTTTGGGTCCTAATATTTTATTCTACTCCCCCCCCCCCNCTAATTTAGACCTTGTAAACATATATTTTATTATGTAGTGATTTTGTAAGGTTGACTATAAAACATATTTAATATATGCAACTGACTTTTGAGTTGTTGCTCCTTTTCTGGAGAAACTTTATTGCCAGGATTAGGGTCTGAGCATATTTGGTTGTAGAGTGACTTTGGATGGTTATTTGTGCTGTGTGACGTAGGTCAAGATTCTTTCCCATTGCTTGAAGAGAGACTGTCTTGAAGATTGTACTTAACGACCTTCACACACGAGCATGATTACATTCAGGTTACAGTTATTTTGTGTGTGTGCACTTAGGTACTCTCTTGTGCTTAGAAATTGGGAACACCTATTCAGGAACTGTCATTAAAATCACTCTTAAGTATCTTTAGGTGTAAGTTAGACTTGTTCATACTTTGTCCTTTTTTTGAGTGTTTATATGTAGTTGTGATTTTCTTTTACAAATTTTTTGAATTCCTTATACATTTTGTGAATTATGAAAGCTTATGCAGTTTGTTATACTAAGGGTTATTTGTAAGTAGAAATGGCATGTTTGTACTCAGCTTAGATTTAATGCTCCGCTTGGAAGAGAGAATGGCTCTGCCTCCCCTTTCACTGCCAAGTCGCTTCATTTAAGTGTTCAAATTTGCTTCACACCTTAAGAGAGAAATTTATTTTTGAGATTTTAAAGCAAACGGTTTTAAGAGGATTGGGAATCTTAGACTTTTTTACATGATCAATATTGTCTGTTGTATTCCCTACTTGAGGGATGTAGTATAACGAATCGGGGACACATAATGAAGAGAGTTTTTAAAACATACATCTGAACAGATAACATTAACGATTATTACAGTGGACCATGAATTGATATATTTTCATTGCATGTCGTTGCCACGTACATTTCTCTTTCGTGGGCATCCCTCCCTTTGTAAATCGTTGTCCTGTTACCCTCACTTCAACCGGGGATACGCCCCTCACGACCTCACAACCTACCCTTCCTCCCACACCGCTCGGTCACAGAGTGTAACTGGTGACAAAGTTCTCGCAAATTCCAACATAGCGAGAAGGGATTCCTGGCCCCCTATCAACCAGAGCTGCCGGGGTGGTGGCACGCTACCCTCCCCTTACCATTTATACTTTGGGGTCTTCATCAGCTCTGCTCACTAAAAATCCAAGACTCACCTAACTGAGGGATGGGCATGCCTTGACACCCTGCACTGGCCTATGCTGCGGTAGACGAAGGCATCTCATGGACGCTTAGCAAAATGTTTTATATGAAGTAATGCTGGAGGGTTTTGAGTCTACTCTGGAAGGAAGGTGAACTCTAGGGTGCACAAATTAAAAGAAAATGTTCCTGTACAAAATTAAGTCTATGGACGTTACATGACTGGTGAACAAAAGTTGCTTCACCCCTGAGCCGCGTGACGCATACCTACCCTGATGTCTGCTCTCGCTAGACTGAAGAGGGGTTGGCGAGGCAGTGTTAATGTAGCTGCTATCGCCTGCCAAAATCATAATTCTCATGAAATAAAATAAACATGAATGAGATGCAAATACACAACACTTGGTGAAACATTACACTTACATTGCGTCAGACACTATTGACATTGACGTGTTAAAAATTATATAACAATACTTTTTATAACAAATGTAATTTGTTTCTGATAAAGACTTTCCATCACCTGAAAAGAAAGCATATGCAGAAAACCCATTTACAAAAGAACAAATAGCTCTGTATTAATTAATATGTCATTTTAATTAATATTAGATTTACGTAAGATTTTACAAAGAATTTTATTGTGCCTGAGTTTGGGTTTGGTGTCCTACTGCTAGAGTCAAAACACATCACTTTAATTAATTATTAATGGCACTTGATAACTACGTCACTCATAACTGGAGTATGTGTATATTAATAGGTTATATATCCACCAGTTCGTTTTGTGAAATATTGCGTGGTTTCAGAGATCTCACATCCACGTGGTTGGTACTTCACACATGCACTGCGGCAGTGGACATTAAGGAAAATTGCTAAATTCATTTGTGGTTGTGTTTTAATTATTATAGCTAATTGTAGTAGCGGTTAGGTAGATTAATGACGTCTGTCTGGAGTTACGCCCTGTGGCACTGTTTGTTTTACACTGATTTGAGGAGTACGTCTTGTGCGGATGGCCTTTGCTCATGCTGTGCACAGCTAGTGTGTAGCGAGGACAACGCTTATCTAGGCCAGTAGATGGTGCACGAGGGTTGACAATGGCTCTGGGTGAAGCTGCGGATGGCATAAGTATATTTCCCGAACTTAAAAACGAAAATCAATGAGTAATCTTATTTCCACTAATGTCTCGTATAGCCACAAGAAGCCCTTTATGTTATTGTATTAATCCTGGGCACATGAAGAAATTCTTGTACGATTCCCAGATTATTCCCGGGTGCTAGACATACTGGCATAGCATCAAAATGTACTATATTAGAACAAGAATTTCAATAGATGATAAACACTTACATGTTTGTCTCATATGCATATGCACAAGAGTATCAATTAAGCCATAAGACCATATCACATCTTTGTAAAACTTAATTTCATTTGACTCGCTTAAAGTATCAAAATTTAACTCACCCATCATACAAATTTTGACATTTATATCTTTTAAGGTACTATTAAATACTAAGTAAAGATTTTGTATAAAAATAGGAAAATTTCTATTTAGTGATACATATTCCTACAATAAAAACAACTAAGGAAAATATTATAATTTTAATCATGACAATTTCAAAATCCAATCTACACACAAATCCTCTACCCATAAAACTTTAGAAACAAATCTATAAAGACTAGCAACACCTCTAACTTAATGGGATACTCTGCAATAAGATAAAACCATTTTATAACTATTGAAATTATACAAGCCAATATCATCTATACTTCTTTCTGATGTTTGGTTAAAACAAAACATTGAGGAGAGAAATCATAAATAAACTGTTTCTACAGTATCAACTTCATTACCTACCAAGTCCTTCAATATTTTGATATGGAAGTCAAAAATTATGCCCAACAAACTTCTTCCCAGTATCATTGTCTTTTCCTATACACAAAAAAATGAACATTTTGAATCAATTTTACTAATAGGTGCTAATTAATTACAGCCTCTATTTGAGCTTACATGATAAGTTCTCTCTGTATTTTCTTCTTATTCCATCAATCTTCAGTCTTTCTTTTGTTCCAATTTATAATTTCTTGCATTGCTCTCAATATCTGCTTTCCAGAATTCCTCCTTGCTTTCCTATTTATATGTTTTCATTAAGTTTTTCTAAGTTCCTCCAGGTGTTCCCAACCTCTAGTCATCCTGTTATCATAGAGTTAAAATGTGTTGAAACTAACATTCTGTTCTAAAATTTGTTTTATTTAAACACTTTTTGGCTTAAGCCATATGTAACTCCTGCTATGCTACAGTTTTGGCCAAGATAACACAACTGGCTATGGCAATTAGCAAAGTCTACCCAATGTGTCTGTAGACTATGCAGAAAGCCATGATACTGTCCTGAGCTCCAGTCATGTCTGCTCTGTTGTCCCTCTGATGAATTTTGTTTACCTTGTGGTGTTCTTAGTTCCAGCTGTAAAATTATTCTTCTGTTAAAATTTTGCAGATGTTTTGTTAAGAGATTGATACTGCTCCACATGCATCTGATTATCGCCACGACAGTTACAGTTGTTTGAATGTAGTCTAACATAATCTAGTTTTTAAAAGTTGGACTAAAATGATAGCACCTCACTTAGTAAGTAATAAATTACTAATGGGGCTCTGCCTAACATTAAAACAAATAAGGATGTATGACAGTAATAGTCTCAGAAGCAGTCTACAATCTCAGTTGTCCTTTGCACAAGACTTTCTTATTGGAAAGGTAAACAGGCCGTAGGCATTACGTGACCAATGCAGTTTTAAATTGCTTAAACAGAAAGAGCTGGATCACCCACTTTACAACTTCCTTTGGGAGGATTGTGATACATGAAACATAAAAACCTTATGAGTTAGATAGTATAGGCAGCTACTAGTCCACATTAAAAAAAAATTAAAAATTANACATGAAACATAAAAACCTTATGAGTTAGATAGTATAGGCAGCTACTAGTCCACATTAAAAAAAAATTAAAAATTATTCCTTTTATATCATTTTTCACTTAATTTTTAATTAAAAATCTAATTTTTTAATTAAAAGCAATCAATTATTCATTAAAAAACTAAAATCTTCATCCCACCTTATTAAAAAAAGTTCTTTGCGAAAAGTGGCACAAAGTGAAATCCGTTTTGCTGCAAATTTATTAAAATTCTCGTCAAAAATATGAGCCATAAATCTCTTCTAGACCAGTTTTTAACTAAAATGTAATCTAGAAAAATATTATTCCTTAAAGAAATTATGAATAATAAATTAAGACCACAATGGAGAACACTACTACAAAGTAAATAAAGAAAAAATNATTCCTTAAAGAAATTATGAATAATAAATTAAGACCACAATGGAGAACACTACTACAAAGTAAATAAAGAAAAAATATAATTACTAAGTACAAAGCACATTCAATATCTAATTATATAACAAGATCAATTAAAGACAATTAAGTGGGACAAAATGGCATAAAAGAGGCACAATAATAATTGAATAAACAACAATTGAAAAAATAACAATTTAATGATTATTACTATTAATATAATATTAATAAATAAAAATATATTGAACTGTAAGTCTTTGACTTACAGAATCTACCAAAAAAAGATTAAATATAGTTATTATTACAATTTCCATAAGGAATTTTTTTTATATCATGTTGAATATAAAATTTTTCAATTTCCACTTTACCGATGTATTCCATATATAATCCAATATTTTATACAATTTTTAAAAGATTAATTTCAAACTGTAATTATATTTTGTATATTTTTTGGTTCCCCTGTTTTAGGGGGACTCGGTAAGTTAGACCTGTCTGGTAGATGGGATTTTAATTATTTATGAAATTATTAAGGGGCTCTTTATTAAACAGCCTCTTTAAGGGAAATAAAAAATCTGCTGATGATTTTATAAAATTCTATAATGAATACATTCAAAACAATGCATTGATTGTCCATTTTTTATTTCCTATAAACCCTTATAAGAAAGAAAATAACCTGTTTCATTCATAATTTTTAAATCTTTAATTTTCATTAAGTTGAAAATATCGATCAAGAAAAATAAGTTTAAAACTATTATTTAAAATACAAGAAACTTTTTTACCATTCTTGTATCTATAATTTGAAAATTTGATGGTTTTTTATTTTTTATTTACTTCCATCTCCTGTAGATTTATAAACTCAATTGAGTTGTTCAACTTCCTGAGCATTGGATACATTTATATAAATTTATTTATATTAACAATATTAAAAAAGAATTTATATAAATGGAAAATGCTATAATTAAAAAGTGTCAAGTGAGGAAAAAAAAACGAAATTCTTTTCATTCACATAAAAACTCAAAAGATAAGCATATTAATACTTGTAAAACATGTTTCAATCAGCAAGTTCCTGAGAAACAGTTAGAAAAAATTCTTTGTGATGAATGTGGCAAATATGTTTGTAAATCTTATCTTGCAAAACATTAACAAAATCATATACTAATATTCATAAAGAATATACAACAAAACATGTAAACATTGTCAAGAAACTAATAATATAAATGTATTTACTCCACATTCACATACAAGAGATAAACATTGTTATATTGTAAAATATGTATGAAAGGGTATATGAGAATAATATATATAATCAGAAGAAGCAAAATAAAGAAAAAATTATCCCAATTGAATCAGATAAAAGTAATGAAGAAATTATTACTAATTTTACTTAAAAATAAATATAATTCTTTTAAAAATTGAAAATTAATTTTCTTACTAAAACTTTATATACAGGTAAAAAATGGCAATACCAAAACCGTGTAATGATGCAGTATTATTAACTTTCAGGATACGCGATTCATTTTCTTTCGCTTTGCCAGGCGTTGTAAAATATTATCAGGATTCAAAATTAAAACCGTAGTAGTTTGTTTATCTGGCATCCGGTTGCAGTTTCCCAAAATCTTAGTTTTTGTTACGCATCAGCATTAGTGATAGAAGCTTTCCGAACTGCGTCGACAGTTTTTGTTCTAGAAGTTCGATTATCTTTTACGACGACGCAGTTTGGATAGCATGGGAAGAGCGTGCATGACGACACATGCTATGCCCATATTTGGTTACGTTTGATGCTCTGAGGAGAGTGGGAGTAGGCACGCAGCTAAGTAATATACTGAGTGCCTACCATCCACATAGACAGATAATTGACAACGGCCGAAAAGTCAACAACAAGTAACCAGTGCCGAGGCCGCATCAGGCGTAGCAAATAGCCCCCACACCGGCAACTTTATCCTGCTCATTTAATTCTCCACCGGTGTGGGATATCGTTAGTTACTGTTGCGATAGAAGTTTTTCAGATGTGAATAAACAATCAATAAACTACTGTGGCGCTGCTGTGTATTTTTTCGGTTTATCTGTGAACCTGTTCGTACTCGACTTACCTGAAGATCGTATGTGACTGTTGCATCTTTCTGATAAATAAAAGTAAAGAATAATAAACCGGAACTTGACTAAATTATTTTGTAATTAATTGGAGCCTTTTTTAAAGAGTTTCATGCTTCTACCCAACTGAGCTAACCGAGTGGTAATTTCCAGCAGTACAATACGTGACGAGCATCATTACAAATATGGCGGCCCGAACGCCGAGGCTGCCACATTACAACCGAATGAAATGAAAGTGAGAGAGTTGTGAGAAATAGCTAAATCTTTAAACATTAAAAATATACACAAGTTAAAGAAGGATGATCTAATATAAACAATAAACTAACATCATGATAAAGTAAGAGCGATGAAAGTTGCAATACAAACTGACATAAAAGCAAATAAAATTAAAAAAAAGAAAGAAAAAAACTTAATGAGTTGAAAATTAAAGAAGCCAATTTTCCTATCAGTTCATCAACAATATTATAATTAAAACACTTGAAAAAATTAATCTTTAGCACCTATTGTTGTATTGGTATAAGTGGCACATGGAACTTCACCATAGAAGTGCTTAATCACCCTCCCCCACCCGCTCAAACAGCAAATTTTGTTTCTATTTTATGGTTTGTTGAGAAAATTTTAGTTTCTGAGAATCTTTTGTCCCATTNCCTCAAACAGCAAATTTTGTTTCTATTTTATGGTTTGTTGAGAAAATTTTAGTTTCTGAGAATCTTTTGTCCCATTTGTTACATAACTCAATTAGGCCATTTACCACACTTTTGATGTTTGAAATCTGAGAATCCAGTCTCATATCTATGGACTACATCAACTGACTTTTATAGTTAATTAAATTGTGATCACAACCCAAACTGAGACCAAAACAACACAGAAAAATCTGCAACTGTAACTTTGGTCTCAACAGTAACGTTCAGACCTTTTAAAGCCCAAACAGATTCTGCTTTATTACCAGTTATATATAAAGTTTATCTTTAAATCTTAGCACCTTTAAATTTGCAATTTAAAATCATAGAAATAATATAACACCATAGTAAATGGTTATTTACCTGCAAATTAATTCAAAATTTATTGCTTATTAACCAAGCCACTCTACTAATGAAACAATTACTTCATAAATTAAGGCTATGGCAGCCATATGGCAAAAATCCGCAAAAGGATTCACTTTCAAAACAAAGGACTGAGATCAACTACGTGCATAATTAATGTTAGTCCCATTCTCATACCCTTAATCTGGGCAATTTTCCAAGATAAATGTGGCACATTTCAAGGGCTGCTTGAATAAACGATGCTATTTATGGTCCCAACTTATTTTAGTCAGTAAATTTTAAAAACCTTTCTTGGATTTCATTATTATTCAAAGTCTCATAAATAAACATTCCATAGTATAAACACTGTCGGCTATGCATTGCTAAAATCAGGAGTAACAACTATCATGATAAACAATATTTAGAGTTATTGACCTCCTCAAGAACCTTACCATGTTAGACACATGAAGAAATCAATTATTTTAGAGTTTCTATTAAACCATTCACCATATTGCTGGGACTTTAAACTACATCAACATGTTTTGCTAATAAAGGTCCTAATGACTTAATTCAATTATTCCTAAGGAATTTCCATTATTTGGATCCACAAATTCTTAAGAAGTTCCCAGAATGGTAGGCCACATTCAATAAGAAATGATGTTACATTAAGTAAATGCTGCAAGCCCTGCTGCCAGAAACTTGCTATTTGTTTCTTCAAGCTTTGAAATATAGTTTTTGTATGGCCAAGATTAACTTCCAAATTTATTCCCTTTTTCCTGTTTTGGCTATTTGCCTGTATATATATNTAGTTTTTGTATGGCCAAGATTAACTTCCAAATTTATTCCCTTTTTCCTGTTTTGGCTATTTGCCTGTATATATATCCTGTTTTGGTGTTTGGGGATTTTACCTACAGCTTTTTCCATTTAAAATATTTCTAATAGCCAGATACAGATACAAATCAAAACCAGATTGACTCAGGTTGGTTTGAAAATAACCTGAGAGAGAAAACCAGTAAAGCTAGTTGGCTATCACTCCAAGCCAGTTAGTCACTTGGTACTATTTCACTGCCTGGCAATTTACAGTTAAGTAGCAATCAGAGAACTGCATGAAGTAGAGTTGATATTGGGAGGAGAGGGGGAGGTTAATAAGTTTGGATGCCATTGGGTTCCTCTTATAATAGCTAGTATTATTTCTTAATTGGTTAGTATAAAGGAAGTTAAAAACCCAATGTCACACTTGTCAATTTCAACCTTGCCAAACTACTTAAGACTACTTTCAGTGTTGTTCATCACAGTGAAGCAATTTTGATTTAGTGGTGGGAATAATCGTACAAGTTAAACTGCTGACTGTCATAACCAACTAGTAGCTTGACGGTGTCTGAACTTCATGATGACAGACTTCAGTGAGTGAAGAGATTTGGGCTGCTCAACATTAAGGTCTTGAGAGTCGATGAGGGTGAAGCGAGTTGAGTATGGAGCAATTCTGGAATGAAAGGGCAGGGGAAATTGGAGATCCCCGAAAAAACCCACCGACCAACAACATAGTCCGGCACAATTCCCACATGTGAAAATCTGAGGGCAACCCCACCAGGAATCAAAACCAGTTTGCNCCCGAAAAAACCCACCGACCAACAACATAGTCCGGCACAATTCCCACATGTGAAAATCTGAGGGCAACCCCACCAGGAATCAAAACCAGTTTGCCTATGTGGGAGACAAGTAGTCTAACCACTACACCACCATNTTGAGAGTCGATGAGGGTGAAGCGAGTTGAGTATGGAGCAATTCTGGAATGAAAGGGCAGGGGAAATTGGAGATCCTCGAAAAAACCCACCGACCAACAACATAGTCCGGCACAATTCCCACATGTGAAAATATGAGGGCAACCCCACCAGGAATCAAAACCAGTTTGCCTATGTGGGAGACAAGTAGTCTAACCACTACACCACCATNATGAGGGCAACCCCACCAGGAATCAAAACCAGTTTGCCTATGTGGGAGACAAGTAGTCTAACCACTACACCACCATGGCCCCTACCCCTCCAGAGATGGGTGGGAGTCACAAGTATCAGTCGCAGAAATGCTACAAGGCCGATGCCAGTGTGAAGTACTCCAGTTAATGTCTTTCTGGCAGGGACTGCAGTATGCTCAAAGCAGGTCCCATCAATACAGCTGTGAGGTAGTATGCCCGTTGCTTGTTGTTCCATCCATTCAGGGTGGCAACACTCTCTGGTGGTGGTCAATCTTAGCTCATCAACCACTGCAGGTTTTCTTCCCTGCTGCTGTAGGAATTCTTGCCATTCTTTTTTGGGGTGCTCACCTCCTGTTCCACCTTACACTTGACACTGTCAAACCTTTTATTAACAAAGTCCATTCTCTTGCTCACATTGTCAATTTTCTTGTCCAAACAGTATATTTTATTATTCTTTAACTCACTAATACATTCTATCTTTCAGTCTACATTCTCATTCACATTGTTTTCTTATCTAAATTTCATTTACATTTTTCACTTTATCATCTACTTTCTCATTCACACTAAATTTTCTTATCAACCAGTTCACAAACATTACCAATCTGACTATTTACAGATTTGCTAACACTACTAATTTAATTATTTACATTATCTATTTTGCTATTCACTTTCTCATTAACAGTTGCACTAACATTCATTATTTGTCTACTCAATCCTTCAATCGAAGCTTCAAGTTTCACTGCAAGCTTCAATTGAAGGATTGTCTACGATTTCCTTATCAACATTAACAGATCTATACTTATTTTGCAGCATACTAAATATTTTCACACAATTATCCTACTTGTGAATAAATAGCTTACTATATAATTTTATTGCACAATGGGCCACTACAGCGGGAGTGGGGAGGGGTGGTGGTGGTGGTGCCATCTGGCGATTTAGGGGTCTGCCCAGGGGAAAAGCCAGGGAAGGTGGGCCAAGCACAGCAACT
>NQII01001488.1:403539-436151 GCA_002778355.1 Clitarchus hookeri | reverse complement strand
TGACAGTGTGCAAAAATATTTCAAAAAAGATTCTAAATGCACATATTTTTAATCTTTTGACTGGTTTACATAACCTTTGTCCTATGCAATAACTGCTAATGTGCACAAACAATTTGGAAGACAAACAACACCAAAAACAATAAGATGACTTTTTAATTGTGATAGGTACCAAGAAAGAAGCCTTACACAAGCAAGATGAATCAAAAGAAGAGAGAGATTAGCATTAGCAAAAGATTANAAAAGAAGAGAGAGATTAGCATTAGCAAAAGATTATATAAGGAAGGATCAGAACTTCTGGGACATGGTTTTCTACCTACTGTTAAGTATAGCAGTGGTGGAATTTTAGTCCGGGGTTGTATGGCTGTCTCTGATGCAAATAAACTAGTTTTCATATAGGGAATTACGGACAAATATGGTTATATGGACACAACTAAATGTAACTTAAAGAAGAGTATTGAGAAACTTGGCTAAAAGAACCAATTATAATTTCCAGCAAGAGGGCAATTACAAACATTTGGCAGAAATTGTCCGGCTCTGGTTGCTTTGTAATACGCCACCCCCCTGAAAACTCCAGCAAATTCTCCAGATCTCAATCTGACTGAGCATCTGTGGAATGGGCTATAGAAAAGAGTAGTAAGGAAACATTAGATATCTAGTGAATCTCAACTGTTGCAAGACTGGCATAACATTAAAGCGGAAACAACTAGTAAGCTTGCGTACTCCATGCCCGAACAGATGAGGGAATTATTCATGGGCATATGAACGATTGACAAAGGAAAGAAGTGTTAGTTTTGTTTTGGAAGTGTGATTTCGAGTTGATGTACGGATACTTTTGACCGGCTTAAAAAGGCATCAAGTGAAAGACTATTATTTCTTTATATCATATAGTACATTATTCGCATGATAATAATATATTTACATGCTAATAAAATTTAGATCTATGATTTGCAATTATGTTTGTTCCTGAACACAAAATATATTCTCTCTCTTTGTACTTGTGACTGTACAAATATTTCTGTTAATATATGTACATTAATTATGCAAAAATGCCTATAAAACTTTGGGTTTTATGTTGCAGGTTAGTGCAGAGATATGCTAAAGACAACAAGGAACTACAGAGTCGAGTGAGTTCTGACTCAGTGCTAAAGTGATGCGCCTTATTTCCTTTTCGTTAAAAAGAAGAATGCAATTTTGTAATAGGAGCATCTACATACGTTCTCCTAACCAATGAATTGGTTGAATTTATTTCTTAATGAATGGTTGTAAAGATTCTGTTTATTCACTTACAAAAATCGAACTGATGAGATGGATTATATCAATGCTACAAATAGTAATATATCATGCATTAAATATTTTCATCACACAGAGTACATACTCTAAAAGTAAATCTCTACCAAGCAAGAAACATAATGAAGACCTCAAAGACCGACTAATGCATAATTCACTAGCCTGCTCACCAACTAAAATGTGGTAAATAAAATTTTTTTTTTTTTAGAATATTGTATTGGTAATTACTGGACACACTACAAGTTTAGCTGAAGCTAAATTGCAATAAGCTAGTTTCTTAGAACTGTATAATGTAAAAGAAAAAGAGTTTAAGTTATTTCTCCACAGAACTTTTATGTTTTGTATTCAGGCTACTTATTAAAATTTAACAATCCCGAGTAATAGTGTGAAACGTTGCTTATCTGGAATTCAAATCTGCAAATTGAAATGCAAAGGTTAAAGAAATGAGAATGCCCCAAGAAAAAACATTGGTCAATGGCAAAGAATGCCACATTTTCCATATGAAAAACTTTAAGCATGACCTGCTTGAGAATAATTTAGATCACAGTGTTGGGAGGCCTGTGTACTGATTGCACTGCTACCAAAGTCATTACAGTGTCAAATCGTAAGCAGCTCACCAATATTAGCTGGCAATGATTAAGTGGAAAACAATGGTGCATATCTTCATCCTTCAATATTGTGGCAATGTGAACAGTGAACAGTGAACTTAGCTCTCTGTGAACATAATAACAGAAACTTCATACTCAAGTGACGAGGAATGAGATCAGAATGGTTAAGGTTTCTGCCTACCTGTAAAATGACCATTATTTACAACCACAAAGTCTGTAGCTCTTGATTCAGAACCTTCTGTTAACTAGAAGTTTCATTGCCTTTCCCACGTTTGTGCATATCCATACAACATGACTTAAAATTTTAATGCTCACCAGCCAAATAACTGCCAGACAAGACAGTCTCTGTAATTTTTTGAAAATAACATTTAATAATGTATGTGATAGTGTATTTACTTACAGGGGAAAATATATTTTAGGTTGCAAACCATTAATTTGTTTATAAAGATTGAAGAATGACATTCTCTTACCATTTTTACATAATTTAACGGTGCTTCATCATGCAATAGAATGCCTGACTTGCACTCGGTAGTTAGAACTCAGCACATTGTCGCTAGCACTGTCATTAGATACAATGCCAGTAACTGATTCAAGAATTAAAAAGACAATTACAAATGCACATTGCCTTACCCAGGACTTGGAACTCTGAACCCCTCACACCCTAGGCCAGCGCGCAGCCAAAATATGCTACGGAGATAGGAGACTTGCGCTCGGCAGTGCGGCTTCAACACTAACCGACTGTACTGAGATTTTCTGTCACATTACTTGGAATTCATGATGAGGTTTACTTATTGTTACAAATCTCCAGGGGCACATCCAAGTCCATGAGGGATAAAGGTCTTAATAAAAATAACTAAATTAAATTTATTTATATTGCTATAAAAATACACACAGCTATTATTTACACCATTTAAGTACCTATCTCTATTAGTAACACTTGTTATTCTCAGTGAGTGCAATAGTTAATGTCAATCTCAATTCTAATTGAAGTCCTTATCACTGTCTATATATTGATTACAGTCACTTAATTCACACTTCTTATTTACAAATATCAAATCCAACTGTATCGTGTCATCATTCCAAATGTCGGTCACTCGCGCATCCAGTTCAATAGTCCCACTTGTCACTCTCTCTCTCCACTGTACCAATGCTCACCTCCAGCAGATTTCACTCTCACGGGTCACTGTCATAGCTGTTCATCGCTTAGCTGGCTCCGCACACCTGGCGCTTAAAGCTGTAAAATGATCAAAATCTAGACTCTAAGACTCTGAGGCTGTCATGATTATACACTGAACAGCCAAGAAAACTGGTATAGGCGTGCATATGCAAATAACAGAGGTATGGAACCAATCAGAGTAACGCGATGCGGTCGGCAGCTAGATTGGTTACTGCTTCTGCAATGGCAGGTTATCAAGATTTAAGTGAGTTTGAATGTGGTGTTATAGTCGGCGCACGAGAGATGGGACATAGCATCTCCGAGGTAGTGATGACATTTGGATGTTCGCGTACGACAATTTCACGAGTGTACCATGAATATCAGGAATCCGGTAAAACATCACATCTTCGACATAGCTGTGGCCGGAAAAAGATCGTGAAAGAACGGGACAAACGACGACTGACGAGAATCATTAAACGTGACAGACGTTCAACCCTTTCTCAAATTGGCGCAGATTGGATTTGTGGACTGCCCTGCAGGATTCATGGTGTGAATTGCCTCCTGCATACCTTCAGACATTAGTAGAGTCCATGCCACATCGTCTTGCAGCACTTCTGCGTGCTCGGTGGGTACTACATGATATTAGGCTGGTGTACCAATTTTTTTGGCTCTTCAGTACATATATACACGTTGGCCTGGTCTGGAAGGCTCTCCACACTAAACTGCGCTGAGGGAAGGCAAGGGCGATGACCAGAAAATTCTTGCTATTAAAATCCAAGACATTCAATCTCCAAAGACAGTAAGGGCACAAGAACTATCGCGAAACACAATGCAGCCCCCCTCCGTAAATTGCATCACACTTCTCGAGCAGGAGGCCAGGGGAAACAACAGAGAGCAGCAGCATGTAACACTGTCCCTTCCTCAAATCCGTTTGTACTGAGCAAACTCTGCTGTCTGGACCTTAATAGAGTGCCAGTCGGTCAATGAAGACAACCTTACACTTTGCCCAAGAGCTTTGTTGACAAGTCCAAAAGAAAACATTGATCATTTTCCATTTTCACAATCCTGTAGGGGCCTTCTCAACATTTCTGTAGGTTTGTGCAGTACCCTTTTTGCCTCTATAGGTTGTACAGAGACATTAGTTGTCCTCCTTGAAATACCTTAACCAACATTATCCTGTCTAACACATCTTCATGCTGTCAGTATTTATTATGAGGTTCTGTTGAGCTAAATCATAAATGCCAACTATTTTGCTGGAATACTCTGGGACGACAGCTTTCTTTTCTAACGGTCAAAGANTATAATCCAAGACATTCAATCTCCAAAGACAGTAAGGGCACAAGAACTATCGTGAAACACAATGCAGCCCCCCTCCGTAAATTGCATCACACTTCTCGAGCAGGCCAGGGGAAACAACAGAGAGCAGCAGCATGTAACACTGTCCCTTCCTCAAATCTGTTTGTACTGAGCAAACTCTGCTGTCTGGACCTTAATAGAGTGCCAGTCGGTCAATGAAGACAACCTACACTTTGCCCAAGAGCTTTGTTGACAAGTCCAAAAGAAAACATTGATCATTTTCCATTTTCACAATCCTGTAGGGGCCTTCTCAACATTTCTGTAGGTTTGTGCAGTACCCTTTTCGCCTCTATAGGTTGTACAGAGACATTAGTTGTCCTCCTTGAAATACCTTAACCAACATTATCCTGTCTAACACATNTATAGGTTGTACAGAGACATTAGTTGTCCTCCTTGAAATACCTTAACCAACATTATCCTGTCTAACACATCTTCATACTGTCAGTATTTATTATGAGGTTCTGGTGAGCTAAATCATAAATGCCAACTATTTTGCTGGAATACTCTGGGACGACAGCTTTCTTTTCTAACGGTCAAAGANTTGAGCTAAATCATAAATGCCAACTATTTTGCTGGAATACTCTGGGACGACAGCTTTCTTTTCTAACGGTCAAAGAGACATGAAATCACTAGGTAGCCATATATATCTACCAAACAGCATCCTCGATGGTGTTACCCTTGCAGATTCGTGACCTGGTGAACGGTAAGCAAGGAAAAACGATGGCACCTATGAATCCCAGTCCTTTTAGTTGTCTGCCACGAAGATCGACACACACTGCTGAAGAGTATGGTAAAGTCTCTCAACCATTCCATCGGACTAAGGCTTTAGTCCTAGTCTTTTTCATTCCAAGAATATTTGTTACATCCTGGAACACAGAATCTTCCAAATTTCATCCCTGATCAGAATGGAGTTATTATAAAGGCACCCTAAATTTTGAGAAGATATGCATTATGAGTGCAACAGCCAAAGTACATGCCTTGTTTGGAAACTTCTTGGACGAATTCGGCCTTTCTCTACTGGCTCAATTAGACTGAAACATCTGACAAACTTTCCTTGACATATGCCTGTAATGACAATTTCACTAGAAGAGGGTAGCACAGTGGGTTGACAACAGACTACTGGGCAGCTCATTGGCGAGGACAAATCCTGCCGTGTTGATGCCACCAACTTGGTACTGCCTACCTATAGCGCACTAAGTCAAGTATAGATACAGCATCCTAGCATACGAAGTACATCAAGCCCCAAAAAACACTCATCCTCTGTTTCTGCTGTTTATATATCATGCTCTAGGCTAAGGTAACTAAGTTTCAAGTTCACCTTTCTCTTACCTCTAACTGATATGGTCTCACCTGTTNATCATGCTCTAGGCTAAGGTAACTAAGTTTCAAGTTCACCTTTCTCTTACCTCTAACTGATATGGTCTCACCTGTTGCTGTAGTCAAATAACAATGTTCCATACAGAAGCCAAGCGATAATTTCATCAACATGCACAGTTTTTAACCTGTAGCTGGTGCCAGAGATCTCTTTGCTTTGATAATTTTTATATTGTGATTCACAAATGCAGTGAAANATCATGCTCTAGGCTAAGGTAACTAAGTTTCAAGTTCACCTTTCTCTTACCTCTAACTGATATGGTCTCACCTGTTACTGTAGTCAAATAACAATGTTCCATACAGAAGCCAAGCGATAATTTCATCAACGTGCACAGCTTTTAACCTGTAGCTGGTGCCAGAGATCTCTTTGCTTTGATAATTTTTATATTGTGATTCACAAATGCAGTGAAANTTTTTAACCTGTAGCTGGTGCCAGAGATCTCTTTGCTTTGATAATTTTTATATTGTGATTCACAAATGCAGTGAAAACGAATGAATGTGTCATTTGAGAAGTAGTGTAGCATTATTTACTTATTAATATTGTTGTTACACATTATTTTCTTTGGATTGTAAGGCTGAAACTGTTAAAGTGAAGTACACTTGCAGGAGTTGCGCTATTCTTCAACATGATTGGCATGGTTAAATTGTACACTCGAAAATCATTACTTTCATTCCATACTCATTGTTCCATCACATACGTTTGTACCTGTAGATTTTGAGGCAAAAGAGCTGCTGCAGAATATCAACATCTTGTTACAATGATATTGAATGTATACATGCATGTGGTTGACATACAACATATTTACTTCATTTACCTTTCTTTTCACGTAAAATAACACGTATTCTTGAANTACAACATATTTACTTCATTTACCTTTCTTTTCACGTAAAATAACACGTATTCTTGAATGAGACTTCAAAACATGTTGGGCAGACCTGACCCATACCCCACTTCCTCTCCCCTCTCCCTCCGCATCACTTGTTATAGAGGGCTCCTGGTTGTCACTCTCCCGTACATTACTTCGCACTCAGACATCAAGCAGCTGCAGTGGGGCGGCACGAGTGATGTACAACCAGTGCGCGTGAACATTTATAAGCTATATATACAGAGGGTCACAACTGCGTAACATCTGACTTATGGCTCAACTTTACACGCGGGATCGATTGCTACGTCTGATGCAATGCAAATGCGCTATTTTTCTCCTTTAAATATGAGTCCAAGTCAACAATGTTCCCTTGTTAGAAAAAAATAGTTTGTATCTCATTTACAAGGAAAACAAATCCAATTGTGTATACATTTTTGGTTGATAATCATGTTATTAACAGATTTGATTATGTTTGTGATCTTGGTGTGATACTTGATTCTAAATTAGTTCTTCCATTACCATGTAGATAGTTATTAGTAATTCTACTCATACAATTGGTTTAATTAAACTTATTACATACTCTGCTTCTACACCTGACTCATTACTGTGTTTACATTATTCTTTAGTACAATCTAAATTAGAATACTGTTCAGTCATTTGGAATTTTATTACTACCACAAACTGAAGGAAATTGGAAAATGTACAAAAAATATTTTTAAAACCATTTTTTTGCAGATTCTCACAAAATAATTTTGATTTTATTTACGGATCTCAATAAATATAAAACCCAGACTCTCAAAATTAGACGATATACAGACAAATTATTTTTAATAAATGCTTTACTTTCATACTTATTTTGTTCTGTTGTTAATAACGTGGTGTTTTTAAAGATTGTGAATTATAATAGTAAAATTTTGAATACTTTTTGTACTATAAATAATAAAAATTATTTAGTCAAAGGTGTGTGTTCTAAATAATAACGAATTATTTCATTTTAATCCCTTTACGGGAAAGAAAATTACATTTCATTAACTATTTAAGCATTAGAATAGATAAAGCTCTATTGCACTATAATCTTCATTTGTAATTAACTTTTGTTCGGTTATAGGCTTTTATTGCGTTAAATTTCACAATTACTGTTTGTCTCAATTCTTTTTATTAAACATTTTTTAAATTTAATTAATTGTAGTATAGCTGTGATGAATGTTTGTGTATTTGTCTATTTTATGTATGTTTGTTAACATGTTANTGCATATTCTCACAAAATAATTTTGATTTTATTTACGGATCTCAATAAATATAAAACCCAGACTCTCAAAATTAGATGATATACAGACAAATTATTTTTAATAAATGCTTTACTTTCATACTTATTTTGTTCTGTTGTTAATAACGTGGTGTTTTTAAAGATTGTGAATTATAATAGTAGAATTTTGAATACTTTTTGTACTATAAATAATAAAAATTATTTAGTCAAAGGGTGTGTTCTAAATAATAACGAATTATTTCATTTTAATCCCTTTACGGGAAAGAAAATTACATTTCATTAACTATTTAAGCATTAGAATAGATAAAGCTCTATTGCACTATAATCTTCATTTGTAATTAACTTTTGTTCGGTTATAAGCTTTTATTGCGTTAAATTTCACAATTGCTGTTTGTCTCAATTCTTTTTATTAAACATTTTTTAAATTTAATTAATTGTAGTATAGCTGTGATGAATGTTTGTGTATTTGTCTATTTTATGTATGTTTGTTAACATGTTATATAATATGTTTTGTGTTTCGCGACTTTTGTATTTAATTTATGTGTGTTTATGTATATGTGTCTATTTATGTGTAGTTATCAATTTCTGTTTTATTTTGTATGTTTGTACATGTGTGTCACCCTGTTAATGGTATACACTGTTGGGTGGCACAAAGCACTAAATAAAATTTATTATTATTATTGTTATTACAAGATATTTCATATTATTATATTAAAATAAAAATGTAAATATTGCTTGCATCAATATATTCCTTGAATTTAAAACAATTTAAATTTACATCATCATATACAAATTTACTAGATCTCATTTTTACTAATGAAGATGATAATGGATTAGTCAAGTGTAATGGTCCGCTGGTTAATGAGAATAGTTTCTATCCTGCATTGTTATGTCAATTTAATATTAAAAATATGATTTCTAATTATATAACTCAAAAGTTTATATATTGCAACTATGCAAAAGGAGATTTATCTTTGCACTTAGCACTTAATTCTGTTGACTGGAATCCAATCTATGAGAGCATTGGCATCAATGAAAGGGTACATTATTGAACTACTGAAGTACAAAATTATGTTAATTTATCCCCGTTAATTCCCAAAAAAATGAGTAAATATCCTGTTTGGTTTTCTAAATTTCTCATCTGACTTATGAAAAAGAAAGATTGTTTACATAAAACATATAAAAAATACAAAACCAGTGCTTTGTATTATAAATTTTCTGATCAACAGAAAGTAGTTATGAATAGATTAAAATTTAATAGGAAAAATTGGTTAACCAATATCAACAACAAAATTAAGGCAGTTCCTAAAACCTTTTGGAATTACGTTAAAATAATGAAGAATGGGTACAATGAGAACATCACATGGCATGTAAATGGTAAGGAAGTTAATTAAATTGACTGCTAATCATTTTGGCAATTACTTCTCCAAAGCATTTATTAAATATAACGATAATGTAATATTAGTTAACAAATTTCCTAGTGTTCCTAATTATTTAAAAAGTACCAGCAATCAAAAGTAGTCTTGTTCTTTGGGTCATAAAAAGACTTAAATCATGTAAATTCGTGGGACTAGATGAAATCCCTAATATTGTAATTAAAGCACGTGCAAATATATTCACTCCAGTATTTACAAATTTTAAATTATAGCTTACAAAATGGTATCTTTCCAGATATCTGGAAAACATCAATGGTTATACCAATTCATAAAAAGGGGAATAAGCAAAAAACTACTAATTATAGACCTATTTCGCTTCTATTCTCATTTTCGAAAGTTTTATAAAGATTGTACATAGACATCTTCTGTTTCACCTTACGAAAATTTCTTCCCACTGTACAACATGGCTTTGTTTTTGGTAGATCCACTACAACAAATTTATTTAACTTTATTAGTAACATACCTATTGATGTCATAACAAGAAAGCAAAATGATGATATTTATTTTCATTTTTCCAAAGTTTTTGATACTTATCAACACACTCCATTACACAAAAATTGTCACCTTATGGTCTAGATCCAACTTATCTTAACTGGTTTGTTGGTTATCTTAACGGAAGGAATTTCTAGGTAAGAATTGTGAATACATTTTCAAATAGTTATCCTATACATTCTGGTGTTCCCCAAGGTGGCACCTTATCACCTTTACTTTTTGATATATTTCTCAATGACATAACTTTTTCTATATTGAATTCAAATATTTTGCTTTACCCTGTGACCCCGAGAAAAACCAGCGCTTTCGCCTCCTTGGNACTTTTTCTATATTGAATTCAAATATTTTGCTTTACCCTGTGACCCCGAGAAAAACCAGCGCTTTCGCCTCCTTGGTAAATGGGGCTAAGTCTCCTGATAATCACATGCAATGTCAGCGCCAGTACCTCAAACTGCGGGCAATTTTCATTTCCAACCCCCTTCATCTTCTTGTTATCTTCCCTGAGAGAACTACTATTGNTACCTCAAACTGCGGGCAATTTTCATTTCCAACCCCCTTCATCTTCTTGTTATCTTCCCTGAGAGAACTACTATTGATTAATTGCCAATTTTCAAGGTAAGATGTTATGTCAGGTATAAAATGAATGTTAACCCTGCCAAGGAACATATGTGCACCCTACGGAAAAGAAAGACAAACATTGTTTCTATGTAACATTATATATATTAACGTATTTGAATAATTACAAAACACATTAGAAAATTTTATTAAAAAATGTTACAATTACATCTCTGCTCTACATTGAGCATAAATACAAATTTTTGTATAACATTATTTTTATATTGAGCGTTCCATCATAACAATACCTATCTAAACCCCCATAAAGTTTCTCCTCCAAAATATGAGCTTGCATTNTATATTGAGCGTTCCATCATAACAATACCTATCTAAACCCCCATAAAGTTTCTCCTCCAAAATATGAGCTTGCATTTAAAAATCCAAAACTATTTTGCTACAACAGCGAACATAAAATTCTCTCTTTAATGTGACTTTCTAAACTTGCATAAAATTTCACTCATGTGAACATAAAATATTTTTGTAGNGTAAAATTCTCTCTTTAATGTGACTTTCTAAACTTGCATAAAATTTCACTCATGTGAACATAAAATATTTTTGTACTATTTACTGATGAAAAATTACACAATTTTTTTTTTTAATTTTTAACTTTAAAATCTATCTTTTTTTTTTAAAGACCTGAGAGATTTTTGACATAGTTATTTTTTATTGTGTCCATGACCACTGACAGGAGCCAATTCCTCTCGTCCTCTGCCCCAGCCAGGTTTTACAAACCCCTTCCACACATGTGAAAGACAATCTCTAGGGGTAAAGATTGCTCCAGAATTACACATTAATAAATAACACTTCTGGCCACGTCGCGTCATCTTCAAGCATCTAAATTGGCCCACCAACGGAGCCAATAAGAAACAGTGACATCACAACGCAAGTAGCACCCCACATCACCGGACCTACAGTCAGTCTTTATTCTACAACCGGATGGCGTGGTCATACTGCTATACTCATGGTCTATGTTCATGCGTCGGCTCCTATCGGACCTCGAAATCCACCACCATCAGACACCAGTTACCCCGGGCGATTCATGTATTCGCCCCGGCCAGCCAACACAACTGAACAGCGATGAAAATTATCATTCAAGGTAGCGATGGACGTCTTGTAAAGATTTCTGGTGTAGGAGGGTAAAAAAAGGTCGTTTTCTATGCAGGAAAAATCATCTGTGCCAGACATGAGACGGCCGGACGTCTCAACGCTGATGATCTTAAATTATATAAGTGTTTTTAATATACATTAGCAATGGAAACTGCAACAAGATATTTACACAGTATACAAATGGTGTATTGAAAATCTATGGACCTTAACTATGAAAAAAATATAGTGCATTACATTTAATAAAAAAATTGGATGCATACTTAAGAACTATTATGTTAATAATCATGAAGTTAAACGTGTATCATATGTACATGATTTAGGTGTTATTCTTGATGAGAAGCTTTACTTTCATCATCATATACATAGCCTTATATCAAAACTGTCTAGATCTATAGGTCTTATATTACCAGATACTCTACCCAGAGCGACTCATTATTATGTCTGTACTATTCTTTAATAAGATCTAAGTTAGAATATATTTCTGTAGGGTGGTGTTGCCTCATGGGGACTGATTCTAACCGCTTGGAAAATATTTGGATTAATGCTTTCAAAACAATTCGTAAAAGGTTTCACACAAATGGCACACATTTTTAATATAAATATATTTTATTATACTACAAAATTCACACCTTAAAACATAGACGTTCTCTGCTTTAGGTGCCTATTTTTTCTTAGGGGTTTTTTTCTCGGTTTTTGAATGCAGCAAGATTACAAATAATACATGTCTGAGAGTTCCATTCTACAGGCAAAGAAGTCANTTTTCTCGGTTTTTGAATGCAGCAAGATTACAAATAATACATGTCTGAGAGTTCCATTCTACAGGCAAAGAAGTCACGAGACTTTCACAATATCATCAACGTCTTCCAATATAATAAAACAATGTGTAATCAATACTAATTACTTTTGTAAATATATAGAGATCCCTTTGTCAAATATGTTAAATTAATTATGCATTATATACTAATGTAACTTCATGTTAGATAATGTCTGAGTGATTATATTAACTCCGAATCATTCTAANAATTATGCATTATATACTAATGTAACTTCATGTTAGATAATGTCTGAGTGATTATATTAACTCCGAATCATTCTAATATTTTGTTTTTTTTATTTAGTGTGTTTCTGTTTTACTCTTTATTTGAATGTGCGCGAGTGACAGTGGCTGGAAGGAAGGCAAACCATGCCAGTCTCTCTTGCTTGGGGACAAAGACAAAGTAGTTAACAGCTAGCATGTTTTCTTTTTTTGTATATTTATCCAAAATTGTGCATTTGTATAGTAGTGAACAGAATTTAGTGTGTGTATTTTTGTCAGTGCCAGCCTAGTTAGGGCCTTATGGTCTGTTTGGCTGACACTTATAAATTCTGAAATAAATAGATAAACATATAAATTAATTTATTATTATTATTATTATTTTTATTCACATTCGGCGATTGGCGTCACATTCAGCGATTGGCGCTTGTAGGAGAAGTATGTGATTCCTTACTGCTCCTGCCTGCCTTCGTTTTTCTAGCGGTTTTAACATGTCGGCAGCTAAATTTTACGGGTAATTTTACGTCCCTTAGTTCAGACATTTGTTCAGTATGCGGTAAGCCATTTTACGGGAAACAGAAATTTATTAAATGCTCAGGAAGTTGCGGAACTAGTTTATATGTTCAATGTGTGTCGTTAAATAGGTTAAATGCAAGTGATATTTACAAATGTAAAGATTGTAGTGATGAATCAACTATGTTTAGTTTCATATCACCTAGACGTGGTAATAAGGTGAACATTGTGATTGAATCACCTTACAAGGTTAAACAAAATGTCGAGCAAAAGATTTATGCGCACAAAGTGACACTTGTTGACAATGAAGCAGAAGTGGAAGGTTTAGTGGACATGTCTAGCAAACCAATGGAGACGATGGACAACAGTGTTAAATCTATGTTTATGTCTTAAAATAGATGCATTATCAAATCAGGTTAATGAACTGAAGAATGATAATGCATTGCTTTGGGCCATGTTTGAAAGTGTGCAAGCTAACAAAGAAAAACAATTATGTGCTTCCTGTTGGCATGCTGGGGTTTTATACCTGAAGTCCAAAAATTTTTATAGTAAAGTAATGGCAAATGGTCAGGTGTCTGCTTCCAGCACTAGCATTGCAATGTCTAGTAACCAAAAGTCTCAGTTTTTGGATAATAATGTGCTATATGGTAACACTGCAGGGTCATCCCGCATGGCAAACAAAGCAACAGGCCAGCAGGAAATTTTCACACAACCAGCTGCTGACGTGGATGGATTCGTAGAGGTCCGCAGATGTGGAGAAAAGTCTGCCACCATAAGTGGGTCACCGGCTTCCAAGCCAGCGGCGCTGCGGAAGCAAGTTCAACTTGGTGTGAGGAACAATGTGAACATAAAAATAGTCCCAAAGAGAGAGAAACCTCGCATGAAGGCTATTTTTGTTTCCCGTTTTGCTCCTGACATACAAGAGAATGCCATTGTGAAATATATCAACCAAGAACTCAAAGTTTCCCATTTAAAAATTGTAAAACTGAAAATACGGTATGACTAATATTCCTCTTTCTATGTGTCCGTAGCGGAAACAAATTATGAATGTATTTTTAATACAGTGTTTTGGCAGGCAGGCAGTTTGAGCAGCCCATTTATGGTAGGCTTCAGAACCATCAACTTTTTGATGCAACAAGCCTCTAAATGTAGTGACACCAAATGAGGGTCAGCCTATTGTCATTAGTAATAATAGTGAGGTGGGTGGAGGAGTCATAAAAGACTACCTAGATTATCTTGTATAAATGTAGCATCTGTCTGTCATGTGTTGAGGCATACGGAGGTGCCGTTAATAATTATGTATGCTTCCAGGGAAGGATAATTTTTATCTCTATTATCAAAATGTAGGGGTCTTCAAACCAAAACTGTTTTGGTTTCACAAAATAGTAATAATGTTGATTACTCTGTCATTTGTTTAATTTAAACCTGCTTCAAGAGTAATTGTGTTGATGCTCACTATTTTCCAGAAAAATACTACATATTTCCAAAAGATTGCAATCCTATCATCTCTAACCTTGCTAGAGGATGCAGTGTTCTTACTGCAGTTAATTTATTCAAATATTCTCACACGGTACAAAAATTTGATTTTCTGTAAGATAACATTGAGTCTGTCTGGGTTGAAATTACTAGTAATAATGCTAAAAGAATTTTAATCAGAAATATTTATCTTCCTCCTCAATTATCTGTCAGTGATTTTAATAATTATTTTATAATCACTTGGATTCTAAATTGTCTAGTTATACTCATAAAATAATTTTAGTAAGTGATTTTTATTTCCCTGGCATTGATCACAGTAATTTTCACACACAAAAAATTGTTCATTATAATAATAAACAAAAAGCGCAGATCCTTATCGAAAAAATTAATTTTCTCAATTTGGAGCAGTTTAATTTCACTAAGCTACATTCAGAATTACTGTACTTGGTATTTTCTAATTTTTATTTAGATCACGTTGAAAAGTCTGAAGATTCTATTGTAGAGTTTATTTATCATAATTACAAAGAAATTAAAAATACATTCTATACCTATTATAAAACCCAACGTTTCTCTGTATGTCTGTTAGTACGCTTATCACTCAAAAACCACCCATCCGATTTACGTGTTTTTTTTTTNCCCAACGTTTCTCTGTATGTCTGTTAGTACGCTTATCACTCAAAAACCACCCATCCGATTTACGTGTTTTTTTTTTTAAATTCATAGCTATGTTCTCTGGCAAGGTTTTAGTATATATTTTGTTACATAAAGTAACATAAGAAATAAGCAGTGACGATAATAGAGAATCAAGTTGGAAAAAAGTTTGACANATATTTTGTTACATAAAGTAACATAAGAAATAAGCAGTGACGATAATAGAGAATCAAGTTGGAAAAAAGTTTGACATCAGTGCTCTCTCTTACAATACGCTGTCTTAACCGATAAAGATGGAACAATATCATGTAGTAAAGAATTGTGCAGAATAATAATAATAAAAAAAAAAAAAAGAGGTGATAGTATATATACACACACACATATATCTATAATTAATATAACCTGTGTGTTATAATAATAACATGCAGGTGTTATTAAAATAGACAACCAGTGGGTCGTGCCATATAATCCTGTTTTAATCAGAGTTTTCGATGCACGCATTAACGTAGAATTTTGCCATTCAGTAAAATCTATAAAATATGTTTTAAAAAAAACCTAAACAATAATTCTGTAGTCCACGCAAGTGGAGCCACGGGCACAGCTAGTAGAAATTATAAAAAAGGAGACTACTCATTATTTTTAGCTTTTAGTGCCGTTGATTGCAGTCCTATATATGATATGTAAGATGTCAACCAAATGGTAGATTACCTTACTAGCAATTCTCAAATGTTAATCAACCTGTTTATACCGAAGATAAAATTTCAAAAAGTAAATATCCAGTATGGTTTTCAAAAGATCTAATTAATTAAACTTTTAAAAATGAAAGAACATCTATTTAGGTTGATTAAAAGAAACAAAACTGATTATAATTATTCTTATTTTTATGAGTATAGGAGAGTTGTGAAATAAAAAATTTAACTAGGAGAAAAAAAGGCAAACCAATGTTAATGATAAATTGAAAAGTAACCCTTAAAATTTTTGGAAATATGTAAAAATTATGAAAAATGGTTAAAGAAAGAAAAGAACATTATTATCCAACAGTACTATGGTTCAAGATACTGAATCTCTTGCTAATACTTTGCGAAACATTTTGCTGATGTGTATGTTCAGTCAACTGATAATGTTAATTCTCAACGTAGTAGTTATGGTAATACTTTGAACTTACTAATTCTGGTAATTACCCAAGGNAAAAATGGTTAAAGAAAGAAAAGAACATTATTATCCAACAGTACTATGGTTCAAGATACTGAATCTCTTGCTAATAATTTGCGAAACATTTTGCTGATGTGTATGTTCAGTAAACTGATAATGTTAATTCTCAACGTAGTAGTTATGGTAATACTTTGAACTTACTAATTCTGGTAATTACCCAAGGNAAACTGATAATGTTAATTCTCAACGTAGTAGTTATGGTAATACTTTGAACTTACTAATTCTGGTAATTACCCAAGGTTTGGTTCTATAGCCTATAAAAATAATTAAAAATAGTAAGGCTACATGGATTGATGAAATTTTTAACTTTTTAATAAAAGGTTGTGCTAATACAGTCATTCCACTTTTAACTCATATTTTTAATTTTAGTCTATTCTGTGCTATCTATCCAAGTTTGTGGAAAAAAGCAATTGCGGTTCCTATTTTTAAGAAAGATAATAATCATGATGTTAATAATTATAGACCAATATCATTATTATGTTGTTTGTCAAAAGTTTTTGAGGAGGTAAGTCACANAATCATGATGTTAATAATTATAGACCAATATCATTATTATGTTGTTTGTCAAAAGTTTTTGAGGAGGTAAGTCACATGCATATAAACTTGTATACAAAAAACTTAATATCAGATAGTCAGCATGGATTTCAAATAGGTAAAACAACTTCTTCTAACTTATTCAAATTTGTTAATGATTTATATGCAGATGTTACATCTAGAAATCAGATTGATGCAATATATTTTGATTTACATAAATCATTTGACACTTGTCAACACTCCATAATTTTGAAAAAATTACAAGCAATAGGTTTAGAAAATACTTGCCAATTGGTTTTCGAGTTACTTTTCTGAAAGAAAGTTTGCAGTGAGAACAGAAACTTTACTTTCATCTCTTTTTAATATATCTTCCAGTGTCCCACAGGATGGCACACTATCACCACTTCTATTTAATATATTTATAAATGATATTATTATTGTTATAAATCATTCTCAAGCACTTCTATATGCTGAAGATCTAAAAATTTATAAAAATATTAAAGATTTGACTGGCTGTGTTCAGTTGCAAGAAGATATCTTTGCTATGTACACTGAAGAGCCAAGAAAACTGGTATAGACGTGCATATGCAAATAACAGAGGTATGGAACCAATCAGAGTAACGCGATGCGGTCGGCAGCTAGATAGGTTACTGCTGCTACAAAGGCCGGTTATCAAGATTTAAGTGAATTTGAACGTGGTGTTATTGTCTGCGCACGGGAAATGGGACATAGCATCTCCAAGGTAACGATAAAATTTGGATTTTCGCGTACGACCATTTCACGAGTGTACCGTGAATATCAGGAATCCGGTAAAACTTCATATCTTCGACATTGCTGCGGCCGGAAAAAGATTGTGAACGAACGGGACAAATGACAACTGACCAGACGTGCAACCCTTTCTCAAATTGGCGCAGATTGGATTTGTGGACTGCCCTGCAGGATTGATGGTGTGAATTGNCCTACACGATATTAGGCAGGTGTACCCCTTTTTTTTTTACTCTTCAGTGTATAAATGGTATACCTAAAATAATATGTCACTTAACTTAGAAAAAATTGTTCATACCTAATTTACAAGAAAAACTAATCCAAATGTATACAAATTTTTTGTTCATAATCATGTTGTTAATAGAGTTGATTATATTCATGATCTTGGTGTGATACGAGATTCTAAGTTATTTTTTCATTACAATGTAGATAGTTTTATTAGTAATTCTAGTTATACTTTAAGATTAATTAAATTTATTACTTACTCAGCTTCTACACCTGAATCATTTTTGTGTTTAATATTCTTTAGTACGATCTAGATTGGAATACTGTTCAGTCATTTGGAATTCTATTACCACCACAGATAATTTAGATTTTAATTATAACATGGAACTCAACAAATATAATACCCAGACTCTGCAAGTTAGACGAGCTATTATTACAGATGTATAATTTTTAATAAACGCCTTCCTTTCAAACTTTTGTTCTGTTATTAATAAACTGGTGTATTTATAGATTCTGAATTATGATCATAGAATTTTGAATACTTTTTGTAACTTAAATAATAGAAATTATTTAGTTAAAAGGCGTGTTTAAAATTATAATAAATTGTTTTTTTTTTTTTTTTTCATTTTAATTCCTTTGTGGGAAAGAAAATTACATTTCAGGAGCTATTTAAGCATTATAATAGATAAAGTTCCACCCATCTATAATGAACTTTTATTGTACTATTAACTGTTATTAGTTTATAACTATTAATTGCTATTATTATCCCTAATTCTTTTTATTTNTGGAACTCAACAAATATAATACCCAGACTCTGCAAGTTAGACGAGCTATTATTACAGATGTATAATTTTTAATAAATGCCTTCCTTTCAAACTTTTGTTCTGTTATTAATAAACTGGTGTATTTATAGATTCTGAATTATGATCATAGAATTTTGAATACTTTTTGTAACTTAAATAATAGAAATGATTTAGTTAAAAGGCGTGTTTAAAATTATAATAAATTGGTTTTTTTTTTTTTCATTTTAATTCCTTTGTGGGAAAGAAAATTACATTTCAGGAGCTATTTAAGCATTATAATAGATAAAGTTCCACCCATCTATAATTAACTTTTATTGTACTATTAACTGTTATTAGTTTATAACTATTAATTGCTATTATTATCCCTAATTCTTTTTATTTNGAACTTTTATTGTACTATTAACTGTTATTAGTTTATAACTATTAATTGCTATTATTATCCCTAATTCTTTTTATTTGTCCTCATTTTTGTGTGTCTGTTTATGTGTATTTGTCATATTTGTCAATGTTTGTTCTCTTTGTATATTTGTCCTTATTTTTGTTTGGTTTGTTTGTGTGTATTTATCAATTTTTGTTCTTTGTTTGTGTGTGTCATCCTCTTAATGGTGTAAACAGTTGGGTGGCACATTAAACCTCAAATAAATAAAATAATAATAATTATTAATGTTGTTGTTGTGGCATTCATGGATGAAAGAGCTCATCTACTCCTCTTACACTAAAACTTTCATTTAATGGTATATAATCTTCAACAGTTTGGATTTTCCAAGGATAATTATATGCCTTAGAGCTCTGACACCAGTGTGAAATGTGATAAACCCTTTTATGGGAAACAAAAATTTGTGCAATCTACAGGAAGTTATGGGGCTCTTATACATATGCAGTGCTCAAATGAGAACTTAAATGAAAGTAAGACATCTGAATGTGAATCTTGTGTATCTGGTGATAACTTGACTATGTTTGCTTTGGATCACTCAAACATGTGATTAAAGTCACCAATGGTGCATCTGTGTATAACAATAATGGAAAAGAAAACAAATGTTATAAATTGATGATTAATAACAATGTGGTAACAGGCAGCATCAACATGTCTCCTGACAATCAAGATTTCATTAAGCTAACTGTGCTTGTCACACTGAAAACATTAATAAATAATCACGTACAAGAACTAAAAGAAGATAATTCCATGTTATATGCTCTGTTTGAGAATATGCAATCATATGACAGAAGTAAGTCTGTATGTGTGCATTGTTTTCGAACAGAGATTCTAAATAAGCAGACAAGAGAAACTTACAGCCAGATAACAATGAAGGTAATGTAAATAAAGCTTCTAATTCTAGTTTAAATTCAGACTCAAATAAATTGTGTTCCATATGGTATCACCACATTCCACATTACTGACATGTTCAACAGACACAGTGCAAGTGTTGTGATGACTTGCTGTTTTTGCACTGAGTCTGTTGAACGTGTCAGGAATGTGGAATGTGATGTTACCATAAGGAATACTGATGCGGATGGATATGTTGGAGGTCCAGTAATTTTTGTTTCTAGGTTTGGTCCAGATGATCAAGATACTGACATAGTCACTTACATTAATAAAGAAATTAAAGTAACAAGCCTCAAGGTGGTAAAGTTAAAAACTAAATATGACATGTACTCTTCTTTTTATGTTTTTGTATGAATTTTACTATAATTGTATTCTTAATACTGTTTCTGGCCATCTGACAATTAAATTAGCCCTTTTTATGGGTTGCTTTATAATTATAAACTTAACGTACAGCCCAATATGGCAAAATATCCTGACAAGATGGCACCAATAGCTTAGATAGTACAAAACAACTCTGCTTCAGGAGATAAAACTGCATTTGAAAAGCCAGTCTCTCATAATGAACAACTAAATAAGGCGGTTGGAGGAACCGAATAACTGATTTGTTGAATGACAAAGAATATGGATGAGTGGCATTTTTATTATCATAATGTCGGGCGCTCACATACAAAAGGTAATGAATTATCTTCAATTTTATTAATTTATAATTTTATAATCATCTGTCTTGCTAAAACTCTCTTTAACTACCATTCTATAAATGGACTTTATTTTGCAGACACCTGATCATAATTATAACATAACTCAATAAGCCGAATGTACTTATAGCTATTAAATTTTTTTTTCTCCAACACTACAAAAAAATATCTTTAAGATATTGAAAGTAGATGAAGTTTGTGTTGAAATTTGTAGAAGTATCAAAAAAGTTATTTAATTGGGACCATTTATGTGCCTCCAAATTTTAGTATACATGATTTTAGGACTTATTTCAATTGGCTTTAGAGTAAACCATTAGATTCCCTGTAATTATGACATGGACCATGACTGTGTGGTCTGGCTCGACCACTGCCGTGCCATCGCCGGGCTTGCCTGCCGCATATCAACTGCATTGCTGTGCACTCAGTGGTGCGTGGTATGCCTGTATCCTAGATTTATGAGTGCATGACAGAAACATTCATGTGTGAACGAGTTCCGTGACATGTTCATCAGCGAAGTGAGCTAGTCAGTGAAATGTCTTTTTGTCACACAGGGCAAACTCGGTAATTATGTTGGGAAACTTAGGATTCAGTGTTTTATTTAATCATATATAGTTTAAAGCCCAAGTGCAAATGATAGAAGAACCAGCCCTTAATGCACCACATAATTATAGTGCTTTATCTTGAGGTCATGTGCATTTCCAATTAGCATCTTAATTGAAGAGCCCACTATTGTAGAGTATGTTATAGTAATTAACAAGTGTTTTAACTTGTGTAGTAAGTTAGTGCACTTAGTGAGATTATTTCATTGATTGTTTTAACTGAATCATTCTGGTCAAAGAGTGCCCCAAAAACTTAACAGACTTAATTTTCTCACGTAACACATAATTTTTTTTTTCTCTTGTGTAACCATGTAATTAGTCACCAACTGGCTTAGCAAAGTGTTTTCTGTCATATTAAAGTGCAGACGGAGGAATTATGTAAATTATATAAAATCATATAATTGGTTCTTTTTCATAATTAATACTACTGAATGTGAATGAAAACTGAATGTGAATGAAAACTTGGTAAGTACTCTAATCATCAAATAGCATGAGCCAAGGGCAATTTGTACATGTTCTCCATGTTGTTTATGAGGCGAGATAATTAATTTACCTCTTGGGGTGGCACGAGCTCTCGGTCAGATCACCGCTCGCTCTTGCCAACCCAATTAGTCAGATCCAGCGGGCCATAAGTGCTGCCTGCACACACGTCATGTCACATCATGGTGGGTCATTAAGTTTTATTTTGATCATTTTAATCCACCATTGTCATTTAATGTAAGTAACCTGAAATTTCTTATCTTCATGTCACCCTCCATGTTCGCAGCACCCCTCTGTTGACTTACTGGCCCTGGAGCTTTATTTTGTGTAACGTAATCTTGTTGGTGCCATTGCAGGTTTTTCACAGCTATGGCCACTGGCAGGCCTTGTGAGCCAGATCCATTTTCGTTCACTTTTACATGTGTGTTATGTATTCAAATTTCACTCAATATAACTATTTTTTGAATCTATGTCATCTGCATTATCATTCAGTAGTGATCTTCTGGAACCTGGCACAAACCAGGGAACTTCCCCATCTTGCCAAGGTGTTTTTATTAGTGATTTGTTTGGTGCCCTGCTCAACTAGCATAGTTCTGTGTAATCTGAATTTTCTGGGACTTCAACCAAATAGCATTACTTTGTTCTACCATTGCCTAATGTTACAGAACACCACTAGTGTTTACNTTTTCTGGGACTTCAACCAAATAGCATTACTTTGTTCTACCATTGCCTAATGTTACAGAACACCACTAGTGTTTACATATCTTCTGCTGCCCAGGTCATGTTAACTATTACTGGTCTACAATGTCCCTGGAACTGACTGAAATTTAAAACACACACAAAATGTTGGCCATTAATAACTATAGCAAAATTTAAAAAAAATTCTGCAAATAATTAATTCACTTAGTTTAAAGTAGTTCATTACCACATTGCCTTATAACAATTTACTTAATATTATTTTCTCTAACACGAAAATTAACAGTGAAATGTAAGAAGAATTTCTTCAATAAGTTTAAAAAATCAAAACGCAAAGAAATGCAATCTTCCTTTGATAAAAATTACTATAAAAAGAAATAAAAATTAATGGCTGTTATTTTATGGTACATTTCAATTGGCAACACTGAGCTTCGTCACTACTCCGTGGCGGACTCGAGACCACGGAGGGATGTCGGTTACTTATGTCTGTTAATTGCTTATTAAATCCATCAGTGTGTAACCAAGTGTTGTTTGCTTTACTTCTATTATTCTAACAATGGCTTATAGGTATCAACAATAAGATAATTTCCTCCAATATCTGGCAATATGTTACAATTATGAAGTATTGATATAAACACTTAAAATAATATATAATAATGCAGTTATTGCAGATAATGTACAAATAATTGATTGTTTTGCTAAACAGTTTGTGAAGCTATATAATTATTATGCAACATATGGTTGTGCGCAACTTCTGCACTGAACGCAATTATAAATTTTATTTAGTGAATTGATTAATTGTAAATAGCAAGTGATAGTAATTTATTTTGCGATTGAGTCAAAAGTATTTTCTTTGTAATTATTGAAAATAAATTAGGATATTATAATTAACTCTTTTATTTAATTAAGATCTCCATCCCATAAAGAACTTGGATAAGCCCACTGACTTTGAGAAATTGTAACAGCATGGAGAATTAATGGCACCTAAATATGAGAAAAGTATAATTTTACTAAAAGTAACCATTAGTTTCATACTTTAAGCAATAAAATCTGTGAAAGACACTAAATCCATAGAATTAGATAACATACCTAATTTTATCACTAAAGGATGCAAGGACATCTTATCCCTAGTGTTAAAAAATATTTTCAATATGGATACACTCATCGTCCCAGTTCATAAGAAAGATAACAAACATTTACTGTCATATTATAGGCCTTATCACTTTTATGTGGAGTCTCAAAAATATTTAAGAAAATAATTTATACACACATTTTGTTTCATATTACTAGATCATTAACTTATTTACAGGTGAAACTACTTCAGGTGAAACTACCACAAACAAATCTGTTTGGCTTTGTCAACTGTATTTTTAGTGTAATAATTTCTCGTAAACAGAAAGATGCTACATACTTTGACTTAAATAAAGCTTTTGATACCAGTAAAAATAATTTGATTTTGCAAAACTTTCAAAATATTGGTTTAAACATAAGTTATATAAATTGTTTTCAAAGTTATTTAACTAAGATGACATCTTTGGTTAAAATTGGTGATATAACATCTGCTATTTTTGATGTTTCCTTTAGGGTATCACAATAAGGAACGTTACATCATTTGCTATTTAACGTGTTTATTAATAATGAGGTTGAACTAAACTCTTTTGCTCTTCTATATGCTGATAACTTAAAAAATCTATCAAACCATAAAAGAAAAAAAATAACACTTTCATTTTCCAAACTGATAAAACTGCTCTCTCAGAATGGTATAAATTAAATGGAATAAAATTGAATAAGAAAAAAATTGAAGTTATTACCTTTCTAGGAAAAAAAACCACTTAAAATTTAAATATTACATAAACAAAACACCACTACAAAGAACTGAATATGTACAAGACCTTGGTATCTAATTAGAATCTTAATTATATTTTCACCATCATGGTGATAATTTAAGTAGACATGTAAACAAAATTCTAGGTCTAATTAAATATTTAACTTATTCTGTAACCATTCCTGACTCAATACTATGTTTGTTTTTATTGTACCCCTGATAAGCTCTAAATTAGAATTAAGCTCTACAGTATGGAATTCCATAACTAACATAGACTCAAAAAGAATTTAAAAAATTTGGAGGAAAATATTTTGGTACTTCTACTCTAAATACCTAAAATATTCTGGAAATTTTAATTATAAGCAGGTCATCCACAATTTACATCACATTAGGCTATGGCTCACTTCCCCATCATTCAGTGGTCAGGCCAGTACCGTACAGCACCATTACATCACTATGTTGTGCAGTTTGGGCGTGGCATGTAATTAAAAACAAACGTGTAATCATGCCATCTCAATGTTGTGTTTACATGTGTTCAAATAGTGCAGAACAAAATTAAGATGTGAGTTTTCATAGTTTCTCTAACAGAGAAAAGTCACCAAACAGATACAAGGCTTGGTTAGGTAAAATTAATTGAAGAGCATTTACGCCAGGTAAAACTGGGAAAGTGTGTTCGCAGCATTTTACTGAAGATGGTTTTGAATGTTCGTCTGTGTATAAATCCAAACTTTTAGGAATAAAAAAGGGCCTCCTAAGAAGAAAGTGACCTCCAGCTGCCATTGATGACAGTGCATGTTCAAGTTCATTTTGTAATGTGGAAGTCGTGGAATATAATGACACCGAAAATGAGAACTGTAATGACATGTGAATCGCTTGAGCCTCATCACGATCAAGAGATTCAATGTGAGCTAGGGACAGAGAGTTACAGGAATGTATTTTTGTAACAGAAGATAGTGTTGAGGAAGAAAGTGATAATAATGACAATTTTATCGTAAGCGAAGACAGTGTAGGTTCAGGAATCTAATGTAATGAAACACTTGTAACAGAGCCGCTAAAAGATAATGGTAGAAATAGATGTTCTTGTGGTGTGCAGCTTATTATAGTATATTTCAATAGCTTTCTACAGCTACTAAAATTTTGTTCGTAATGTGATAGTTGTGTGTGTGTTTTGCACAGACTGCTATCAAAGGTGCTTCACACAGTGACAACAAACTGTACGAAAGGTCATAACAGCATATGGCATTCACAACCAAACAATAATGGGCAATCTTCACTCACCATACGACTGACAACTTTAATGTATCTGTGCAGTGTGAGTTTTCTTTTATTTAAAGAATTTTCAAATATTTTAGGACTGAAAGGTATTTCCAATAACAGTTTTTATAAGATTATTAAACAGTATGTTGTTTCAGCAATAGAAACCTTTTGGCTAAACAAAAGAAGTTTATATTTTGAAAATGTGAGAAGTCAGGCTAGCAGGTGATGGATAATTTGGCAGCCCTGATTACAGCGCAAAATATGTAACATACACAACAATAGACAAAGATAGTGGCAAAATAATTGATCTTGTGTTACAGAAAGGACAAGTAGTATGAGAGTTAGAAAAACCTGTGTGCAAAACTTTGTTAGACAGGTTATTAAAACAGATTAGAATATTGATTTTCATATCTGGCAGACATCATGGCATTCAAAAAATAATGCATACCAAGTTCAGTACAATAATTCATGAATTCGACGTTTGACATATTTCCAAATTGTTAAAGAAACATAAAGCAGCAGGAAAAGAATTCTAAATTATTAAAGAATGGACATCTAGCATTATAAACCATCTGTGGTCGTCTTCACAAACATGCAATGGGAAACGATAAGGTCTTAATTGAAAAATTTACCTCAATTTTAAAGCATATCATGAACACACACTCTTGGATAGGCAGTAAATATATAAATTGTTGTTCACACAGAAAACCATATCCAAAATAATTTCTGATAACTTTTTGCAAGAAATAAGACAAATAAAAAAATTATTGCCATACTGGCAAATTGGAACCATTTCACAGTTTTGTACTGAAAGAAAAGCCTAAAAGAAATCACTTCTGTTATAACGGTATGGTTGCACGCACAATATTAGCCATTAGTCTTCAATCATAATTTAGAAAGGCCCCAGACTGGACAGAAACTGAAATATTCAAAACCTTTGAAGAAATGGGTTGGTGTATACACGTACATATGTAAAATACATGTCTGGCAGTACGAAATTCTTTATAGTTATGGAAGCAGTACTATACGACCGAAGCATGCAGCTGGATGATGACCCTTTCAGAGAAATGGACGTGCCAAGGCGTATTGGCACTGTTTCTTGACCGCAGTCCATAAAAGAAATACGTCAGTTTTCAAGATTCCATACAGTTTTGTAAATAAAAAGGTAATCAGTTTTAATTTATTTACTATATTGTCATTTGGCATTAGCTTCAATAATAGGAACATAGTTTTGTCTATTTTATATATTTTTCAGTTTTGTGTATAATGTAAGTATAGAACATAATATAGTTATAAACATTGCATATGCAATAAGTCACTCACTTTCCACGGTAACATATGCAGTCTGGTCTAAGTTGTGAGTTTGAGTCTGATGTAAATACCATTCTCCTCGAGATACTTTTATAGTATAGTGTTAACGACACAAGATAGAATGACAACTCTGTTTCTGTAGCCAATAGCAGTCCACACATTTATCCAGGAAACAAATTACTTGAATGCTACATAGCTCCAAGTTCTGTTTAAAGGATTATTTGTGATGAGAGGGAGTTTCTTTTTTATGCTTTTTGTTTTAGGGCTTAAATTATGTTACGTCATTGTTAACACCTCACTGTCTACAATAAGCCTGTTAAATGATGGACTAGGCGTAATGTACTCTTAGATTTCTGATTTTACAGTTATGACATTACTAACCTCACAACAACATACGCTTTCCTTGTCCGTTTCCATGTTCACACAATCCATATTAACACCAGGTTCATCTGTTTGATCGTCCTTCCATGTCTGGAATATTACTGTTGCTGTCAGTGCTTGAACAATTATCATCATCATCTCTTCTTTCTGGTTCAAACTGGTAAAATTCAATTTTGACAGCCATAGCGTCAACCACTGTCTTGAATGAAGCAACGTGTCGAGGGAAAGCCATGCGGTCGTGGAGTTCCGCCACAGCCTAAGATGACGTCGCACTTCACTTTCCTATAAATTTCAGTCTCGCATATCTTTGGAACTATGCCGCGCACACAGACCAGATTTTTTGCACATCATTGGCGTTGAACACTCTTTTTGAATAAAACAATGGAAATTAAATTTTTTGACCTAAAAACTCCTTTAACTAAACAAAGCTAAGAAAACTGTATTGTTGTATAGCATAGAAAAATTTCAATGATACACATTCTACCAAAGTGAAGACTTTCTTATACAGATGAGCATAAAAGAATACCCCAACTTTGAAGGTCTATAATGTCAAAACCAAACAACCAACAACTTTGATTGACCAATCAAATGAACTGTGGAACCATGAAGTTTGTTTACCATACATTCATGAATGTTCAATGTGACCACCACGAGCGGCCTGAACGACATCTACGTGATAATCAAATTCGTTCCACACTCTTTTGTCAGCATGTTCTGTGTTATGGTTTGGATGGCGTCCGTAATTGTATTTTAACACCTCCTTTTAAAGGAAGATACTTAAATAGTAATTAAATGAAAATAAATGAAAATTATTTATGTGTACTCACCAGGTGTGGTTATGTTTTGCTAATGCTCCTGGTTAATAATCAAATTTTCTACAACTTGCGTGGCTTTAAGGTTAATTTATATGCAAGCTTGGGCTGTATGTTTAGATATATGTGCTTGGTATAATAAAACCCGTTTATGGTAAATAAAAATAAGTGAACAGTTCAATTGTTCTGGGGGTTGTGGCATACAGCAACATGTACAGTGCACCATTTACTGCAAGAGGGTGTGGAGACTGACAGTGTATAAACTGCAGTCAAGAGTCACAAGAGGAAAACATGTTCTCACCAAAAAAATTTAATAAATCTAATGTTCCAAATCTTATCATCATATAAGATGAAATAAGAGATAAATTACTTCAAGTGCAACAAGATCAACAAGGTCAAGAAGGCCAACAAATTGGTTTTTCAACATGTTATGTGAAATGGAATAAGGTATTAAATCTCTGTTTTCCATAGTAAACAAAAAAACAAGAAGTTACTGATAACTAACGAGTCTACTTTCCTCTGCATGGGTACAAACAAATTTTGCTGAAGTTCTTAAAATCTTAGATGGTAGGTAGGTTGAAGTCTCATTGACAGCAATATCATTAGTGACAAAACTAGCAACATGTGAAACAGTACCAAGACAATTAAAATACACAAGTGACTTACCCAAGATTCAAATTCAGAAAAACTCATAAAATTAAGCTAGCGTGAAATCAACTGCATCATGGAGGTAAGATTCAGAGCATCAACTTCAGATGTAATCAGTCTAATGTTTTGAATTATAGGGTTCACTAGCATGAAATAGTTACACGACCATCATTTCGAAAATAAATGTCTGAGCCACTAAATACACATAAGTTAACATGGTCTATCACAACACTACTTGTGTGAAAAATTTGGTGGAAATTGGTTGAGTGGTGTTCAAGATATGGCATAAAAATCTTGTTTTCTTTATTAGGACTATCCTACAAAACTGCCTAAAAAGAGGTTCTGTACATGATGTTTCCAATAGATACTGTCAGCATAAAAAGTTTGAGTGAATTTGTTAAATTGTCAAATAGATATGCCAAACATCTAAATATTTATATGACCACCATTATGAAAATCATTGTCTGACCCCATTTAAATCATGTACATTTATATGGCCTTCTGTAGGTGTGCAAAGTTTGGTGGAAATAAGTTGAATTGTTACGGAGTTATGGCAAAGTGTTCAATTTACTCACCTGACACTATTTTGCAAAAAATCTGGCAAAAGAGGATCTCTGTATGCATAAATAATGATTCTAATTAATACTGTTAGTGTACAAAATTTTGTTGAATTTGATTGACAGGTTTTATAGATATAACATATTAAACTTAATTATTTATATAAACCCCATTAAAACATGCCTTCTGCACATAGCACATGTTAATTTACATACCCTACCGTAGCACTACTTGCAAGACATTTTTGGTATGAATTGGTTGATTTATCCTAGAGATATAGCATAAAAACCTCCATTGTTCATGTGAAGATGATCATAAATGGGGGACAAAAAGGTTATGTATTAGCACGTTCGATGATTGTCATATATAAAATATACAAAGTTAAATTTAAATCTGTTACATAATTTTGTAGATATAGCACACAAAGCTAAAATGTTTGTATAGGTGCCATTCATAATATAAGAGACTTACACATTTGTGTCTCACACCACTCTCAAAGTTTATCTGTTTACATGGCCTGGTATATATAGTGCTACTTGTTTGCGAAATTTGGAACCCAAAATATTTGTATGGCAGCAATTTTTAAAATAAGTTCCTCATCAATTTTAATTGAACACATTTACATGGCCTACAATAGTATTACTTTTGTGCCAAATTTGGCAGTAACTGGTTGAATCATTGAGATTAATGTACAAGGTTTATTTTTTCATGAAATGCTATATTCCAAAATGGCAGTCCAACAACAGTATTCAACTCTGAGTTCAATGCTTACACCTTGCGCTGTCATTATATAAAATTTGATGTAAGTCGGTTGAATGGGTTCTGTGATGACATATCACCCAATTTTTTAAGTGGCCGCCATTTTGAAAGAGGCCGCCATTTTGAAAGTGCCCGGCATGGTCGAAAGTTATAAAAATCAAGTGTCCTTACATAGTACTATATGTGTACGGAGTTTGGAGAAATTTGGTTCACGTGTTCAAAAATGGAAAAGGGGGGACATACACGTAAACACACTTATTCCGACACACACAGACAGGAAAGTGATCTCATTAGACTTTCATACCTTCGGAAAGTAGGATAAAAAGAACCAGGTTAGGGAACTTAAAGAAGGAAACCACATGTTGAGAGCCAAAGATGAAAGCTTAACAAGTGAGAAACAATATTTTACACGTGATTCTACAGGTTTATATGCTTTTAGTGTTGTTGTAAAATCAATTGACCAGTATATTCTACCATTGTTTCTCCAAGCGCCAACAAGAGTTCTTGAAGTATTTAGCCAGGTCACAGGTGTTGGGGGAGACAAGGTTGCAGTATGTCCCACATGTGCTCAACTGGAAATAGGTTAAAAAATCTGGCTGGTCAAGGCATGCTGTGAGTACCTCATACAGCATATTGCATGATGATTGTGGTATGTGGATGTGCATTATAATGCTGCATTGGGTGTCTGATGTTGATGCTCATCTCTGTGGCACCCAGTCAGGATATGATCAACAACAGCTGTATTGTAGCATTATTGATTGGAAAAGAAAATGCAACACCATTAATGCACACACCCCTTATGATTGGTGCACCACTGCAAATGTGCCCAATGATTATGAGGAGTCAAAGGCAGTTGGTGCAGAGGATAGTGGCTTTTGTTCACTTTTGTTCAGTCAGTAACAATCTTCTGGGACACTGTTATTTGTAATGTAGACCTCACAAGATGCCAGAATCTGTGAATAAGTCACAGTAGGGTTAGCTGTTGCCACTTCTGTGATTTTACTTATCGCGCCAGAGCATGCTTACATGATGTGTGGACTTCATGTGTCCACATCCCAACACAACATTGCACAGTGCTCGTGAAAGGTTATTTTTGAACTGCCCAACCATTCCCACTGTAAAACCTTGTTCACTGTTGATATGCCGCCCACTCTCACATCTCCTTAGGTACTACTTTACCAAAAATTTACAACTAAAATCAACAAAATCCAAAATAAATTTCAGTGGTTTCTTTTGTGTGGAATTATCATTCTAATGTGTTTTGTTAATTTCTGTTGTACACTAATTTAGTTGACAGAGAACATTTCACTGGTTTCGGTTGGTTCGTGTTGTCAGAAAACTCTGGAACCATTGGCTTTAATTGTTTTCTATTAGTGTACAACAACTTCTAGTGAATTAGGATGGTTTCTGTTGTAAATTAATCTGTTGGTTTGTGTTGTATTCTAGTGGTTTCCGTTGAATTCTGTTTGTTGGTTTCTGTTGTGTTTTGTTGGTTCTTGATGTACCATAGCCTGTTAGCTTCTGTTGTATTCTAGAGGTTACCATTGGTTTCTGTTGTTCTGTAGTCTGTTGATTTTTGTTGTATTCTAGTGGTTTCTGGTGTGTTTTGTTGGTTTATATTGCATTCTAGTGGCTTCCATTGGTTTCTGTTGTGTTTTGTTGGTTTCTATTATATTCTAGTGGTTCCCATTGGTTTCTGTTGTGCTGTAGCCAGTTAGTTTCTATTGTATTCTGGTGGCTTCCATTGGCTTCTGTTGTGTATTGTTGGTTTATGTTATATCCTAGTGGTTAAAATTGGTTTCTATTGCGTTTTGTTGGTTTCTATTGTCGTAATCTCAGTTGGTTTCCATTGTGTATTTTATTTTCAATGTGAGAATTTTCATTTTTTGTTTCATTTTAATGGTTTACATTATTTATTTTGTGTGTTATTGGTTTCTGTTGTGCTGTAGTGGCCTTAATTGTTTTCAATTGTGTTGTGTTCGTTTCCATTGTTCTGTTGGTTACCAATGTGTTCTGTTGGTTTCTGTTGCATTTTGTTGGTTTCTGTTGTGTCACAGTTTTTTGGGTTCTATTGTATTCAGATTGTTTAAATTGAATTATGCTGTGTGTTTTGTTGGTTTATATAGTGCTGTAGTCAGTTTGTTTCTGTTGTATTCTAGAAGTTTCAATTGTGTTTTGTTGTGCTGTAACATGTTTTTTTCTGTTATATTATAGTGGATTCCATTGGTTACTGTTGTGTTTTGTTGGTTTATATTATATTCTAGTGGCTTCCATTGGTTTCTGTTGCATTTTGTTGGTTTCTGTTGTGTCACAGTTTTTTGGGTTCTATTGTATTCAGATTGTTTAAATTGAATTATGCTGTGTGTTTTGTTGGTTTATATAGTGCTGTAGTCAGTTTGTTTCTGTTGTATTCTAGAAGTTTCAATTGTGTTTTGTTGTGCTGTAACATGTTTTTTTCTGTTATATTATAGTGGATTCCATTGGTTACTGT
>NQII01001488.1:314522-403352 GCA_002778355.1 Clitarchus hookeri | reverse complement strand
TTCTGTTGGTTTCTGTTGCATTTTGTTGGTTTCTGTTGTGTCACAGTTTTTTGGGTTCTATTGTATTCAGATTGTTTAAATTGAATTATGCTGTGTGTTTTGTTGGTTTATATAGTGCTGTAGTCAGTTTGTTTCTGTTGTATTCTAGAAGTTTCAATTGTGTTTTGTTGTGCTGTAACATGTTTTTTTCTGTTATATTATAGTGGATTCCATTGGTTACTGTAGTTTTTGTTGTATTCTGGTTGATTCCATTGGTTTCTATTGTGCCAGTTTTTGCATACATTTGTATTCTTATTTTTTAAATTTGATTTGTTGTGTTTTGTTGGTTTTTATTGTGCTGTTGGCAGTTGGTTTTGGTTGTATTTGAGTGGTTTTGGTGATTATTTCGTATTGTGTATCCAAATCACCAAAAAAACATTATATTACGTATCCAATGATACATAAAACCCACCCAAAAAGTCGTCGATTTCGTATCCAACTTAAGTCCTGAGAAGGCCAAAACAAATGCAAAATTTCTCCCTGCGTATCCAGCCGGCCTGTAATTACCTGGTTTTTACCAAAAGTTTCTTTGTGTGAAAAACGACCTGAATTGAAAAGTGGTGGGTTTGCATATCCAAACCGACAGGTGGAAATTGCCACCAAGCCTCATTTGTTTCGATTCACGTATTCATTTATCTTTTAAAAACATTTAGAAAAATACCTAATTGTTTCCTGTGGCGTATCCAAACTGAAATTGGAACAATTTGTCACTTTGCCATTTGTTTCCCTGGGCGTATCCCCGTGCGGAAGTGACTTGTTGCTAAAATTTTCCTATTGCATACCCAACAACGATTCATTTACATTTTAAAACCAAAACCAATAACCAGCTAGTGAAATGAGTGGTTTAAATAATAATGAGTTCAAAAAAAAAAAATTAAGACATGGACACTCTAAAAGCTTCACTGGCTTACAGTGAGGGATTATAATTAATGCATTTCATGTATCAATGCCTCGGAATCATGAGTTTGTGCAGGGATCTTTCGTTTTGTTCTTTTTAATGAACATTGTGCAACTCCAAGGTGTCCACAAATGTTAGTATGTCACGAGGAAGGCTGGAAATACTGCTGTGTAACTCACCTCTCTTTGCACTTGCGAGGTTGTTTAGTTTTGTTCGTTTTATTTGAAAGTTGCGTAGATTTTATAGCCCCCCTCCAAGGCCTTCACGCTTCTGCACTCGAGATTTAATTGGGTTGGTGATGCCAACAGGAAATCACAGACTTATTAAAATGCACAAGCTTGAGTCTCTTTCATTTTGTTCTTTTTATTTGAAAGTTATGTAGATTTTATAGCCCCTCCATGGCCGTCACACTTTTGCACTCGAGAAGTCGGTTGGTGATGCCAACAGGAAGTTACAGGCTTATAAAAATGCACAGTCTTGGTGCTCGTTCATATTGTTCGCTATATGTGAAGGTATGTAGATTTTATAGCCACTCCATGGCCGTCACGCCTCTCTACTCGAGGTTGAAGTCGGTTGGTGATGCCAACAGGAAGTTACAGGCTTATAAAAATGCACAGTCTTGGCGCTCATTTATATTGTTCGCTATATGTGAAGGTTGTGTAGATTTTATAGCCCCTCCATGGCTGTCACGCTTCTGCACTCGAGAAGTAGGTTGGTGATGCCAACATGAAATCATAGGCTTATTAAAATGCACTGGGTTGTGGCTCGTTCGTATTGTTCGCTTTATTTGGAAGTTGTGCAACGCTTTGTGAATATTGGCTCGGTATTGCAATTGCAAGTTTGCACTCAGCCATCCTAGTTTTACAGATTAAAACAACTGCTCATTTAAACTTTAAACTGACACAAATAACTACTCATTATCATTTTAAACAGACACCGCACACCACAAGTCAATCACACTTTAATTTCAAATGAGCCATTGTGATTTTAAACTAAACCACTTGTGAGATTTCTAGTCAAGTACACAAAATTGAATATATATATATTGGCAAGGGGGTACCGATATGTACCTCCCTTGTGCTACCAATGTATTGCGCAATTAAATAAACAGACATTCACTTTTTAAACTGACATTACACATCGCAAGTCACCCAACTTTAAACTGATGATCATACTCGTCGGTGTTGTGCAAGGATCTTTCGTTTTGTTCTTTTTTGATGAATGTTATGCAATCCACACCTTTGTAGTCGCGATTTAAATATGTTGATGATGTCAACAGTAAACGACACAGGCTTCACAAACTTAAAAATAATATACCACGTTTCTGCTGCACTATTGAGTGTTGTGTAAAGCTCTTCCAAGGCCTCCATAAGCTTAACCCCTCCTTTTTTTTTATTTACCAAATGGATTACAAAAGTAGAAAGCAATAGCTTTGTTTGCCATGTCTAGGGGTATATATATTGGAAGCTGACTGCAGAAAAACTATCAATGGATCATCAGTCGATCAACAAAAGGAACTCTTACCAACATAGGTAACGTATACACTTTTTCTTTATTTTAAGCGAGGTTATTTTTATAGCTACAATCGACTAGTATAGTGGTTCACGATGGTTTTGCATTTCAGGTCAAATATGTACGAGGAACCACAAGACCCCTTCGTACAGTGCCCTCTTAAGCGATTGCATAAGATTTTGCAATCGCGAATGGAGAGGCATCTATTTAAATGTAGGGCAGCTGTGGAGATGGCAACCAAAACTACAGGATCTCCATTACTCGCAGCTGTAGAATCTTCTTCGCCCTCGTCTCCGCCTCCCCCTCCTTCTACATCCCCCTGTTCGGAAGAGAATTGGGATGATGGGTCGTATGTGACATACGACCCAATGTCAAAAATTATGAGTTCAAACGAACTTATCATCAGAAATCCAAAGTGGGTGTTTGTAGCGGCCGATCGTGTCACATTACCCAGGCGGAAAAAAAACATCTGTACATAAAATTGATTTTTTTTTTGTTTTCAGAAAGAAAAAATAATTTTGGCAACTGGATATTCCGAGATAGCGAGGCGAAGAATTTGACCTATGTAACTTAAAATGAAAAAAAAAAAATATATATATATACACTTTTCATTTATCTGTTTATTTTTTTGTACAAATGGTAAGTTACCTTATGCAAATTCTCTAAACTAAACCAGTTGTAAGATTCCTAGTTAGGTACAACAATTTGAATATACACCAAACAGCAAGCTATTCAAACAATTTAAAACATGAAAACTAAACCAACTAATTCATTTTAATGTTATTAATTTTTCCCAATAGTTCCTCGGGGCCTGTCCCAGTGCGGAGAGTGACTTGTTAAAAATTTCCTATTACGTATTCGATCCTAAACAAACTAATTTATTTTAAACTTTAAACAATTAATTCATTTTAAACTCTAAACAACTAGTAATCACAACGACTGCTATTCTCACTTTAAATTGACACACACACAGAAAGCCATTGTCATTTTAAAATTTCCTATTACATATTTGATTCTAAATTCAAACACTTTAAAACTAAACCAACTAATTCATTTTAAACATGAAAACCAACTAATTCATTTTAAACTTTACTTTAAATTGACACACACACACAGCAAGCCATTCAAACACTTTGAACTCATGCAAATATCAAGTCATTTTAAACTCTACACAAAGACCTCGCTCTTACTACACATAGCAAGCCAATCTCACTTTAATTTTAAATGAGCTATTGTCACAGACACCCCACACACTTTTAAATAGACACCACACAAAACAATTAAACAATTCTTTCGCACTTTAAACTGAGGCAAATAGCTACTCCTGCATATTTTTATTTTCACTCTTCCTTACTTGTATCTGATAATGAAAAATAAATAAATAAATATATACTTTTGTTTTATCCATTTATTTTTTGACGACTTGCTTATAAGCTTCGGCATGGACATCGATGCACCATAGTTGTACTGACTGTATGAAGCCGATATGTCAACCTCTACCAAGTGCACCGTGTGCTTTGGAGGGTATGAACAGTGCCATCGCTGTGATTGGAACGAAATAGAACCGAGGTTTCCTCGTCAATATCACCCAAGAGTATCGTGTGATATGATGAGGGCCAAAAAATATGGAATTGTATTGCCAAAGGAGAGCGATACAGTGATGGGCTGCCAGACTTGTAGGCGAATGAATGAATTTTTTTTAAATACGCTCCAGCCTACAGTGAAGAAGTAAACCGCACTCATCATTGTACATTTTCTGATTGTTAAGCGGAACAATTGGCTCAAACTTGGATACGTTAAACGGAACAATTGGCTCGAACTTGGATACTCCAAACGGAACTTGGCGAGATGGGTACTCTTCCAGGGCTCCTAGACATCACCCTTTCACGGCTCGGGATGCGACAACATAACTGAAGATTACCTACTGCTGGATGTAGGCATTGTACCGCAGCTGAAAAATGGAATTGGCTCGAACTTGGATAGTCCAAACGGAACTCGGCGAGATGGGTACTCTTCCAGGACTTCTAGACATCACCCTTTCGCGGCTCGGGATGAGACAACATAACTGAAGATTACCTACTACTGGATGTAGGCAGTGTACTGCAGCTAAAAAATGGACAGCCAGCTAATCTACCCTAGAGTCTCGAACTTTATTAAACATGTATATAAATGTAAAAATTTGATTTTGTGTGTTGTTTTTGAATAAATGTTATTTAAATTCTGTGTGTGTGTTTAGCGATTTATTTTTTCTCCATTTATAAAACGTAAGTAGTTTCTTTTTTTTTGAATATATTTATTGTTCTTGCTTTTTCCTTGGAAAAGGAACAAACACATGTGATATTTTTTTCCTCTATCTCGTACAAAACTGCAAGCAATTGCATGTAATTTTCATTTTAACGAGGTATTAACTCGTTTACACTTTAAATTGACTCAAACACACAACAAGCCATTAGAGACACAAGTAATTTAACCAACTTTAAACTGATATAAATAGCTACTCATTTCCAATTTAAACCGACATCGCAAACAGCGAGTAATTCACACTTTAATTTTAAATAAGTCACCTAACTTTAAACTGATGCAAACAGCAAACTATTCAAACACTTTAAAAATGTTTACTAGAAGTTGGTAATTTTTTAGCCATTAGCTTCTCAGGGTCTATCCTATTGCGGAGAAATGACTTGCTAAAAATTTCCTATTGCGTATTCTCACTTTAAATTAACACAAACAGCTACTCAGGCACGCNATTTAGTTTGTTTTTCTACAAATGCAAAGCGTTAGTTTTACCTTTTGAGAGAACTGCCTTCATCACCGCTGTCTCCTTCGTGACAAGTCTCCTCATGCATTCCAGCTGCATGGATTAGAAACGAGTGCAGTCGTTGCCCATATGGGTGGTTCTTTTTCCAAATGTATTCTGCCAAGTAGCCAGCCCACGACTTTTCCCGTCTACCAAAACACGGAATGCTATACCTCACCGAACACCAACTCAGTTTGATGTTTTGTGTGTGCACTCTTAAAGATTCACCTTGCCTCAACTTTAGTTTGTTTCAGATGTTAACTATTCCACTCTTTTCACTGCACACAAATTCCTTCCGGTGATTTACTTGCAGGTGGCGATAGCCGTGCATGTCCAAGTTACTGTAACCTCGCCAACAGTCTGAAATTATCGTCGTGCCCGGCACAATCCATTCACGAATACATTTTACTAAAGTCGCGGCGTTCCTCTTTTCCACCGGCACCAGGAAGAAATTAGTAGGATCGCCTCTCTCCACACCGCCAAAAACCCACTGGCCGTTAACTTTTCGTCCCTTGCGGTTTTTACGCTTACCCAACTTTGATTCGTCTATCTCAACTATTTTGCCAGGCTCGCCGATTCTTTTCCTGTAAGTTAACACCCAGTCTATGCACACTTGGCGGCAGAAATTCGACCAGGCGACGACTGTCTTGCCTGAGCACTGAAGTTCGTTTACTATAGTCTGCTGTCAGGGATACTTGATCAGGCACCACAATAAACACAACTCGATGATCTTGCCCGGCGACAAATTTGAATCTCCCACTGTCTTGCCGACACTTTAAAATTGCATTTTGTGCCATTCTCCATGCGGTCGACACCAGCAAAACAAACCTCGATTGTCCATGAGCTTGGCTTCGCCTTTTCTGCATCGTCTACACCGTATTGACGGTTTAAGGATGTCGTGCTCGATGAGGAATGTGTTTACGTCCGGTGAGAAATAAATCAATTTCCAAGCGTTCAACATAGTGATTTTACACCCCTCACACACCATTGTACGTTTTCCTAATTGAAAACATTTAGGTTTTAAGTAAAACCACACTTGGATATGTTAACGGAACAATTGACTTGAACTTGGATACGTTAAACGGAATTCGACCGGATACGCAATAGTACACTGACTTGTAAAGTAAATAATTTGAGTGGATACTCGATACTGCACTTGCGGGTTTCCTATGGTTTTACCATAAGAGTATGCAATACGGAACAATCACAGTGGTTTCCATTAATTTGTGTTATGCTATATTTTGTTGGCATGAATTTTATTATTGTTTAAATTGCTTTTTGTGTTGTTGGTTTATATGGAACTGTATCTGTTAATTTTCGTCACATTTCCTGTGATACCCATTGAATTAATCCATATTTTGTTGGTTTCTTTTGCATTTCCTGATGTTTCCATGGTTTTCTGTTATGTTCCATTAGTTTTCATTGTATTTCACACTGTTGGTTTCTGATAAAATTCATATTGTTTTATCTTAGTTTTTGTTGTGTTTTGTGATTTTCTGTTGTTTATCTAGTGGTATACAAAATATAATTAGAATCAATGAACATAACAAAAACAACAGAAATTAAGGGATATAGTACTATTACTTCACAAATCAACAGGACAAGTTCATTATAAACTAAACAGAACAGAACAGAAAACAATGGAAACCATTAAGACTACAACTAATTTCATTAGAATGTAATTCAACAGAAAAAACAAAATACAACATAATCTTCACAAAACTGTTGTAGATCACTAGGATTTCATCAGAAGCCAACAGGGTGAAATAAAAAATCAACAGAAACTAATAAAAATTACTGGGACTACATCAGAACAAAACAAAATGAAATGCTACACAAACCCAATAAAATACAACATAAAGAAATGGAAACCACTAGAAACACAACAGAATACCACAAAACACAACAGAAACCAATATAAATTACTGGAACTACATCAGAATACAACAGAATCAAATGTGATAGAAACCAACAAAATACAACATAAACCTCTAGAATGTAACAGCAAACCACAAAACAACAGAAACCAATAGAAATCACTGGTAGTGTATCAGAATACAACAGAATGAAATACAACAGAAACCAATGTAAACCACTAGAAATGCAATGGAAAACCACAAAACACAACAGAAACCAATAGAAATTACTGGAACTACATCAGAAAACAACAGAATTAAATGCAACAGAAATGAACAAAATACAACAGAAACCAATAGAAACCACAAAACCCAACACAAATTACTGGGACTGTATCAGAATACAATAGAATGAAATTCAACAGAAACCAATGGGAACCACTAAAAACACAACAGAAACCAATGGAAAACACTGGGACATCATAATATAACAAAATGAAATGAAACAAACAAAATACAATGGAAACCAATGTGTGCTACCAGTTTGAAAACTCTCCACTAGAGTTCACTCTAAAAATTTTATTTTAAATGGATAATTAAGTGCATAATTTCTGTACAGATAAATAAAACTGACTACCAATTTTTTTTTTCTGTTAGTTATTAATATGATTCTATTACACTATTTGAATAATTTAAGATTCTAACAAATATTATTTTTTGCACACATTTGGAAATAAAAATACCAACACTTAAAAAAATTAATTTTCAAACTTATAACTGACAATTATGTCTCAACACAACAGAAACCAACAAAACACAACAGAAACCAATGTAATATACTAGAATACAACAGAAATCAACTGCTACAACACAATACAAACAACAAAACACAACAGAAACCAATGTAAAACACTAGAATAAAACAAAACCCAAGATACTATAGTGTAATAGAAACCACCATAACACCATAAAAACCAATGGAACCCATTAGGTTACAATAAAAAACTACAGACAGCAACCCAACAGAACCCAATGGAAAGAGGCCAAATCCCACATTAAATACAACAGAAGTTACAACAGAAACCAAGAGCTTAGACATAGAAACCAACAAAAATTTTTTGTTTTAAATTTTTGGTAGGGTAGTAAGGTGTTAGGGTAGTTAAGATGGACCATTTTTTCTAATTCGCTGCCAAACCAAGTGTAAATATTGCTGTCAGTGCTTAAGTTAAAATGTGTGCATTTACTGGTATTAAATACTTTAAAAAGGTTGATTTCAAAAGTGCTCAATTAACCATAACCAGCTTATAGTGTTATTAATTTTTGCCCTATTACAGCATAACTGATAACTGATAGGTTAGTTTTTAAGAAATTTTTTCCAACCACATTTTAATATGTGCCATCTCAATTCCCTACCCACTAAAATAAAAACTGTAACTATGTATTTACAACTTCTTTCTTATATTTTATAATATTAATACCAAAATTTTAATTCATTTAGCTCTAATTACAAATAAAAAAAATACATTCAGGCAAGAAGAAAATCTTCAAATCTCCTAAATAAAATAAATACTGAAATTAGGATTACTCCTAACACATCATATGGATGTCGTGTAATTATTATGTTCAAACATTTTTCCATTGAACTAGTTAAATCGGTAACGTAAAGCAAGTTAAAAAAATGGAAATAAAAAAGTGATAGCGCTAAAAATTCTAAGGGCATCTAAGTTTTTAAAGCAATGTAGTAGAGGAAACAGTTGTTATCACACCACCACAAAGAAATTATAATATTAACAAGCTCTTAAAAAAAAACACAAAGATTCATTATGTAAAATTAATATATCAATGAAGTACCTAATATTTATACATAACAATGATTTAATAAGTGACTCATATACCTGAATGTTTTTTTCAACCACTAAATATTCTAAATATTTCATTTCTGCTTCTTGGAAACGATGAAGAAAATTCACAACCATTTCAGGTTTCAAATCTTCAATCTTTTCTTCTAAGCGATGAATAAATATATCTACACCTTTCAATTCATCTTGACTAAGAACAAAATCAGCATACCTCCACACCAGATCCTGATCCTTCAGGCTGAAACAAGAAGCATAAATGCTTATGATGTATAACATAATTAGGAATCAACCAAACACATCATCCATAGCGTGATTTTTCAAATGTTTGACCCAAAAAGTGTGAAGAAACCACGAATAAACTATGTTGAAAATATGAGACTATCCTCTTAAGTCATATAAATTTAGATGGACTACAAAAGTATAACTTTTCACCTGAAGTTGGTGGAAATAGGTTGATTGTTTCCCCGAGATACGACATAGAAAACTTATAACGATATCTTAAAAAATGGCATCCAAAACCGTCTCTTTGTAGACACATTTGATTGTTTAATAGATACTGCCAGGATAAAAAGTTGAATTTGTTACATGCCTTCATAGACACAGCACACTAAGCTAAAATATTTATATGGCCATCATTTTGAAAATGTGTGACACAAACATACCGACTCATGGGGCGCCGGATTTGCGTTATCTCGGAAACTTCTCATCTCCGCATTTTGTACACTTTAAACCAAACCGGAAATATATCATCTCCGGTTATGACACAATTCTGGCTGCTCCTAACTAGATAGCCGGAATTGTATCATCATCGGAAATGTATAATCTCCGGTGTGGGTTTAAGGTAACACTGGAAATGTTACATATCCTGATTGTATGTCCCTCCCTATAGCTGAACTGGAAATGTATAATCACCGGTTATGACACAATTCTGACTGCTCCTAACTAAACAGTCGGAATTGTATCATCATTGGGTAATGTATCCCCGGTGCGGGTTTAAGGTAACACTGGAAATGTTACATCTCTGGATTTTAGGTGTCTGCCAATATAATGCCGAGCTGAACGTGTCACAATGAAATGTTCTTTTATACATAGAATAATATACTATCCATCCTGTCCATTTAACTTATTTACACTTGAATTGTTACTGACGAATACATAGTTGAATAGGACCTTACAGAAACTGCTGGTAAAGTAATATTTCTTCATCCATGTCTTTAAAGAATGTGAGCTACATAATGTTATGGCAAACTGCATACAACTTGATTAAATTCAAGCAATATAATATTACTTCAGCAGCCCTTAGACTGTTAACTTCACAAAACATCGAAAAATTGATGGAGGTAGAGAAAAACATTTTCATTGCAGGCGACTAGAATGGGTTTGCGAGCAAATAATTATCAACGGAAAAATTTAAAACACAAGCGCTTCTAACAATTGTTATGTCATCTTCGCATCAGACACACAAATGTGCTACCTAAACCATGGCGGCACACCTTACATATAGCCCTCAATACATCCCCGGAGCTCATATAAAAATGGAAACACTAAACAAACTAGTCTTGGATCACCTCCCAGTTCTAACACACTCGTCATGTTCAGTAATAACATCTTTAGACAAAAACTTTACATTACAAGCTGGGAGCGGTTCTAAGAGCAGTTAAAAATGCTTTTAAACAAGCGCCAGAAATTAATTCACCATTTGATGTATAATTATCCATGTCAAATTGTTCACCAACAGTGTAGTAAACATTAAAAATAAACACACACTTTGATAACATACAATAACAAACCTGACCAATTTACCTACGTAGATGCAGACCATTTAAACACTGTTAACGTACAGGCGCACAACTATGCGCTGTGAACTTTTACACTGCAGACTAGGGCTGAGTATCTTGTTAAACAAATATTAAAAAGATCATAAAATAAATAATTTTGGCCATATTGTTAAGACAACTTCCACAAAATGAGAAGAAATGTGGAAACCTACAAGAACTCTCCGCAGTAAAAATAAATAAATTTCCAAGCCAGTCATAATTACAGATGCGGTATCAATTATACAGCCGAAAATACTGCAAATTCTATCACAGACACGTTAGAAAAACTGTTCTCCCCTAATGAATTTATCTTGTCAACTAAATACTTTCATACAAGAATTTGCTTGACAGGTTAATGAACACCTGCAGCGAGGAGCACTACACCAAACCCGAAATAATCACACTCCACGAACTCACTGAAATAATTAAAAGTCGGCCTAACAACAAGACAGGCGGACATACGATAGTAACTTAAGTCTTGGAAAAACATCTCCTAGAAGCATTAAGTTATCACATCGCCATATTCAATGCTATCTAACACACAAAATATATCCAGTAAAGCCGCGAGCCTGTGCCTTTGTAGTTACATTTTTTCCTGCATGCCTAGGTGTATAGCCTCTGTCCTAAGATGTGCTTATGTCTCTTCCTTAATTAAGACCTCCTACTCTCATCTTAGTTGTAAGGTAAGTTAGAAAAAAAACTAAATAAATCACCTCTCCCCCTCAAGACTCACACACTCTTTCTGTAAATGTGGGCCATGTGGGTGCACTGGTAAAGAGAACTGCAGTACTCTCTCCCTGGGAATATCAGCCGAGACACACACTTGGCCAGTTAGAACAGGGTTATAAGGCATTATAAATAGTTTTCACGAATTAAAAAATGTAAATAATATATTTTTTAAAAATTATAATTAATAAACATTTTAAAAACTAAACAAACTTAAAATTACTCAGACATACATAAGGAAATTAAATAATTAAGCTTTTAATTAATGTCACGAACTACTCAACTGATCACTACCAAATTTGGTACGTAGGTAATACTATCTTCCAAAACTGTGGACCTATAACAATATCCCTCCCTTAACTCTATGTATATATAATGCACTGTCAACATACCAAACTTGGCTTAAATTTGTTAAATGATTACTACGATGTGACATAGAACATTAAATTTTTTAATGGACACCATTTGAAAATAAGCATCCGACATGGTTGAAAACTACAGAAGTCTGTTGTCATTAATAAGTACTATATGTGTACCAAGTTTGGTGAAATTCAACATGGGTTCAAGTTTTTAGAGGGGAGGAGGACGGATGTACGCACTCTCACAAGCATGCGCACACACATTCACACAAGCACGCACATACACAAACACACACTTGCACGTGTGGAAGTGATCAAGCTCATATTTCCTATAAAAAGTAGGCTAATAAGTTGAAAATTCATACCTCAGTCTAACATTATTTCTCTAAAGTTGGATATAAACCATTAGTTTACTGTAAAAATTAAAACATTTGTCAAGTTCAAAAAGAAATACACACATTAGAGACATGAATATTAGAGGTACAATGAGATGCATGTTCAATGGTACTGGTTATTGAAAATAATGGTTTATCATCTTACAGCAAAGAAACAAATAAAAATGGCGGATGTGTAAAAATATCACTTCAAGAGGCTATCTGTTGTGATATGAATAAACAATTTTCAGAGGTTGCCATGTTAGATGAAATATCCTCTATTAAATGTTAATTTGGATATGGGATTATAACCTACTTTGTAGAAAAAAATAGTTTTAGTATCTACTTATATTTAAGAAAAGTAATAAACAATTACTATGAAATTACAAGCTAATATATCTTGTGTGTAATTTAACAAAAACACAGGAAAACATTATTCTTCAATATTTTCATTTCCATACAAAAATTTATTTGAATTTAATTATTGGTTAATTTTTGGTAAAACCACCTTAACCAATTCATTTAATTTTACTATGGGTGAAGTGACTACCTATAAACAAGTGTATTCAAATTATTTTGATTTTAATAAATCTTTTGATACATATAATCACAACTTAATTGTTATGAAACTCAGTAACACAGGTTTAAGTAGAAGTGCATACACAAACTTCCTAAAGAAATAAGAGAGATAAAATATATCTTAAATCATTCACAAAAGACCTTCAATCTTTGTTTGACTCTCAATGTTTTTATAATTTAGAGAAAGTAAATGACTATATTTTAAGTGTAAAAATGAATAATGTTGAACTTTATCACATCAAGTAGAGTACTTATGAAATGATTGAGTAAAAGAGGCCACAGAGGAAATAAGAGAGGATTTAGATTATGAGATCATGTGGTCGCAGGGGAGGAAGCTGCGGGAAGTAGCAGAGAAAACACCCAGAGGCGAACCTTGTGATGCACCAAGGGCCAGGCACAGGAGATCAGAACACTTGGGCAGAGGTCAAAATGCAGGTAAAAGCGGTATAAATAATCTCACACACAGTGCGCATGCTAAAGGAACAGTGTGGGTAAGTGGTGAAGGAAAACTTATGTGTAGTGGACGGGATAATTCAAGCCAAGCCACCAGGCGACGCAGTATGGAAAACATACATACCTCCAGAAGTCAGGGAGGAGGTGTAATGTTACATGCACGACAACCTGCTAGCTGGTCATCCAGTGGTCGAGCAAACTCAGAGACAAGTGTTCGTATTCTACCATTAGCCCAAGCTGTCGGTGGATACAAGGAAGTATATGCGTGCTTGTGAAGACAGACAACAAAAAAAAAAACACTGAAATGAGGGAGCAGATCACCAACTACCATGCAGGCCCAACACACCATTCTGAGAAATCGCACTAGACATCAAGGGACCATAACTGAGGCCATCCCAAGGGAAGAAATTTATAGTAGTGGTAACAAACCCATTTAGTCGATGGATGGAGGCATATGTGGTCAGCAACACAAGAGCAGCTACACTGTGCGCTGTGTTGTAGAGTAAACTTATTACCTGATGGGGATTCCCAGATTCCGTACTCTAAGATAACAGGACACAATTTGTGGGACGGAGATGTAAACAGTGATGCCAACAGCTGAGCATCAATCCGGTAACGACACCCATCTGTCACCCGTGCGCAAATCCAATGGAACATAGAAATCAAGAACTAAAGGTGCAACTGAGACTGCACATTGGGGAAGAACACACGCAATGGGACATGCATCTAACAGACATCCTTTCTGTCTGTGGAGAACAGTGAATGCAGCGACGGGGGAAACACTGGCAGCACTAGCACAAGGGCAAGAGCTACCCAAAGGCCGGGAGCGCAGAGCACAGAACAGGGGAGAATACAGCGCATGCACCAGATTGAGGCGGCACGAATGAGGCAAGAGCAGTACCTAGGAAATATCACACCAATCACCAGCAAGCGACTTGTGCTGATCTAGCCCTGGGAGGGAGTCTGCGTGGGAAGCCACCCCTTGTCTGATGGGAATAGAAACTTCTGCGCCGGGTTGGCATCCCGCTGGACAGGTCCGTATACAGTCAAGGCTAAAATGGGAAGATGATCATACATAGTGCAAGATGAAATAGAGGGTCGCATGAAAGTGTACCAAGACCACATTAGGCGTGAAGAGATTAAACCATGGGATGACGGGGAAGAGTCAACAATGCAGGAAGCACCCGGAGAAAGGCCAGCACCGGATTCTAGTGAAAGTGCACCACCACAAGGGGAGGCAAGCCAGCAGTCAGAGTTGGACATAGTGTCAGGGTGGCTATTTTCGGAATCAAGAGAAAGGACAACTGGACCAATCATTAGCGAGCCCGAGGAAGGAGAGGAGCACCATGCGGAACACCACACAGAAAACTACTGGCACCCCACCTATCACTCCAGGACTCGTGCTTCAAGGTCATCGTCGAAGAACCAGAGGAGGATCCCTGCACGTCGAGACCTCGACAGACATGGAGAGCACCGAGGTGGTTTTCCCCATGGAAACCATAGAGGAACCGCGCGCGGTGGCCACAACGACAGCAAAAGCAACCAGCAACCCCTGCAGATCACAACATCAATGCAGAGCCCCGCGGCAGGTCTCACCGGCAGAGGAGGAACAACGGACACCACAGGACCCATATGGGCCCCGTGCACACAAGTCAACCGACCCGGGATACCAGCTGCAAGAGAATCCATAAGAGGACACAAAGGCTGGAGCAGCCCGGGCACCACCCCACCAGCCAGAGCATGAGGAAACATGCGTGGTCAGGTTTGCGCTACCAGAGGGATAGGGATATGTTTTCGTACCCCTTCATCACACTTCTCCAAGCCTGAACCTAACACACACATCAAGGCTTCAACACCAGCTGTACTGGTCCAGCAAGGTGCGCGAGGCACCATGAGCACACCAGAGCAGGCAGGCCGAATACGCCCTCATAGCAACAGCCAACATGCCAGCAACCAATAGCATCGCAAGATGACAGGTACAACCAACGTCAACAGAGCCTCCTAGCCTACCGTGTGGTGAGTGAGAAAATCAATTTACATTATAATCACCAGTAATTTGTGATGTCAGATATGGTGTTGTGTGGAGGTTGATGAAAGGGAATGCAGTAAATGATCGTTACGCGATCCATAAAGAAATAGCCAAGTGAAAGCAAAACCAAAATATAAAGTAAAGTAATAAAAACAGCTATTGACATATACCAAGCCTCTTAGTAAATTCATAAGTGATTTTCACTAGCCTTGCACAGAGAATAGACGTAATTGAATTAAATGGGCAAAATTCAATACAGAGGACATCAACAACGTCGGCCACCCGGCTGTTATGTTCTAAGAACGACTGTTACCTTTTTGAAGTGCCCCCAGGCACTTTCAAAAACGCTGAGAACTAAGTTAACGTAAAATAATTGTGACAAAACAGCCTGGGAAAATGGTTAATGTGTCTTTTATAATGGTCTAGTATAGTATTAAAGGGTTTTGCACCAACTCCCGCGCAGACACAATGGGCACGAGCTGCCTTCCACATCAGCCATGCTTCAGTCTTGTCTAGAGCTCTGCTGGGATAGGAGGCACATCACCATGCGAAGCAGTCACCTGTTTGCCTTAACCGTTACTTTAGTTTCTGTCTGTAGGTAATATTTCTGGAACCTTTGTTTTCGACTCTTGTTTTACCCCATTGCCTTATTGTACAGCTTGGTACAAGGGTGTTTTGATTTTACATTTATGGACGCAGCTGACTCCACGGGTGTGTGATTGCCCAGCACATGGTGGGCCACCTCAAACTTTGTAATTCTTGTGCCCATGCATGTAACGTAGTTTTTCTGCTTAATCGGGCTCATAGACGAGCGGGATATAGTGTGATTTGTATTTTCATGCCAAGTGTAACTTTGTGGGGATTGTGTAATTTTATGGACTCAGTAAAAGTTCATTCCAGTGCAACATGTGTTTATATTCAAGTAGTAAGTACAGTTACTAGTCAGCACAGCACAGTGCGAGGGAGACGATATGCGCCATGGCCTAAACAGCAGCGTTAGTAGTTTGTGGGAGTAGTTCCTGTTTTCCTGTTACCCTGAGAACATATAACATCTATGTAATGTACCGCAGCTGAGGGGACTTGCCACACCGAACATCCACCCTGAGGTTTCAGCTCCCCGTCCTAGCCAGAATATGCTAGGTGGCACCCCCCGTGTACAAAATTGAAGTATACTAACTACAGTTGAATTTTGTTTAAGATGTTAAAGTTTTGACACTAATGATAGATATAAAATTTTTGTTTCGCACAGGAATGCCCATAACTGAGCACAGCTGGACACATTAAATTTATTTATTTCAGTTTAACAAGTAACAAACTTAATTTGAATTAAACAAATTTTGTGGTATTTCAGAAGGCTAATATTTAAACTGTTTTAATTGAATAACTGAAATTAGTTAACAGAATTATTTTTTTTGGTGCTCATAATTTTATTTTATTTTTCAGTAAAAGGCTCACTTATTTTAAGTACCATTACATTTTAAGCAGTTTACAAGCTTGAACCTAATCTCACATATTTTCATTCTACAATGATTTCTCATGAGGGTAGTGTGTTATGGTAAAGTTCATGTTCCACATGATTCTGTTTTTGAGTGTTATTTATGTCAAATACACAACACAACACTATGATTCACTAAACTTGATACTTTCTAGAATTTGTCTAGACATCACAACACTACTACTTTTCAGAGAAGTGGTACACAAGGTACATACACATCACAATCTGTCTTCTGAGCCATTTATTTTAATGGAGACTTAAGAGTGCTCAGCAGCTTACAACTATCAAACTTCATTATTGAATAATGTAAGTCACCATGTTAATTTCACAAAATTCTATTGTAACCTGAAATTAATTTTACTTGCAATAGTATTAATAACCACATCAGAGTTAACAAGAGAAATCATCTCAGACGTCCTCAGCCACAATTTTAGCAAGAAAATAATAGTTCAGAAAAATTATGTGCAGTTTTGACAGTCAGAAAGTCAAGAACACACCAAAAGGGGTTGCTCCTGGAAGCAGTGAGGATCATTTACTGATGGAATATGTGTGTTGTAGCAGAGCTGACCTTTGACTACTTCATTTATGTTGCGGAGATACATGTTGTCAACCAACACTGCTAAGAAATCAGAAGGAATTACAAAATTTCTGGCCACTAAAAAAATGTCCTTTTTGAATGAATGTAGATGTTGAATATTTATTTTTGGCCAGATATTTTCTTAATATGGTCTAAAATAACTTTACACATTATTGCAAGAGATTATGTATATATAAATTATATACACGGCTTTATTAAACTTTTTTTAGTACTTATGTTTGTGTATTGCAAATTTGTAAATGCTCCAAATCTTTGTGCTAATGTGCACAAGTAGCATTTATGCACTTCTAATTCCACCATAAAACCACAGAATGAGAAAGACTTCAGGATGAAAATCTCTGCAGCAGATATTATCACTGTATTTGAACACACTTTCATCACATTTATAACAAAAGAATGTTTCCAGTGAAATAGATGGAATTCTTAACTTAATAAGAGCTTAGGCTGTGTTTAATTACCCGACGAGGTTGTATGAGCTTTTGAAAAACCAACTAAAAATCCTCTAACATCCTGGTGAGAGTATACCCACAGCTTTTTGTACATGTTAACATTTCCAACTATTTAAAATGGAATAAGGAGCTAACATAAAATATGGTGTAAGTCGCAGAGAATGGTATGCCAACCAAAAAGTATATAAATGCTTAAATTTTTTTTTTGAAAATGCAAAAAATATGCCTTAATTATTATTGTTAGCATGTTAGTATTTAGTTTAACAGCTTTCATAACGAAAGGAAGTTCAATGCAAACTCCATGAATAAAATGGGCCATGGATTCATTGGATAGTATACTGCATGCCATATATCTGCGAGTTTGAACAACTTACAAAAAGCCCTACTACTGGATGATGGATGATGATGATGATGATGATGAAGATGATGATGAAANTATCTGCGAGTTTGAACAACTTACAAAAAGCCCTACTACTGGATGATGGATGATGATGATGATGATGATGAAGATGAAGATGATGATGAAGATGATGATGAAAATGATTAAGATGAAGATGATGAAGAGGAGGAAACATGAAAATGCAAGCACAGGATTCTTTGTACTTTATTGGTGTTGAAAGGGTTTTATTATAACCTTTGCAGGGAGTGAAAATAGCTTTCTTTGTAATGATCTGGCGATATAGATTTTTGTATAATGCTTTGAAAGATTATCACACAATATAATTGAAAGTAAACACGTGAAGAAACTAGAGAAAGATTATTTTTAATAATGTCACAAAACCAGTTTTTCTCAATTCCAATGCTGATACCATGCTCGATTCTAAATTTCAAAAATCATTATTCTTTTATTATTGACAATATTAGAATTGTTTTAAATAACTTAACCAAGTATGGAAGGAAGTATCAAATATAATAATTAAAAACCATTAGTTTTAAGTAAGTTACTACTAAAAGCTGTTCATGTTAAAGTGAGCACTTTTGAAAGCCATGCTTATTTTCTACTTTAAGCCCTATTGTGTATTGGAATTATTAGAGTACGACATTTGTGTATGTATGTCTCCATGACCGGAAGCACAGTAATAGTGTCGCCAGCATGGCGACTCAATGATTAACCCTGCTGTATGTACAACTTAAGTATTCCCTAGACATCCAATATATAACATGGTGCTGCGGACAACGGTATTAAGTTTTGTCATGTGGGAATACGTCGAGAAGAATAATGCAATTGATGGCCGTCATATATCATCATTTGAAGACATAAGGGCACTGTGACTATTCATGCGATGGACAACTTGAAACCACAGTGACCACTGAACTTCGAAGAAGACTTAGCAAGCAATAGGAAATGATGGAAGCACAACAGTCGAATATTCATTTAATAGCCTCGAGAGGTATAGAGAAAGACTACAGCATCAAGATTGCGACGCTATTGCACGTGCTAGGCGAGGAAGCACAAGACCTCTATTTTGCTATGGATGTTCCAGAGGACGAGGTGAAAAAATTTGATGCAGTGTTGGCTTGCCTTGACTCTATTTTCTGCTGAAAACAGATCAGAATTTCGAACGCCACAAGTTTAACAATTGCGTTCAAGAATAATGTAAATCAATTGATTCCTTTGTAATGTCACTGCGCTGCCTAAGTACCAATTGTTATTATGAAGCAATCTGAGATGATCTAATCAAAGACAGAATCGTATGTGGTGTAAGGGACTCGCATCTCAAGGACAGATTGCTTCATGAACCTCAGTTGACTCTCCCAAAAGTGATAAAAATATGAAAAGCAGCAGAACAAACCCAAGTATTGATGAAGGCTATCAACAACGAAGAATAGGTACATGCGGTGCGTCAAGACTACTACAAACGAGTGGAGTTGCAAGACTAGTTGGGGAAGCCAGAAGACTGCTCGAGAAATACATTTACCCACTTAAGGAATATAAGTGAACCTGGAGGGAAGCCCACCAACTCGTACCAGTTCACTAGGATTCGGAGGCACCAGGGAACGGATGAAAGAAAACAATATTTTCAGAAGCAGTCAACTAGCAAGACAACTTTCCGCAGGGAGTGTCACACTCCTAAAGAAGGTATGCATAGGTACAGTAAGATGTTAAACTAGTCGTGTTACAGGTGCGGACACAAATATTCTATTTCACATTGCCCCGCTTTTGATGCTATTTGTCATAATTGTCACAATCGAGGGCATTTTTCACGAGTGTGTAAATTAAGCCACTAGTGAAAGACAGTGCAGTAAATGTTCTTACAGACACATCAAGTGATTTAGTTTTAGGTTTCATAACATCCACTAGCCAGTTAGGTGAGTGGCAAGGGGTGGAGACAAGTAAAAGTCTTCATCATGACAGTAATCTCTCGGTAGTGTCTTGCAGAGCTACTTCTAGGGTAGCAGGAAGTGTTGTAGACAAACCACCTCTTGCACATACATCAAATTCCGAAATTGAAACTGAATGGTTTTATAAATTGACAGTAGCTAAACCCAATAGCTTTGTTAACTTTAAGGTAGACACTTGAGCGCAAGTCAACATTATACCGGAGAATACATTTTGTAATATGAAACTAAGAAAGAATACATTGCTATGGTTGGACGTTGAACTGAAAACATATACAAGTACTGAAATTTCAGTTGCAGGTAAATATTTTTTGAATTGTAAAACAAAACATGATCAATCTCATGTAATAGAATTTCAGGTGACTAAGGTAGAACAATCCCCTTTCCATATTGGGATTGTCGGCTATACAACAATTAGGTATCTTGTAGAGGGTAGAAATAATTGACTCACAATTACTGACTCGGTATAGAAATGTGTTTGCAGGATTGGGTGACATAAAGGTGGCACCATATACGTTTGTACTCAGGCCAGGGTGTGAGACACCAGTGGCTACATTTCAAAGGATTCCATTTGCCTTGAATGACAAATTGCAGGAAGAATTGGATAGGATGCTAGTCTTTAAAGTAATAAAGGTGACTCAACCTACTGAATGGTTTAACCCTATTGTGATAGTTAGCAAGCAAAATGGTGAGATCAGGGTGTGTTTGGATCTACAGCCCTTAAATACGGCAATAAAACAGAAAAAAACATTATAGGTTAACTATTTTGGAAGAGGTAACAATGAAAATGAAACATTTTTTAGTACAATGGATGCAAACAAGGGGATTTGGCAAATTAGACTGTCTGAAGAAAGCTCTTAATTGATAACATTTGAATCACCTTCTCATGGCCGGCTTAGATTTACTCGGTTACCTTATGGTTGTCATGCTTACCAAAAGTTTTTCATAGAGTTTTCAGTTCTCTGTTTTGTGATTTAGAAAAGGTGGAGATCTACATAGATGATATAATCGTATTTGGTAAAGATAAACAGGAACATGATAGAAGGTTAGAAATTGTCTTTCAGAGGGCTGCAGAGAAGAATGTGACACTTAATCTATGCAAATTTGGGTTTGGACTGACAGAAGTGAGGTAAATTGGGCATATCATTATTAGCAGAGATGGTCTCAAAGTTGACTTTGATAAGGTTAAGGCCATTCAGGAATTTGCAGAACCTACACAACAAAAGAATTGCAGAGGCTCTTGTGTATGATTAACTACCTGGGAAAATTTGTCCCAAGCATATCTGAGCATACTGCAGTACTGATGGAGCTATATAAAAATGGTGTTATTTGGCAGTGGACAGGCCAGGATCGCAAGTCATTCCAAAATTTGAAAACGTTAATAACATCCACTTTGATCCTGATGAGCATGTCACTGTTTTGGTAGATACTTTACAGAAAGATCTGGGGGCTGTTTTATTGCAAGCAAAGTGGCCAGTGGCATTTGCATCTAAATTATTTTCCAAGGCACAGAAAAACAATGCTTAGATTGAGAAAGAGCTACTTGCAGTGGTGTATGGTTGTGAAAGGTTTCACCAATACATATACGGGTGTAAGGTAATTGTAGAAACAGACCATAAGACTTTAGAAACCATATTTTGAAAACCTCTTCGTAACGTAAGAGTCCATTAAGACTGCAGCAGGATGCGAATAAAACTGCAGAACTATGACGTAACCTTAAAATACACTCCTGGTAAGAAATTAATTGTAGCTGATGCGCTATCACAGGCAAGTAGGTCTGATGAGAAATTTGAATTACATGAGCAAGAGATAGCTGCTCAACAGGGATTAGTAATTAATTACATACAAGCCACACAGGATATGGTAACCAAGCTCCAAAAGGAAACTCAGGACGATGCAACTATCGGGCAACTAAGAGAAATAATATTGAGTGGGTGGCCTTTAGCCAACACTCAAGGCCCACTAGCAGTTAAACCTTTTTCGACATTCCAAGAAGAATTAACAGTTCACAATGATTTAATTTATAAAGGTGTGCAAGTAGTGGTTCCCCAGAGTATGAGATGTGATATTCTTGGAAGAATTAAATATAAACACATGAGAATACAAAATTGCAAGTTGAGAGCACTTGAGTGTGTGTTTTGGCCATGAGTGACAAAATAAATAGAAGACTTGGTTAACAACAGTGTGGCATGCAGAGCAGTTCTAAATTTAAATAGCAGGCAGCTTCAAATCAATAAGGAAGTACCCAGTAGACCATTGCAGGTTGTAGCAGATGACATTTTATACTTTCAAGGGAAAAAACTACCTCTTAGTTGTATATGCATACTTGAAGTACCCAGAACTTAGTCACCTACAGAATCTTTCATCCAGCCATGTGGTTGCACACTGCAAAACTATTATGGCAAGGCGTGGTATTTCAGAGATCCTATGTAGTGATAACGACCTACAGTTTTACTCTCAGAATTTCAGGGAATTTGTGAAACAGTGGAACTTCCATCACAGAACATCAAGTCCTACCTCTGCACACTATAATGGTATTGTGGAATGCAATGTTTAGACAGTAAAAAAAACTGATTAAGAAGGCAGTAATTGACCACAAAGACATCATGTTTTCTTTCTTAGAGTACAGAAACACACCTATTGATTGTCATTTGCCATCCTCCACCCAGATACTCTCTGGCAGACGTTTAAGAGGTTTGATGCCTCACACTGGAAATTTGCTAACCCCTGAAGCTCAGCTCACCATACAAACGGAACTAGCAGCTTGACAGCAAAAACAGAAGCAGTTTTATGATAGGCAATCAAAGGAGATGAAGCCACTCAAAGAAGGCACACATTGGTGAGGGTAAAAAAAGGTGAGGCATGGCAGAGAGCACAGGTTGCGACAGTTGACAGGCCCAGATCATACAAGGTTGATACTGGACATGCGGTAGAATGGAATTGTAGTCATTCAATCAATGATAGTAATAGGAAGCCTCTTGTAATTGCTAATGGTGAGTTGGAGGGGAATGATAGCCCTCAAGGAATAACTCGGGAAATGAGAGTGCTAGCTCAAAAAGGGATTTGTACACAGAGGGAAGTAGAGATACATTGGGAAACAACTTGCAAAGAGAGGAGTGGGATGACAAGACAGGATTTAAAGGGTTTAAGGAATGTTAAGCTTATAGGGACAGAAATAATAAACAAATTAATGAGGGCAGTGAAGTCTTCAGGTTCAGGTCAGGTAGTGTGATCAGGCCACCTAGATCTAGATACCTAGAGAACTATATACAGCAGTTTGGATGTAATGTAAATAATTTGGGAAACTGTTGTGTGTGGTGTGTAGAAACTGTAATATTTCTAAATGTTAAGCTGACATGATTCAGGAAACTGTTATGTGTGGTATGTACAAACTTTGTAACATTTTAAAATGTTCAGCTGATAACTGGAAACTGTTGTACATGCACTATGCTATAGAATATTACCTTTGTGTTTGGTTGTCACATGTTAAAGGTATTCACAATTTATAATGCGTGTGTCTCTTGTATTTTAGACTTTATGCATTAAGTCTTGTCTGTTAACCTTTTTGGAAAAGGGGAGATGTTGTGCATGGAATTATTAGTGTGCGACACACGTGTGTGTGTGTGTGTGTGTGTGTGTGTGTGTGTGTGTGTGGGTGTGTGTGTGTGTGTGTGTGTGTGTGTGTGTGNGTGTATGTATGTATGTATGTATCCATGACCGCAAGCACAGTAATTAAGTAGCCAGCATGGCGGCTTGATGGTTAACCTAGCTGTATGTACAACTTATGTAATTCCTAGACATCCAATATATAACAAGCCCATTGCATATCCTTCCACTGTATCTTAATGTAAACATTGCTATGTGACTTACGTTTAATAATATGTTCATAAGTCAGTTGCATTTATTTACATAACAATGCAACATGTGATTATCTATCGTAAAGCAGACTGTAAATATGTACACATTAATTTTAATAAATAATATCTCTTCGTAAACACTGATGATGTGATTGTTGTTATTGAGAAATAAATGGTCTAACCTTCAGAAATTATTTTGTGAGCAGGTCACATACACACAGCTAAATGTTCCTGAAGCTTCGAGGCCACAAAAAATTGAATGTCCTCTACCAGAAGTGTCTCAATTTCTCTGCAGTAATTCAGAGACAGCCTTCTCTTGCTACCAGTTGAGGTTTAGTGTAAAAATGTTCTCATTTCCCCTCATTATTTAAGCACAATGCTATTAGAAAATTCCTCATTAAATACATGCAAGGTTCTAATATTTGCCAGTCATTAAGTATCATAGGAATGAAACCTCTGAGATAATACTGAGTATATATTCCATCATATACAGCAAACAACATGTGTTAAATTATTGTTACATGATGACAATAAATAACATTTATGGGCAGAACTGAGGAAAACTGCATGCTTCACTTTTAAATTACATTTTAAGTAGAATATTACATAATAATATTGTCCATTTCATGTAAGTGGGATAAATTTTGACAGTTCTAGAAAAGTAGCATGGCTACAATGTATCCTTCCACCACAGCTGTTTTGTCATTGAAGAAAACAGTGTACACTTGCGTTTTCCTCTTGTTTCCCCGACTTTCTGTCATCAGTGGGTAGAGTTATTTAAACACTTTGCAAACAATAATCTCAATCATACGTATATTCGTATAATTGTTGAATATATCCTTTGTCTGCCTGGTACAACTGCACCAGTAGAGCGTGTGTTCTCGCTCATGAACAAGTTGTGGACNTTGAATATATCCTTTGTCTGCCTGGTACAACTGCACCAGTAGAGCGTGTGTTCTCGCTCATGAACAAGTTGTGGACTGCTGAAAAGACCCAACTGCAAGTTTCAGTACTTAAGCGATGTTGATCATGTTGATCACAAAGGTGAATATTAAAAACACATGCCAGAAATTTTACTCCTACTTAAAATCATCGCCTAATATATTAAAACAAATTTTTTCTTTTGAAAAATATTAAAAAAAAAATAAGTAATATACGTATTAATCCTGATAACATGTTTTTTTTTTCAATCTACCTACTCACAAATAAAAACTGACTAGTGTCCCATTTTGAGAAAAAAAATTATCACGTTAAGGATGACCACTCTTTCAAGCTGAAAAATCCCTGACTTTTCCAGGTATTAAGGCTAATTTAATTTTTCATTGGCAAAATTAAATAAAATTATTTTTAAAATACTACAACCAGGAGCGACTCTAAACATAAAGGCATAAATACAAAAATTCCCTTATACCAAGTATAAGAAAAAAAAAATTGCAACAAAATTATAGGCTAGTTTCCAAATAATGTAAAACATAAAGCAAAATTCTACTTTTTACATACCTATCTATCCCAGCTGCTCATATGCCAAGAGCGGACTGGAGGTGTAAGGGACTGTATTGGAAACAGTGGTGGAGGCATACTTGAGATTTATTTTAAGTGGGAAGAGGGGAAGTGAGCTGCCTAGGTCTAAGCGTATGGAATACTATGTGTAAAATTTTTGAATTTAAAACTTAATAGTGACTTTTTAAGTCTATCCAGGGCTTCTGGAAATAGTATATCAAATAAGTATTTAAAATTTAGTAAAATCTAACGATTTTTAATCACCACCTTTCTTTTCCTTCATTGCATCTCTCTTATCCCATGGCACTTTTCACTCCTCTCGAGTCTTAATCATCCCTGTTAATTACTTCCATTTTATATACAGGTCTAAGAGGTCTCTGGTTGTGAGGGCTTCTGTGGAATTTCCAACCTTCCAACCCTGGCCTGTCCACTCCTGCCACATTATTATGATGGGCAATGTTATTCTGAAACTTGCTTATTACAAATATATGTACTATAAAACATTTTGTTGCTACTTTTGTGTGGCCAGCTCTAAATCATAGTAATGATATTATTTACAATGAAACTGAACATCATTCCGAAATAATGAAACCTTGTTTATTTTTTATACATTTAATTTTTGCATTGATGTCAAACTTCCTTTTCCATGTCTTCAACCATTTTCAGTTATTGTGTTTCCAACATTTCTAGTTCTTTAACTTGTAGCTTTATGTCAGCAAATTTAATATTTACTACTTGTTTATTAAGTATTTCCAAGTTATTTGTAAAATTCCCAGACTTTCCCTTGTAGCTACAAAATTCCTCAATTTTTCCAGGTTTATAGGTTTTTAGGGTTGGGTGATGCTTAGAATATGCACTACATAAAAGTGAAAAACACAAAACCAAAACACAGATGCATATATGTACTATACTAGTTTTGTGAAAAAACATGGAGGAACTTTGATATAAAAATAGCTGGCGATGATGAGATAATTGTTGTTATAATAAATTATCAGTATATTTTGCTATGTAATATTTCATTCTGTCTTACTGTAAACTCCATTCATGGGCGACCAGTGTTTTTTGAATGCAGCTAACTGCATGGAAGCCCAAGTTGACTGAAATGCAACCCAATGGAACATCTGGATAGCTGCACTTTTCACAAGTGACAACAGCCAAATGCAACTTTTTCTCTTTTTTCATCTCCTCCTCCTTTCCTATGAAGTGATGGGCTGCAAAACTGACTAGAAACAAGCTCGCAGTATCTGGCATTCCCTCATTTGCTTCTGGTTGCAGCTCTTCTCCTCCTGGCATACTAGAAGGGGAATGGCACACCCAGATGCAGTGTGTTGAAAAAAAGACATCATGCCTTACAAAACAAGGACTGTGACTTTTATGTGATAAAAACATTTTTACTGTTACCAGCATTTTAAAACAATGAGACTTGTAAACTATGCCAATGATGTAACAAAATTCCATAATCTAAAACATAATGGAGCATTTTAGTTGCCTAACAATAAATTTTTTTCACCATTCCCTCCTCCTCACACACAGGATAGCAGTCAATCTTGATGAAAGAAGGGAAGGAAGCGAGAGTACCATGTCGGGGGAGAATGGGAATGTTGAGCTCAAATCCCTTTGTGTGCAAGTATGAGGTNNNNTGGATTCATTGTTCACATCAGTTTGACCTTTCTGTTTGTACAGTATGATGTGTGTGTGGATGCTGGTCTTTTGTGCGCACACAATTTAGTTCATAGTATCATTATATTTATATTGTTAGAGGGGAAAAAGAACACAAATTGGTACACGTGTTTAAACAAGTATATTTACCTTTTATATTTCACACGGAGCATGACAGTAAATTCAAAAATTACTTCTTTAGCAAATGTTTCATTATAGCCTGTACTCGTTATGACATAGCTCCACTGTATTTAAAGATTTATTTTGAGTAGTAAGTAGTGCACAAATAAACTAAAAACTGAATAATCCCAAATCAAATAACTGGGAGTTTACTGTACTATGAAAAAATATCTATGTTAATAAAACTTTCAACAAAAACTCAAGCTGCTTTATTTAAACAAACTAAAACAATACTTATTATATTGGTTGAATATGCAAGTAAGTTACCAAAAGTACCTTGCTAAACAACTGATGAAAAATTCCATTCCTGGGAAATTACTGTCTTCATATTCTTCCAACATAATTTTCATCCATACCTCAAGGGCACGAGCATGTTCTTGATTACGCCAGTACAACAAAGCAAGGGCATGGTAACATTGATTCTTCTCCAATGAACTACAGCACTCTGTGATTTCACACTCCATGTTCTCTGCTATAATTAAAGTTTGTAGTTCAGGTGCATTACTTTCAGAGTACAGTTTAATTAAAGCTGTGTCTATCTCCTAAAATAAATCAGCAAAAAAATAAACATTGTTCCAGACAAGCAGTTTAATATAACAACTAAACTTATGGATAACAAACTTACAAGCCTGAGTAATGGAGTACAAGTATATAAAGATTATATTTTTAATGAAAAGCTACAAACCATGCACTTCTCAATAATAAATACAATATAAATTTGTATCGTTTTTTTACTAAATATGCTTATGGATTAAAAAGTTAGGTACTTAGGAGTGTTGGAAATTATTTATCATATGCTGAACGATCATTTGACTTCATTTCAATGATTAGAATATCATATCAGACAAAGGAGTTGGCAGTACAAGCATACTGCTGGTCCTATGTCAGTAGGATGTCGCACCATCTTGGGCCTAGATAATGTATTAACTTGGTTCATAAGGGAAACTCTAGCCATTGTATCCTTTCCTCCTGGGGGCAAGTCTACCCACTGCTAATGTAACTGGCCCTCAATATCCTGCAGATTGGTACTGGATCAGAGTTGACTCCTGAGCTGATCCCACACAGGAAGAGATCGTAGGACCTTGCCAGCCCTGAGAGTACCTTGAAATGAAGCAGACATTCCATACACACATGTGGTATGTGGCGTACTGCCTTGTTCGAATACTTTACCATGATACTGTTTCATGAGAATTAAAACATGAGGATACAGGATGTCATTGATGTGCAACAGTGCTATTACCACACTGAGATCCCTCAATGAGGGTAAGCCATGACTACTGGATATACAGCAAATCTCTAAAAAGCTGCCCAGTTAAAAGAGGGAAAAATGCACTCCTAGCCATCCAAGGATCAGACTCACCTTACTACTAACTAACTATTAAATAATTTAGCTTAGGACATTTTATGTCACATTGTCAAAATTCCTAGTAATCCTAATTATAAACACAACCATTACTAAACAAAAACAATCATGCTGATAAGATAAGAAACTTACAAGATGGTGTTTAGAATTAGTTTCTCGAACATTTTCTAAAAATTTCTGGAGAAAAATTTTAGCTTCCTTCAGTTTCAGCTGATCACCACCAAACAAGTGGTTTACATCTGCTATTACATGGAGTGGAGGAACAGACCGCACAAAGCTGGCTGAAGCAGGCAGGAATCCAGGATACAATGATATTACTTCTCGTACATCAACGTTGCCACTTTGAAAAAGCCTGAGTGCTTTGTCAAAATCTCCTTTAGAAAAATATATAAAGGCAGCTTTGTGATACACTTCACATAAAATATGGTTAATCTCTTCTTCAGACAGCCTTGCCATATCCACCTCTTCTGTCAATTTAAGTGCTTCATCTACTTTGTTATCCAGAAGTAGAGCCTGAAAAAAANTTTAACACTACTGAAGAACTGAAAACAATAGTATAAACACTTCAAAATTTTATCTTTGGTATCAAAATAAATAAATAACCCACTTATTTCTCCGTTTCAGCTCCACTCCCTTCTACCAGTGTCCCAAATTAAGGTTTACACTCTTTGTACATTAATAACAGAAATGATTACAGACAATCTGATGAGACTGCATGTATTTGATGCTATAAGGACGATGTTGGGTGTGTGCGAGAGCATGTGGCCAATCTGCTGTTGTCAGTTCCATTTGCAGCCATGAGTGGCAGCACTACAATAGAGGGAGAAATGATAGAGGTGGCAAGGTTTTCATTCAAGCAATGTAAGTGAATTTTAAAGTGTTATTGGAAATGTGAGAAAATTATTATGGTGCATAGACGATAAAGGGCAGAATTTGATACTGCACCACTATCACCTGTAACAATGACACAATTAGGTGACAAGTATGAGAGGAATGGAACTGTGTGTGATGTGAAGGACATATTACCATAAAGACGTACAGTTGCTCCTGTATAAAACATTTGTTGGAAGGTGGATAGGCTGACAAGGAAGTATTAAGCATCCACCCAGCTCTCCAGATTTAATGTCGTTAGACTTTTATTTATGAGGTACTTAAAGAATACTGTGTTCTCCACAAAGCCACAAACATTGGATGCCACGAGAGACGTGATTGGAACCAACTGTGAATCCACTCCCACAGAAACCACAGCTACTTATTTTCATTCTGTTCTACAGTACTGTATACAATGTCTTGCTGCTGATAGTTGACATTTTGGAAATTTGTAACTGTTATTAACATGTGCACACACCCAATGTTGTCCTTATAACATCAAACACAAGCAAATCTATCAGATTATATTTAATATCTTTGCTGTTATTCACGTTCATTGAGTGGAAACATTAATTTCGGATACCCAGTACTTTTATTCCCTTCCAAATCCAGTTAGTTTTTCTACTCATCACCATTACCTTGCTCTTATTGGTATTGACATTTATCCCACAAGAAGTTAGGAAATATGAAATGAAGTTTAGCACCAATAAGAGTAAGGTGATTGTGATAAGTATGAAAAGTAACAGCACTGGGAACAGAATAAACGTAGACAGGGTAGAGTTAAAACTGCATGGGTGCAGTGACCATACCAGCTATCTGCTTTGGAACCACATACACAACATGGTTCACTGTATTGTTATTTTAGACACATATTTATAGCCTCCTGGTTTATATTAACAGTGAGATTTGTAACTATAGCATGTCAGTGGGCCCTCACATACCTTAGCAGTCAATGTTCACTTAGTTTACCAAAAGTAGAATGGTTCTCTGCTAATTGCACACTTTTTTTTAAATGGTGATGCTTGTGCAATTACAGTGTTCTTCAACCATAGCAGCACAAAAAAGTTCACAAATTGCGCTATTTCAGAAATACTGCCACCCTTGGTCCAAAAACTAATTATAATTCCATTTTTAACCATTTTCAAATTACACATTTCACACATTTCTATTAGTTCAATTAATTGTGTCCATTAGATATATTTTTGTACACAAATGTACAAAAATACAGAACAAGCCTGCATTTACAAAACCAGAAGTATAGGAATACATAAACTAATAACAATAAAGAATGCAAGTTTTGTTGGTCAACTGAGGCTCCCACTTTTAGATCAGCCCATGTCAACATTTTCTGCAGTCTTCAAATGTTAAAGAAAAATATAAAACAAAAGAAAATCTGCACTATACATACAAATTATAAAAAATAACCACTTTTAAAATGTATTAAATATACATTTAATGACATAATAAAATGCACAAAAAACAAACAAAATTATTTTTTTATGGATTAATTAATTTTTTAGTTTTGGGTTTGAGAAACACATTTTAAAAGTGTTTTAGATGTTTATAAAAAAGTCTTGCTAGTTAAGTACAAGTGAACTTTTAGTAGCAGAGTTGAGTGTGCAAGCTGCATGTGTGAAAAAAACTTAACTCATGTTATGATTAAGGAAACTTTTTGATTTTCTGAAATAATTTATAATTATTAAACATGAAAATGTGAAACTAGTAAACATATTCATATGCTCAGAAACAATTTTTACAACTAATGAAGAATGGTCTACATGATTTCTCCCATTTAGGCCTACAATTCTTAAAGCTCTCGTCTGCATCTAGAACACTTCTACATGATTTCTCCCATGTAGGTTAGGCCTACTATTCTTAAAAATCTTGTTTGCATCTAGAACACTTTTTAACTGTAAGTTGAGTTCACTAAAAATATCATGTCATATATTATTATGGAGTGGAAATATACAAAATTAAATATTATTCCTTAGTCTCTGTTTAAAATGTCTACCACATTACGCAAGGCAAACCAAGCAGAACAAAGTTTTGAGAAAATATATTGAAACAAGATTCTCAATTTTAACTATCAACATATAAACCCAGAAGCTGGTGTTTATGGAGTCAATTTCACATGTACCACAGCAAACATTTAAGTCTAATTCTAAACTGATTTTTGTAACAAACTACTTAGAATGTCTTTTCTGTGTTTACTGGTTATAAGTTGCCGAAATCAAATGTAGCCAGTGGTCATAATGTGATTAGACCAAGCTGATAAAAAAAATCTTATCTCGACATGCAGGTATATTGTGGCATGATATAAATAGGCTTCACACAGCCCAGTTCACTGATCTTTTTCTTCTAATGGAACACCAAATTTTTAAACATTCTTTGAAAATATAATTTTTTTTTTAAAGTATAATTTCATCTATCAGAAACACAAAGTGATGACTGCTACAAATAGCAAAAATATATTTGACCGTTATGGGCATTTTTGCATTAATCATCTACTTGGAAAAAATCTGAAGAATGTTATTTACTTTGGATAAATAATTTATAGCATGAACTTAATTTTTACTGTGATGAAATGATCAAAATATATATTTGGAAGGATAATGCAAAATCATAATTAAGTAAATTCTCAATTAAAATATTTTTAAGAAGTTTGGTTTAAAAGAAATTTAATTTCAAATGTCTGGCTAAATATATGTTTGATAAAATTTGTCCATTCTTTCATACTGCAGATACCTCTAAAAAGGGGCATTAACGTAGACCATCATCATGAGCACTGGCAATACATAGGCATTATAAAACCAGATAATACTGTTAACAAGATGTGAGAGGGGTGTATTCCAGTCAATGAGGGAAGGAGGTTTTTATAAAAATAAAATTAATAAATTTGATTTTAAATTTATTCACACAGCTATTATTTACAACTTAAACTATCTATCTCCATTGTTACTCTTAGTCTTAGCGAGTGCAATATTCAATATCAATCACAATTCTAATTAAAGTACTTATCAATGTGTCTATTGGTAACAGTCAATTCACACTCATTATTTACACATATCCAATCTGTCTATTGCCATCATTCCAAATGTCTTGCACTAACAAATCAAGTTCAAAAGTCACCCCTGTCAGTCTCACACTGCACTGTACCACACACTTCATTCATGCAAGCCACTATTGCCACTACTCAACGCTCTGTTGGCTCGTCACTTTGCTGTCTTTGCACACATGTCCTTAATGCCATGTGATTCCCCAAACCCTAAACTGTCAGTTCAGAGGCCTGTTGCAGACTAAAGTAGTCTTGCTGGATTAATCTAGAAGGTTCAAAACCTGAGACTTGCTGAGAGGGGCTATGGCAATAACCAGAACATTCTTGCAAAGATAATCCCAGAACTTCAATCTGCTGAAGGTTACGAGTACACAAGTCCTGATAGGCTTACCTGGCAGCAGCGTTAAGTGCTGCAGCATGCCTTTGAAAATCTCTGCGTGCTCCTCAAGTTACGAGCCTGGCCATCACATAATCCTTCACTTGTTTATGCAGTATATGTCACGGGAAGCAATGCAAATCACCATGTAACAATTCCTCCTCCTCAAGTCTATTCGTCCCAAAGAGACTCTGCAACATCCGGATCTTTATACAGTGCCAGTCGGTCAATGTGGATAACCTGCGGCTTTGCCCCAAAACCCTTTACGAAAAAATCTGAAATATTTCATCATTGATATTCTTCAGAATCCTGTAGGGGCATTCCCAACATTTCTACAGCTTCGTATAGTACCCTTTTTACCTCTGTGGGTTGTACAGCCACACCAGTTGTTTTTGAAATACCACACCTGGCATTCTCCTGTCATATCCTGTCTTCATCTAGACACTATTTAATCTGAGGTGATGTAGAGCAAAATTATTAATGCCAACTAGTCTGTGACGTAGTTTGCTGGCATAATCAGGGGCAGCAGCTTCTTCTCCTGTCTGTCGGCCAAACAGCAAGTCACTAGGGAGGCATAGTTCTCTTCCAAACAACATCCTGGATAGTGTAACCCTTGTACTCTCATGAACTGCCGAGCGGATGGCAAGAATAAACAATAGCACATTTGAATCCCAGTCCTTTTCATTGTCTGCCAACAAAGATCGACAGGCACTGCTCAAGAGTGCTGTTAAGCCCCTCGACCATTCCATTTGACTGAGGGTGTAAGGCTGTAGTCATAGACTTTTTCATCTGCAGAATCTCTGTTACATCAAGAAACATAACTTCAAAATCTCATCCCTGATTTGAATGAAGTTTTAGTGGCACCCCAAACCTTGAGAAGATATGCTCTATGAGTACATTGATCACAGTAGCTATGTGCTTCTTGGTTTGGAAGGGGAATGAACTTAGGCCACTTGGTAATGCAATCTTGGGCCACCAGTAGATACAGATTACCTTTCTCTGTGACAGGCAAGGGTCCCAGAATATCTACAGGCATCCTCTCGAATGGGGCTCCAACATTGTACAGGATGTCCGAAAAGTCTTTCCCTGAGTGCAAGCTTTATTTATATCTGCTATATATAAGATAGAGAAGTGAAATTGGTGCAAAGTTTAGAAAAACTTACCGAGTTTTTTGTTGCAGGTTTCAATAATGTGGCTGTAGTGTAGCAGTTGTAGTGTCTAGGAAATCTGACATCATAAGACCATGGCGACTGAAGACTGAGGCATGCCTCAGTCTTCAGCTTCATCTAAGACAAAGCCACAATGATCTTATGATTTTTTCTTCAATTTTAAAATTTTCAAAAAAAATTGTAATTCTTTTTTTGTTTTTTTTTTTTGCGGTAGATTTTGTTCGAGATGGTGGCTTAATGTCAAGGTCGCATGCTGTCATACAAGGTCAGGTTAAGGTCAAGGCCGCATGACATCATCCAAGGTCAAAGTCATGGTTGCTTGTCATGGTTCCTGCTGTTGTGAGTGAGGCAAATGGATTACCTCAGAATGTTCCCATTATTGTTTTATAAACAAAATATAGGTTTTTCCCCTTCATCCCTAGCGTAGATGTCATCCAAAATAATGTTCAAAGGTCAAGGTCGTAATACATCATGGTTCCTGCTATTGCGAGTGGGGGCACGTGGGTTTTCTCAGAGTGTTTGCATGTTTTTATTCATCCTTAAAAAATATATATACGTGTATATAGTATTTAAAACAAAAAAAAAACTTTTTTAACAACCAGTCAGTTTTCTAGGGTTGCAATCATTTATATCACCATCTAACCGATTGAATACAAAGCTATGTTGTAATTCTCTCTGTAGTGGGGTAGAGGGAAATAAGCATGCACCTATTTGTATGTGTGTGCTATTTCAGACCCTACACTCCTACATGTCACGGTAACTTTGCAAAGCGCCTGTATTTATAGCTTTATTTTTTTTACATGTGTGGACGGTTGTTACATGTTCCCGAACTTAGGTTTGGAAATGCTGACAAACTATGCTTGTAACAGGGCTTAAGGCCTACTTGCCAGTATCTCCTTGATTGCAGTTGGAAGTGATGAATGTGATATGAATTTGGCGGTCGTAGATTTGGTGGGTGGGAAACATCGGGCAACTATGCTTATAAGAGGTCTTAAAGTGTACTTGTTCCTACTACACTTTTTGTCATTGGAAATGATGCCTCTGTTATGAGTTTGGTGACTACAGCTCTGGTGGGTGGGAAATGGTAGCCAACTATGTTAATACGAGGGCTTAGGGCATACTTGACACTATCATCCTGTTCGTTGTCTGCGATGATGTCTCTGTAATGAGTTTGATGACTATAGCTTCGGTGGATGAGAAATGGCGGTCGACTATGCTTATAAGATGCCTAAATGTTTACTTGACCCTACCAACCGGTTCTTCATCAGAGGTGATGTTTATGATATAAATTTGGTGCCTATAGCTTTGGTGGGAGGGAAAGGGTGGGCGACTATGCTTATAAGTGGACTTAAGGCCTACTTGACCCTGCGGTTATTTTCGTTGTCGGGGTGATGCCTATGTTATGAATTTGGTGGCTGTATCTTAAATGGTTTGGAAATCACAGGCAACTATGCTTATAAGTGGGCTTAGGACGTACTTAGCGCACACGCGGTGTGACTAGGCTAGCGTGTGTGGGCAGGCCTCACTCTATGTCATGCAGGTGGAATGACAAGAGCATGGGACTCACCCATCCCGCCAATGCTGCTTAGTGCTGCCTTATTCTCAGTGTTTGTTCGGAAACAGTTGAGTTTATCCAATTATAATTGGTTGTGCGTAAACTATGCAAGTCAGATACACAATGTGTGCCATTACTTGCTTTGATACTAGCAGTGACCTGTGTGCCTTACTGCATGGACTCTAGCAGTAGGTATTATACTGTTTCTGAGAAAAAGCAGAGAATAATGCAGCACTACGCAGCAAGCAGATAAGCCATCTACCACTTACAGGAACTGTAGGCTTTGCATGCAAGTTTACTGACAATCAAAAAGTCGTTCATTCAGTCATTCGTTTTACATTGCAACAATTAATCGTGCGTGTTGTTTCAGTGTCAGACAATGTCTGACTGTGGTCTTGCTTTCTGAATGGATTACCATTTACAAACGAAGAAGCATTTGACATGCTGATGATAGTAAGGGAATGTCATCGGAACTGCAGAGCTGCTACCCATTTGTACGAAGAGAGAGAACCACAGTGCGTCCATCACTCATACAATGTCTTTCAGCGTCTTACATGTATATGCGCACAACACATTGTCACATCAAATGACCTGTGAGAGACGAGAGGGCTGTTGATGTACTTGCTGCCATGGTAGTTAATCCTCATGATTCTACACAGAGAATTGCCCGCGACTCAGGATTGTCTCCAAGTACAGTGTGGAGAATCCTTGCTGATAATAGTTTACATCCGTACCATGTATAGCTGCACCAAGAACTTGGGAATAATGACTTTCTTAAGCACATTGATTTCAGCAACTGATACCTGAGTAAGTAGAGTGCTTTCCATCACAGCATTTTGTGGACTGATGAGGCCACATTTCAGAGTAACAGTGACCTTAACATACATAATGTCCATTACTGGTCTGCAGTCAACCAACATTGACTCTGTCAAGTGGATAACCAGCATGTGTGGAGTCTTAATACTTGGTGTGGCCTTCTTGGACACCGTGTCATAGGGCCATATTATTTTGAAGGGCAATTGAATGGTACAGCTTATGCAGACTTCCTAGAGAATATTGTTTACAGTTGAGCATCACAATTGTGTCCAACAAACTTACAAGATGTTCGAAAATGTTTCCATTTACTTCCATACACTTGATCGCATGCTTATGAACCAAACGTATTGCTCTACATAGCTGCACACGGATGTATTTGATTTCTGTAGTGGCATGCATGATACGTGCAAATAGTTCCTCACATGTTTGTGCAGTCCTTTGGTAAACCATATCCTTCATCCATCCCCATAAGCAATAATCTAGTGGTGATAGATCTGGCAATCGAGGAGGCCAGGGGTGAAAATAGCCTCGTCCTATCCATCTCTCAGGGAAATGATAATTTAAGTATTCAACCACAGCACAGTGGAAGTGAGGTGGTGCACCATAATGCTAGAAGATCATTCAACGTCTCACTTCTAAGGGAATATCCTCAAGTAACAGTGGCAGTTCTTCTTGCAAAAACTGCAGATACACCACACCACACATTGATACTGAAATGGTGTTGAAAACTCCTTTCCACTGTAGGGTGGGTATGCTGATTTTTGAATTATTCTGTAAACATTGGGAATAGCATCTACATTTATATGAAATATTTTGTTCCAAAAGATGTAAGAAATAAGCTCTGTGAGTGGCGGTAACTCCTCTTGAATCATCCAGTATGTGTGTATATATGCATATGCATGCACACATACATGCATGCATGCATACATACATACATGCATGCATGCATGCAGACATATACACTGAAGAGCAAAAAGAACTGGTACACCTGCCTAATATTGTGTAGCCCCACCCCCAACCAGAGTATGCAGAAGTGCCGCAAGACGACGTGGCATGGACTCAACTAATGTCTGAAGGTATGCAGGAGGCAATTCACACCATGAATCCTGCAGGGCAGTACACAAATCCAATCTGCACCAATTTGAGAAAGGGTTGCACATTTGTCACGTTTAATGATTCTCATCAGTCATCGTTTTACCAGTTCTTTCACTATCTTTTTACAGTCGCAGCGATGTCGAAGATGTGATGTTTTACCGGATTCCCGATATTCACGGTACACTCGTGAAATGGTCGTACGCTAATATCCAAATGTTATCTTTACCTCGGAGATGCTATGTCCCATCTCTCATGCGCCGACTAACTATAACACCATGTTCAGACTCACTTAAATCTTGATAACCTGCCATTGTAGCATCAGTAACCGATCTAGCTGCCGACTGCATCGCGTTACTGTGATTGGTTCCATACCTCTGTTATTTGCATATGCAAACCTATACCAGTTTTTTTGACTCTTCAGTGTATATGTCCATACATATATATGTGCACATATATATATTTTTGCTAACATACATACACATATATATATTTATGTGTGACGCCTTTTGGAATAGAAGCCTCGCTGACCCCCTTTGTGAGCGCCTCCCCAGTTGACACGTGTCACGAGGCAGCTGGCGGATCGCAGTTACACGTGTCCAGCTGCTTAGGCCTCCCTACCACCCTCCCACCCCCTACACTTCTAGCAAGCCCATGAGATCTGTTGAGCGCAGAGATATCACGAGACAGAGAAACGCAGTTCGCCTCAATTCAGAAAACACGCACCGCGGAGAAATAAGCTGACAAGCTTTGAAAGATCACCACCTCCCCCCCCCCCCCTTCAGGAACCAGGGCACGTGTTTTGAAAGGCATTGTTCTGCTTTCTACCACCTCACCCCTTCCCCCCAACAAGACAACACGTGCCGACACTTAAGGGGGAGGCTGGCGAGCATATAAACCCCTTTACGAGAGAAGAGGGCAGTCAGTCAATTATTACCGCCCAGAGACGTTAGTTCGAGGAATCAGGCAGTTCTAGAGTACCGCGCCGAGAGTCGGACTCCCGGCCACAACAGTACCTCAGTACATCAGTAGAGCAGTCCAGGGGAGACGACGACACACAGCGGGCCTTTTTCCAAGGCCTACCACTTTGCCGGAGCTTACCCACCGCAGACAGCCTACCAGCGCCAACCGCAGCAGAGTTAAGTATACAATCGCCGTCCAGAGAAGTCCCCCTCCATCACGAAGTCGTCTGCAGTTAATCCGAGTAGCCAAATTATTAGAGTACCACATCTCGGAAGTGTTTCTGTAGATTGTTTGTGTTAACCTCGAGACAATATATCTATCCTTCCAAATGAAACACCAAAAGACTACTTTATTGCAATACCCTCAACCTTCAAAGCACATTATAGTCTGTGCTTGAAGGAATTAACTATGACCCTACATGCCACCATNTCTGTGCTTGGAGGAATTAACTATGACCCTACATGCCACCATGTCTTCCACAGTAGCGTAGCGTCAATATATATGCATTCATATATACAGGTTGAGGCTGAATTTGGCCAAAAAACTTAGTGAGGCGATTCTTTATGCAAAATCAAGTGGCAAAAATACAGGACACTTTGTACCTAAAATTAATAATAATAATGGCCATATAAGTCCCCAAAAATTGAAATTTTTGAGTTTATTTGTGCAAAATGTCGGAAACCAGATGAGATGAAAGTACAATTGCGGAACATTGTTTTATGTTATTGGGATCTTCAACCTAAGAGCAAACTCACATTAATTACACTCCCCATTATGAAAATAACAGGGGTGGCCACCCTCTTATTGCCGGCAACTTTGTTACCGTTGGGAATTATGAACGTTTTATGCCAGTTTATTGAGCAGCATGACCCAAAAAACAAAAATGACCCTCTTGTTGGAAATGCCTAGGATCCACTGTTTTAGTTTAAAACGCACACATATATTCCACTGTATTCCGCTTTAGCGATAGAGTACCTTGTACGTAGGCAATACGTCATACATGCATGTATGGTAAGCTGCTGTTCCCACTGCACAGACAATACATTAAAAAGCTTACGATACTACATCCGACAATGTGTTCCTGGCAACAATCTGTGTGAGATTCCCTACATGAAGTATTGGTATTGCCTACGTGCCTGGAACCGTATTTATGTCGCTGCTGTGTACTGAAAAAACTATTGTTTTATTCACCTGAACATGTATCTCTGCAGCCCAAGTTTTATGTATTTGCGTTTTATACGAAAGCGGTGGTCCTCGACAGTTGCGACTAGAGACCCTGTGTGTTACCTAGGTCATACTGTTAAATAAATATGCATCAAATGTTTACGAGTCCTGATGGTTCATACCAACATTTCCCATCATTAATAAATTAGGGGCAGAGTGAAGTGGGGCAACAGTAACATGTTTGACTCACATTCGGGAGGACACGGGTTTGAATCCTAGTCAGGCCATCCAGATTTTGGTTTGCCATGGTTTCCCAAAGTTACTACAGGCAAATGCTGGGCTGGTTTCTTAATAAAAGCCATGGCTGAATACTTCCTCAGTTTCTTTCAAGTGCCTAATTGTATGTTCCTGTGTCTAATGACCTTGCTTTCGACACAACATTAAACGCACAAACTAAAAATTTACAGGTAGCCATACTGTATTATTAACATGTAAATAAGTGTTACTTTTGACAAACGTCATGTAGGCAGTTGAAAGTAACATTCCCATAATGCAACATTGTCAGGCCATTTGTTTGCGAGCAAACATCTAACTAGGTGTCAGATACAGCATGTAGCATACAACATGTGTGTACAGGCTGTGCGAGCGGTCTACATGTCTGGCACTAATACTAAACTAGGCAGCTCTGTACAGTTTGATGTATTTAATTCCACGCCTGGTACGACAGTTATCATGGTACTAAACGCGCTATTGCAAATGAGGCACAATAAACCCCAAGACGAATTGTATCAAATATCTGAGCAATCCATAATGTATCACTTAGATGTCTGTTGGTCAAGGTGCATGTTCTCTCTACATACTGAAACACTTTACGTGGCCGGAACTGACAGATATGCTAATCGTCTATGGTGCGGCAGAGGGAAATGGACAAAAAGCGCAATGTATAGGGATTATTTTCCACACAGACAGCAGTCACACCACACCAAATTTTCGCGTCTGTAGAGCGAAGTTTGAAAGAAAGTGTAAGTTTGGAGGTGACACGACCAAATGCAGGGTGCAGAAGGACAGCGAGGTTTGAAGAGGATGTGTTGAGGCATGTTGAGAATAACCCACGTGTGAGTACGTGTACTATTGCAAGAGTACTCTATAGAAGCCGTCGCACCATTGGTTGAGTGCTTCATTAGCAATTACTGCATCCGTTCCATGTACAACGTGTGCATGCCATGGGTACTGCAGATTATCATCGATGCGTAAAGTTTGCAGCATGATTTCTGGAACAACGCAGAACACACCATCCTCACTGACGAGGCTACCTTTCAACGTGATGGTATGCAAAATTGTCTAAATATCCACGAGTGGGCGGATGTCAATCCTCACACCCCATTCGTCCACAGGGATCAAAAGTCATTCAGTGTCGTCTGGGCAGGCGCAATACATAACATGTTGGTTGGCCCCTACCTGTTACCACATCATCCCATCGGCAAATTGTATGCTGCATTTCTGTGGTTAACACTGCTGAAATTACTCAAAGGGGTCCTATTACAAAGACGAGCAGCCATGTGGTTCCAGCACGACGGTGCCCCAGCCTACAGTTTGCGACATGTGCACAATCACCTGAATCTCATATTCCATAGACAATGTATAGGCCGTGGGGGTCCTCTTCCTTGGCCTCCACAATCCCGACATGAATCAATTGACTATTTATTCTGGGGTTACATGCGCAGCATGGTGTATGAAACCGCGGTGGAATCTGAAGAGGACCTTTTCGCCCGCATCGTTGCAGCTGCCGGGATTATTCGGGACAATAAGGGTGTTTTAGAAGTGTCCAACAATCGTTGGTGCGGCTATGTGAGCTGTGCATCAAACATGAGGGCCATGCCATCAAGCCTTTCCTATAAAAGTGTTTGTAATACATGTTTATACAATAAAACCTATGGAATGCCACAGCTTTTGTTGTCAAATGCAATGTGTTACCTGATATCACTTAAATATGGTGCGTTGTAACAGCATTGCTCTACGCTCATGCACCAAATGCTTCTACATTCAAAAGCAAGCACAGTACACAGCAGCAGCGATACAGTTCAAGGTGTGTAGGCAATACCAACTTCTTTACGTCCTGCATGGAATCACACATGGACTGTCGCCACAAACAAACAGTTTTGTATGGTTATCAATGTATTGTAAGCGTTGTTTACAGTAGGTGTTAACATTGTCCATCATCATCAGTTGTGCAGTGGCCATACAAGTGCATATAGGTAGTATTGCCTGTACACTAGGTGCTGTATCGCTGCTACGAAATCTAGCGGAATATATGTGTGCATTTCAAATGGAACAGTGGGACCTAGGCAGTTGCAACAAGGGGACCATTTCTGTTTCGTAGGTCATAATGCTCAATAAACCAGCATCAAACGTTCATAATTCCTGACTGTAAAGAAGTTGCCTGCAATAAGAGGGGCCACCACTGTTATTTTCATAATGGGGAGTGTTATTAAAGCGAGTTTTCTCCGAGGTTGAATATCCCAATAACATAAAACAATGTTCTGGGAATTGTACTTTCATTTCACCTAGTTTCCAATATTTTGCAAAAAAAAAAAAAAAATTCCACAATCTCCATTTCCTGCGACTTATTTTTCCATTAATATTTATTTTAGGTACACTGTGTCCTATATATTTGCCACTTGATTTTCCATAAAGAATCACCTAATGAGTTTGTCAGTCAAATTCAGCCCCACCTGTATATGCACATATACATATATANATCACCTAATGAGTTTGTCAGTCAAATTCAGCCCCACCTGTATATGCACATATACATATATATACACATATATCTCTACATACACATACATATATCTTTAATACACATATACATACACAAATACATATACATTCATACATATATATATATATATATATACATTTATACATACACATACACATTTATATATATACATACACATTTATACATATACATACACACATACATATACATTTACAAACATTTATGCATGTACATACATTTATACATATATACATGCACACAGTTTACTCACATTATTATAACCACCTGCTAGTATCCAGAGTAACTGCCCTTCGCAGCACAGAGAGCAGCTAGGCGAGCTGGCAGTGACTCAGCCAGGTGCTGATAGGTCTCCCCGGGTATCTGGAGCCATGCTGTTTGCAGTGCATCTCACAACTGTAGAAGGGTGCGTGGCAGAGGAGACAGATGGCGAACACGACGAATGAGGTGGTCCCATAGATGTTCAATTGGATTGAAATTGGGGCTGTTTGGGGGCCAGGGAAGATCTTTGAAGTCTTAACCGTGCTCTTCCAGCCATGTGCGGACACTTTTAACCAAATGGCAATGCGCATTATCATGCTGGAAGATCCCACCCTCCCAAGGAACGACAATCATCATGTACAGGTGGACATGATCGCCGAGGATGGATTCATAACCAAATAAATCAAGAGTGCCTTTCACACAGATGGGAGCTAGAGAATACCATGAGAACATTCTCCAAACCATAATACTGCCCCCACCCCATTGTGTTCATCCAGCAATGGATGCAGGGTGTTGGTTCTCTTAACGTTTCTTGCCAGACATGCTGATGTCGAGCCGTTCTACCCAGCTAAAAACGTCGACTCCTTGGAGAAGGCTAGCCATCTCCAATCAGCAGTGGTCCAGTCGCCATACTGTCGAGCAAATTAAAGTAGTTTTCGTAGATGCATCTGTGTTAGCATGAGTGCCTGCCACACAGTATTGTCATAGCATGACATGGGTCCCAGTTGTATTTAATGTACAGATGAGTATAAAAGAATACCCCAACTTTGAAGGTCTATAATATCAAAATCAAACAACCTACAACTTTGATTGACCAANAAGAATACCCCAACTTTGAAGGTCTATAATATCAAAATCAAACAACCTACAACTTTGATTGACCAATCAAATGAACTGTGGAACCGTGAAGCTTGTTTACCATACATTCATAAATGTTTAATGTGACCACCACGAGCGGCCCAAAAGACATCTACGCGATAATCAAACTCGTTCCATACTCTTGTCAGCATGTTCGGAGTTACGGTTTGGATGGCATCCGTAATTCTCGTTTTGAGGTCGTCAATGTTTGCCGGCAATGGCGAACGAAACATTTAATGCTTTATGTACCCCCATAGAAAAAAAAATGCACGGGGTGAGATCCGGACTTCTTGGGGGCGAGTGATGAAGAGCCTGGTCACCAGCTGCTCCTCGTCCAATCCAGCGTTGCGGCAACATCTCATTCAGGTATCTGCAAATAGCTAGGTGCCAATGGGGTGGCGCACCATCCTGCTGAAAAATGAAGTCCCCCGCCACCTCTTCTAACTAAGGAAACAACCCCTCTGTAAAGGTGTCCAAATAAGGGATTCCAGTAACAGTGAGCTCGTGAAAAAAGAAAGGGCCAAAAACGTTGTCTTTGGATAGAGCGCAAAACACGTTCACTTTGGGAGAAGCACGTTCGTGTTCAGTGGTTTCATGTGGAGCCTCCTGGCCCCAAATCCATGCGTTGTGCTGGTTCACCTTACCATTTGTGTGGAACGTCACTTCATCGCTAAAAACAAGCTTAGACATGAAGGCATCGTCTACCTAGTTCTGGGCAAGAACGAACGTGAAGAAATCACGTCTCAGTTCTTTATCCCTCTTGGTAAGAGCCTGTACAAGCTGTAACCTGTATGGTTTGTACAGCAATAGCTTTTGCAATATTGTACATACCGTCGATTGAGGGATTTGCATTTCCCGGCTAGCTTGTAGAGTTGATTTTCTCGGACTAAGAACGAATGCTTGTTGAATCCGTTGCACATTCTCTTCGGACACACGGGGCCGCCCAGAACTATTGCCTTTGCAAAGGCACCCTGTGTCACGGAACTGACAAAACCAAAGTACGATACTCCACCTATCGGGAGGACGACATCTGTATTTGTGACTGAATTCACGTTGAACAGTCGTAACCAATTCACATTTAGCAAACCAACCGAATAACACAGAATGCCTTCTGTTGTTGCGTCGCCATCTTGATGCAGACTAACACACAACGCANTAGCAAACCAACCGAATAACACAGAATGCCTTCTGTTGTTGCGTCGCCATCTTGATGCAGACTAACACACAACGCAAGCTTATAGTGCGAAGACAGACGCTCCCGGTGTCATCTCTCGGCACATAAAGGAAATATCAGACCGTTCCCTTCACATAGACATTTTGAATGCAATCTCGCTACCCCCTCACCACCTCAAACCGAGAATTACGAACACCATCCAAACCGTGACACCAGACATACTGACAAGAGCGTGGAACGAGTTTGATTATCGCGTAGATGTCGTTCGAGCTGCTCATGGTGGTCACATTNAGACATACTGACAAGAGCGTGGAACGAGTTTGATTATCGCGTAGATGTCGTTCGAGCTGCTCATGGTGGTCACATTGAACATTTATGAATGTATGGTAAACAAACTTCACGGTTCCATGGTTCATTTGATTGGTCAATCAAGGTTGTAGGTTGTTTGGTTTTGATATTATAGACTTTCAAAGTTGCGGTATTATTTTATACTCAGCCGGTATTTTGCTTGCGCAAATGAGTCACTAGAGGACGTACATGTCCCACCATCATTCATAGTTGCAAGACACCATAAAAAGCCTTAGTACTGGTTAGAGTAGCAAAATCCACAGAGCCAAGTTCAATGAACATGCAGTATTCCCCGACAGCACATTCGAAAAGCCTTTGTCCAGCTGGATGAGTTTGAAAGAGGTTGCATCATTGGCCCCAGAGAGGCAGGCTGGATGTTTTGGCACATTGCTCGCCACCATTCTGCCTACACTAAGAGTCAGTGTTAGACGCAATAGGAACAGGACGGTTCACACACCCCCTTCAAGAAGGCTTGGGTCAACCCCTGCAGACGACCAGCAGGGAGGATTGTTTCATCGTGCAACAGGCAGTAAATATGCCACAGGTATTGCTGTGCACCATGCAGGGACATCTCACTCCAGCTAGGTATATGCCTGTGTCCACCAGTACTATACCTAGGCAGCTCGCAAAGTTGGTTATGTTGTAGCGGTGTCCCTTAAGACATCTACCATTACCACCTCAGCATCGCCGAGCAGTGTAACCTACTGAAAATGGTTTGCATGGCATCTTGCGGACTGACGACAAGTGGTGTTCAGCGACAAATCACAGTTCTGTCTGGATATCGATGATTGCTGGTGGTGATAGAATAAACCATGATGGCACAGCAATATGCCCAGGAAATTCTTCTATGTGTGCTTCCCTTCCTGGTGCAGCTTGACAACCCTATTTTCCAGCAGGATAATGCCTGCCCTCACACAGCACGGGTCTCTCTAGCCTGCCTTCGTGATGTCAACATACTTCCTTGGCCAGCAAGGTCCCCAAACCTCTTGCCTGTCGAAAACATTTGGGACCAGATTGGATGGCAGCTTCAGCCAGTAATAACTACGGTGGATTTGAAGGGTCAGTTGCGCCAGCTGTGACAGAATCTTCCTCAGGAGTTCATCCAATGTCTGTATGCCTCGATTCCAGACTTTATCGCTGCCTGTCTCCGTGCTAAGGGTGGTTGAAAATCATACTAAGTGCATCCTGCAAGTGTTGGTCCCTTAAAATACATGTTTGGAGCAGTACAATATGTTGATGTTTTCTGTATCATTTTTACCATGTCCTGTGTGCCTGTGCTCACTTAAGTGCCCCTGCAATGGCACCTACAGGGTGATCAATTTTTCTTTGCAAATGAGTGTAAAAACCACACACATATTATATACACACACACACACACAAAAAAACAACACTGGATCTCACATGATGATATTGAACTGAAATTGTCTGCATCATCACAGCAAAGGCTTTATTTCCAGTGTTTCACATATGCACTATGAATATTGGCATAGAATAAAGATGAATGAGACCAGGGTCAATAAAACTATTGAGAGGGAGAACTATGCTTTGGATTATCATATTGCCATCACTCTTCAGTTGAGAATATTTGACTTTATAAACATCAATCTTAGGGCATTTATATTAACTAGGCAACTAAATTAAAATTATACATTCATTAATGGACCCACAAGGTTAAAATCATGTCCCCAGCAGAAAGTATACACAGGTGAAAACTTAAATTATACCTGAGTGGTTGATGGAAGAGGATATGCTGCCAGAATACACGGAGCATATACAGGTATGCTAGGAGCCTGGAATATGTGAAGCACAGCAGCTCTAAGTCCAGTAAATGCAAGAAATTGTGCAGAAAGTGGCAAGCACACAAATATCAGTGTAATGAGGTTGTATAGTTTACTTTAATGTACACCTCTTATCTGCTACACGGAACTAGTGCACAAGGTAGGCACAAGGGTTGGTGGGACTGTATGTAGCATAGAAGCAAGTACAAAATCTGCAGACATAGTACAAATCAACAATCGTTCAAGCTTTAAATTTCAATCAATTGATTTGCAAGTGGCACCTTAGAATTTGGGCCAGCTTAACAAGGCAGAATCAACCACCCCATAGAGCCAGATAGCAGGACACTGTGTGCCGCTGGGACTTTGTGTGTTATTGTTTGAGGCGCCATCTACGTCTGTGGTTGACACTGAGCTCGCAAGTATGCTTGGTGTCCTCCTGCTTCCTCCCTCCCTGCCTTGTGTTTTGTTTCCACCTCCCCTCTGCATGCACCTTTAATTTCTTATTGGCCAATGTTGTCAATTTAATGTATGGTGCAGCCTTCGCCTCGTTACATCTTGGTGTTCGTTCAGCAATCTGAAGATACATTCTTGTGTCCGTTCTACTTCAACGTCATCATGAGCTGCGTTTAACATAACTGAGCAATGGGTCACGAGTTTTTTGAGTAGTGAGTCGAGAAAATGTGTGTCTTTTAGCGGCTAGGTTTTAATTGTATTTTGTATTATGGATGTGTGGCGTAGTATGTGTATTTAGTGTTACTTGGCGTGCAGCACTTTGAATGTTTTTTCAAAATTATAGTTCAGATTGCCCTTCCAAATTCCATTTAGATTAACTTAAGCTAACTTTATACTGTTGGTTTCATGCTTTTTAACGTGTCATGTATGTCTTGTCGCCGGCCACTTTGGTTTAGGTTCTACCATTTTAGACACACATTTTATTCCGGCTCATTCATCAATTGGGTGGTAACTATTTGTGATAGTTTTAAAAGTATTGTTCATTATAAATAATATTTTAGCAGTGAGGGGTTTGTTTTGGGTCCTTTAGACTGTCCCTCACAGCAGTAATTTTTAAATGTTTTTAATAATATTTTATTGGAACGAGGGCTTTTCCTTGGGTCCATCTGACTGCCTCTCTTCCATTATTTTTCAGAATTGTGAGTATTTTATATGTAGCTTGATGTTCTTATTCTGTTGTAATCTCTTTAATGAATGTAAATTGTTAAGAGCCTTAGTGTATTGCGTGAATGTCAGATTCTAGTCATGAGCATTATTGATATTATCATGAAAGCTGGAAAATGTACGTTTTTGAATCAAAGGGGATGACATACGTATTTTTGTCAAAAATTATTTGTCATGGCACAACTGAATGTTGACTCTCCCAGCCACGGCTTATATGCCCTGGCCCCAGAAACACTGAGCATTAAGGCACAACACACCAACACATTATTTCATGGATTTATGAACTCAATGCTTAGACTGGAAGATATCAGGACACAGTTAGTATTTTTTTGAATTTCCTGTGTTTGCTGAATGCTCTTAATGTGTAATGAATTTAAAGTAAATCTTCTTATTTATAACACTTAGCTGCATTTTTGTTTATTAGCAGAATGTTATACTGTAACCAAATAGAGGTAATCAATTTAATTCTGCTAATAAGCAAAAATGCAGCTAAGTGCCAAAAGAGTGAAAGCAATATAAAAATTTTTTACACATGGGCAATAAAGAAAGTGTGTGTGTGTATGCGCACACACACACACGTGCACACACACACAGGGTGATTTTGAGCAATGGGGACCAATGGCAGGAGACATTCCCTGAGAGGATAATGAATAAAAAAGATCTAATGGGCATGTCCGGAAATGCATGGGTTCCTCGCCAGAGGGCCCTAATGTTCTCCATGATGGCAGCATGCTCACTTATCGGTAAAATGAGGCTTCCGCTTCACTGTTGTTGCTGACTCACCCTAAAGTGGACGTGTGAAGTATAGTGCAGTGCTGGAGGACAATGGCCTGGTATTTCAATCGGGAATAGGACAATGTGGTCTTTATAAACAGACAGACAAATGGCAGGAGACTGCATGGCTGTAAGGGACAAATATCCCCGCTGACAGCAACTGCACCATAAAATGTTTGCAACAGTGTTTCGCCGTTTGTGTGAGAGAGGCTCATTTACAGGAATGAGTAACCGTGAAGAGCAGGTGCACCAGGTATGTACACTGGCCTTTGAGGAACATGTCATTAACACTGTGGAAGATGACCATGATAACAGTACCAGACAGGTGGCCCTCCAGCATGGGGTAAGCAGACGACTGTGTGGACCATACTCCATGACAACCGCTACTACATGTATCACTTGCAATGTGTTCTAAGGTTAATACTGATTGACTTTCCTCCGCTGGAACAGTTTTGTTGCACAGGCCACAACAATGCTGGGATTTCTGTCATCGATCCTAGGTAAAGTCTACCTCCACAACATCCATCTGTGGCCTACTAAGAATCCCCGTGGTATGGTGGCAGAAAACCATCAGTACCAGTTCAGTCTCAATATGTGGGCGGGGATTATTGGCAACCGTCGCGTGGGATGAGCTGTCCTTCCAAAACACCTCACAGACAAGGCATATCTGCACTTCCTGCGGGTGACCCTACCTCCCCTGCTGGAAGAGGTGCCTTTGGTAGGACGAAAGATTATGTGGCTGCTACATGATGGAGCTCCAGCCCACTTCCGGATTACCGTGCAGAGGCATCTCGACAACGTGATCCCTGGATCGGACAAGGTGTTCCAGTTGCATGGCCCGCCCAGTTGCCGGACCTCAACCCTTCAGATTTTTACCTTTGGGGAGACCTGAAAGGTGTCATGTATGCGGAGCCCATCCTGGACTTGCAGACACTGGAACAACACATTCATGCTGCCTGTGATGCCATTCTGATGCAGAATGGCACATTTGCATGTATGCGGCAGTTGTCGCAGCAGCACATATGCGCATGCTTGGAGGCCCGTGGGGGCCACTTTGAACACGTCAACTAATGGTGGCCTCATGACAGCATGTTGTGCATTGCAATGTACTGTACAGGAATGATGAATGAATAAATGGTCTCTACCATAGTAACCATGCATTTTCAGACATACGACCATATTACCTTTTCACTCTTTATGCTCTCAAGGATCGTCTCCTGCAATTTGTCCCCATTTATCAAAATCATCCCGTATATAAATAAACAAATGCAAACATGGAAATGGTATTACATATCTGAAATTAATAAAATTTTACTGTTACATCTACCACCACTGTAGTAACTGTACACACTGTGTTATTGGTGTCAAGTGGAGAGGCGATAGTTGGAAGCAGAGTTGTAGTTATAATCCCAGAGCGCCAAGCCGTGATTTCGCGCACGTCCATGCGATGAGCAGAAACTCTTACCGGAGTCGTGACATCGCCACGTGGCTGATCAGTTGAAGTCAATAACTCATAAGGAATTTTCTGCTCAACTGTTGGCCACGGAGCACACCACACGCAAGTGCAAGGTGGCTGGACCACTTCAGCGTAGAAATTAAGGGCAATCATGTGTATGTTAAATCCAAAGCCATCCAGCATTTAATACACAACAAAAGTGCTGCAAAATGTGCAGGATGCTACATGAACTCAATAACAATGAAGAGAAACAGTATAATGGTACTGTGGGACAAAAACACTTACATGTGGCCTTATCTGAGCCAGCCTCAAGTACACACTAAGTTACACATGCAAAAATCGCTAAGGCGACATAATTATTTAAGGGTCCTCTTAACGGAAAGGCCTAGCTAGTTGCTGGGGTAGTAAAAGAGGTTTTTAGAAGAAACAAACAACAGGAAGAATATCAGTGAACGCAAAGTTAATGCCTGTGTAGTCAATGCCGCATGCACCCATCCGGCTTGAGCTCCGAGAAGATACTGCCCAATGGCCATCTGAAGTGGGGACACGAGCCTGCGCTGGAAGTGGTGGCCCCGTGGAGAATGGAGGGTGATCAAAATGGAAGGAATGAAAAATGAACACTAGTTTACAAAAATGTGCACGGGCAAAACAAATACAAAACAATCTTACATATTACCATAAACCCTTTTCCACTGTTGTCTTTGGCCATCAGGCCTGTATTCAGTGCATTCACGCAATGTGCAGACGCACTGAAAATACGCAACACAGGTATCACACAACCCAGCACCTCATGTGTGTGAGACCCATGATGGGCTTCTGTCGGCAGAGGAATGAAATCAGATGACAAATACTTCCCCCTGCTTGGCTGTCATGGGCACGAGCGCACAAGACCAAAACACGCACGTCCTGATGTATGGAGCCAGTGTGGTGCTAGGCACTGTCAACTTGTGCATGACGTGGTCAAGGAGAGGGGTGGGTCACAGCAGGGGTGCACCAGCGCAGGCCACATGGGTGCTGACACCCAACAAGACATAAACAAGCATGGGTTCAGATGTAAAGAAAACAGTAATTTGATGAGGAATTAACGTAAATGTGGCATGGCAAAAACAAATGCAAGTTCAATTGTAAACAAACACAGGCCCAGACGTAAACAAACAAGGCACATAAAGAGAAATATACACAGTTGTTGCGTGGCACAAAAACAAGCTTTAAGTGAACACCTTGGCCACTTGCATTTACATGATGGGCAAATAAACAAAGGATGGCACTGGTCAGGAGCTAAATGCTTATGTGTCATTGGACATTATCTACACACAAATAAACACAAGTCACGAATAGAGCAATTACACAATGTGAGACGAAGTAGACACAGTCCTATAGTGTGACACACTGACTGGTGTGTGGTGAAAACACATGCAGCTCTGATGACACTAGAGCGACGTAACTCAACAGTGGGCAGTTTCAGGCGGTGTGTCACCCTGCAACAACACACGACTCTCACAACATGATGACACACAGCCGAGACAAAGATGAAGTGGCAGCAGAGGCAGCATGGTTGGTGCCCAGAGCACCCGCAGATTCAACAGTGATCCATGTGGACCCCAGCTGTCTCTGTCGGCTGGCAGCATTGGCATGTCAAGTGACAAGTAAAGTCTGGGCTGTAGTTGAGGCTGTTGTGCACATGTGGACATCTCAGATGTGTGTACCTGGCAGTGCAGGTGGATGCCTAGGAGCCCAGGACGGCATAGCCGTCCCTGGTGACCACAGATATGGCAACTGGAAGGCATCTAGTGGAGTAGTCGTAGGCTGGGATGCCGTCAGCTGTGGCGCATTGTTGTCACGTTGTGTCAGCGGTGGTCACGGTGTGGACTCATCCAGCGGACAGGCATAGGGACACCTTGGTGGAGGTGGCGCATGACGCTCTGCATCACATGGGCTGCCAATGCGCCCATAGAGTATCAACTGCTAGGCGGACACGTTACAGGTTGGGCGGTACCCAGGCATCATTCTAGAAGGCAGTCAGATGAGGCGTCTATGTGGGCATTTCATATGCAGGGTGAACTGCTTTGGTTCGCTTTGCATTGCCGGTCGGTCAGCTCGCACCCGCAAATAGGTGCTTAGGAGATGACCTATCTGAGTCAGGACGCACCGGTGTCTGGAGCGTGCATCAAGGCCAATATGGAGGAGCGCATGCATGTGTCTGTAGTGATTTGGCCCCAACAGGCCATATACGGTGTCCCACAGGCAAGTGCGAGTCTTGTCTCTCCTCTGCTGCTGCTCCTGAGCTCGCCTCAGAAGGGTGGCTGGTCGGCATTGGGACGCCCTGGGCGGTGTCTGGTGGTGGTGGTGGTGGTGTCTGGAAGTGACGTTGGGTTAGATGCATTCGGCATCTCTGCTGCTGGTGACTGCAGCAGTGGTGTCCATCGAAGGGCCTCTTCTACCCACCGTACCCACACGTAGGCAGGGATGCCGATCATGAGCAGCATGGGCGGGGTAAAGATAGCCGGGGTTGGCATCTTGGCATCTCTACTTTGGTTGGTACTGCTGGTGGGTCTGGTGCCTGCGCTGCGATGTTGGAAGTCAGCGCTCAAAGTCCAATTCCAGCAGCGCATCTGTAGGAGGCACTGAGACACACTGCATGGGAGGGTGGACCCCGGCATCTCTAATGTCATCTGTCAATGGCGTGTCATGTGCGGTCGCGGTAATGGTAGGCCACTCACGTCGAGCGTCTGATTCAGCAATTGCATGTGGAGGTGGAATCTCTGCACTTGGTGCTTCGGGGCAGATATCAGGTTGGGTTGTTGATTCTTCCGGAAACCATATCATGTGCGACACTTGTGCAACAGTCTCTGTTGTGGTGGAGAATGTCTGTTCCTCCGGAAACCACATTAAGACCAGCTCTGCTTCCCTCGTCTGATCACACACATGGACTTCAGAGCACGTTTCACAGCACAGTTGCTCGATTTGTGTAGTGCAATTCGGCTGCTGCAGAGCGTTGTTGATGGGATCTGCATCTCATTCACACATCGTGGCACAGAAGAATTCTGTACATCCAGGGCAGATGAAAATTCCTAGTCTGCTTGCCCTGACTTCCCCTGCCGATACACAGTATCAGTTTTCTATTGCACTACACATCATACTGGATGGTATCTGTCTGCACGGTCATGTGGCACACATTTTCATGAACATTTTCCAGTTTGGTATTTTATGCTAGTCCTTGTTTACACATTTTGCATGTGGAGATAGACAATTCTTGCACGTAGTGCACGTGCTCCGTCACTGAAACATCAGAGTGACAATGCTTTCTAGAGGGGTTGCTGGAATGCAGCACGTACCGTGGCTGCTCCGCTTGTGCTCTGGATGAGTCACAAAATGTGGCGGTTCAACCACGAGGTGGCTCATTATTCGTAGTGCACACAACACAGCCTGTTCCCTATTCCCAGTCCACTGTACTTGTATTTCGTTCTTGAGGTGTTGATCGGAGTTGTAATTGCCCCATGTTGCCAGGCGCCACATTGTTATTGGTGTCAAGTGATGAGGCGGTGGATGGACGCAGAGTTGTAGATATTGCCCCAGGGTGACAGGCTGTGATTACACGCATGCCCATGCAGTGAGCAAAGATACATCGCCATGTGGCTGGTTGGTTGACGTATATGTTACATCCAAAACCATCCAGCATTTAATACACAACAAAAGCACTACAAAATTTGTGGGGTGCTACATGAACTTAATTACAATGAAGTACAAAGGCGCTGCAGTGCAATAACACATACATGAGGCCTTGACTTTGCCAGTTTGAGGTAGACCCTAAGTTACATACGTAAAAATCTCTAAGGTGGCATCATTTAAAGTGCCCTCCATTCAACCGGAGGGCCTAGCCAGCTGCGGAGATAGTAAATGAGGTTTCTAGAAGAAATGCACAACAGAATTACTATATCAGTGAACGTAAAGTAGATGCCCCCGCAGGCTATGCGGCATGCACCCGTCTGGCTTGAGCTCCGAGAAGAGACCACCCAGCCATCGGAAGTATGGACACGAACCTGCGCCGGAAGTGGTGGCCCTGTGCAGAGCACGTGCGTGGAGAAGGAGGGTTATTGAAGTGGAAGGAACACAAAATTAACACTAGTTGACAAAAAAGTGCACAGGCAAAACAAATATATAAACCACCTTATGTACTAACATAAACCCTTTTCCACTGTTGTCTTCAGCCATTGGGCCTCTTTAGTGCACTCTCATGACAAGCAGATGCACCAAATACATGCCATACATGACCATGCGCTTCTTGTGCATGCAATGCATGATGGGCTTCTGCCGGCCAAGGAAAAAGGTCAACAACTAAAACTGCAAACTCACCAACTTGTATAGAAAGCAACAACATTTGCCCGCATATATTTAAAAAAAAGTAATTTGTTTAAATGGCTACCACTTATTTTTATATAATCAATTTGAAAGTGGTACATTTGATTTCAACAACACTCCACCACTGTCTACTATATGGTTTTCATTTGTTGAATAAATATGTTGTTATCTGTATGAAAGTGAGGCAAACATACTGTGTTTTTGGTTTGTTACCACATCAATGATTTAGATGTATGCAGTTTTCATATTGTTTATATACCACAGACTGGAATTATTTTGATTGAAACATACATTTAGGGTGATTGATTACTGTGAAACCGCATTATTAAAGAACTAAAATAGACACTATTTTATACAATTTTATTTTCCAGGATGTGTGTGTGCATGGAACCTAGAGCAAGTTCTGTTCATTTACATAGTGTTACTTATATTGCTTATATCATACATAACAAACTCTGACCTGTTCTATTAAATAATGTGATATCAAATATTTGCATAGTGTAAAAAATAACCTGGAATAATAGTGGATTGTGTGTTAAGATGTAAATTGTGCACTAAATTTCATGAGAAATCCATGGTAAAATAAAAGAAGTCTCTCCAAAAATGGGAGTTATTAATACATTCTAAAGGGAAAATGTGTAATAACATGAACATGGTGGGTGATGATTCTTTCGTATAATTCAATGGTAGCATTAAACTTAGAAGTGTCCCAAGTTTAAAGTAAGCCACTTGTATACATGTGACCTGTACTGTAATCCTGCCAAAGAACCTTCAAGAAGATAAATCCTCAGTCTGTAGTTGTGTGTACAGCCAAACTTAGAGAGGATAATTTATGGATTTTAGCATTTTCTATCAAATCCCAAGGCTTTGTACCCAGTACTACTGAATTTGACACTAATCTTGTTGGATAATAAACTTTATGCTGAATATACTACCTAAATAATCTATTTGTACAGTTTCAAACATAGCATTACAAAAATTCCTAATTTTGAACACCACAAAAATTCCTTAATGTAAAAACCCAAATTGTGCCATGTAACATTACCACCTTAATGATTACTGATGAATATGCACCATAATACAAGCTGATATGCACGGAGTTCAGTGTGTGAAGTTCCCAACGATTGTCAAATGACAATACATAAATTGTTAAAAAATTAATATTAACAGCAAATTGAAAGACTGATGTGTACCACATCCCACCCTACCAGCTACTGTTCGTCCCATCACCTGCATTTACATCAGCGTCCTCCCCGCTTCCCGCCGTCTGTACATCAGTGTGATAAAAAGTGTCGTCTCATACACGAAAGTGTTCAGCCAAAATTCTGCAAACTTATTACAGAAGCAATTAAGCTGAGGAATATCATTCAATATTCCTCCCCTTGTAACTGTAACATTCAGACATGGCCACCTAGCCCTCTTCAGCCAAAAATTGACTCGCCAATTGGCGAAATGATAAAACATAACTACCGCCATTTTTTTCTGCATTAAATCATTGTGTCATAGTAAATATAATGTTTCTTGCATTTTTACAGGTTATAAGACAATGAAATACGTAGTATTACGTGTTCTTAAGGCACCGAGTTGCCAGCCAGTATATGTTTTTATTTGTTTCATTATTGCAAGAGTTATCTATATCATATGCATTGTGCTCATTTCATTTTTTCATAAGGGTTATTATATGGGGGTCAACTGTGTTAATTTTAGGGAAAGTGCATTTTGAAGATTTTCATGCTCAAAATTTTTTATACTTTGACTTGTGCAGGGGAAGCTCTCCTGTGGCCTGCCTTGGGAGTCAATAGCGTCTTGATATCTGAGTGAGTTGGTTGTTCGTGCGCAACCTCTCCGGGCCTACTTTTTTTTCTGCCGGTCATGTAGTGTATTAATAGTAACTTATTTATTCAGGAACAGTAACATTTTTTTTTCATTGCCCAGAATGTGTGCCACCCCACACCTCAGGAGACTTTTACATTCATGAGGCATAATTTTTTACCTGTAAAATCATGTAGGTTTCATGCTGTTTTTCACAGTGTTGGAGCTCCACGAACCATAAAGGGGAAACATCTGTTATAGGTACTTAGGAGGAGGATAAAGTAAAATAAAACATCTTGTGTTGAAATGTTTGCCAAGCATACATATTTGTCCGGTCGCTTCATGCCTGCATAACCTCGTACCATTTTGTCACTATGGGTGTTGGGATTGCCAGTAACAATCTCAGCATGGGAGTGAATATGCGTTGAGTGGGGCTAAAACACCTCTCACTAGCCTAGGCATATTGGATTATAGCTGATATTCCGATGCTGGACCATCAGCGGAAACCACATCTAAGGGCTGTCGAAGGCACGCCCTCTATTCATGTGCTCTCCGAGCTGGTCCCCCCAGGAAAAATTATCCTCTGCCTGATAGGGTTATGCCTCAGGCTTGACCCATACACACGCAACTGCTAATTATCCTGATGTCCGAACCCAGCAACGCATCAGTTGACCCCCTTCCGTGCGGCTTGTTCCACAATTTCTCTCTTTCGTTCCTTTGCACCACGTGATGCACAAAGAATAAAACAACTCTGAACCTACTTTATCAACCAAATTCAACGTGCCTAACATAACTACTTACAGTGTTTTTCAATGTTTACCTGTGTATTTTCATTTATTTCCAACACATTTCTATGTGTTTTGTGCCTTTTCCAATGTTCCCATGTTCTTGTATTTTCATAGAGTCCTGTGTGTATTTGCTTTGTGAAAACACCCATTGTTTTACATGTACATATTAACATTTAAGCCTGCTTGCTAACATAAATTTTTGGTACTGGCAAAATTCCTATTTTCCCACATATTCCCACCCTCCTGTTCACCATTACCTGTGTAAAAAATCTTGGGGCCAGAAAATTTCAATATGATGACATGAACATCTACAGCATTGATCATCACCATTGTCTCCAACAGCAAGAGCAAATCCGCCATCTTGGGACTGCAACTACGCACTTCCCACCCCACCATGCTGGAGAGCAATACTGATTGCCGCAGCTGTCGGTGACATCTTCCCCTTAACCACTGGAAAGAGTATCAACCAGGGATGCGTGCAGCCTCTGCTGCTCCTCTCCTCAGCTCCCTGCCAGTCTGATAACCACCCCTAACGTGACGTGCCATCACGGTATCTGGTGCGTGGTCTGTGGCCCCAGCGAAGTGAACCGCTGACTAGCAAGATTATGTCTCCACACCTTTCGTGCCATGTTAATGATCCTGGACACTTGGACTGGCATACAGTGAATGGTGTTCCCACACATGTGTGCTTGAAATGTTTATGCCCGCTACCCAAACCTGACCCATTATTGCTGGACTATTTACAGGGGAACACATGCCTGTGCCACGAGACAGTGGCAGCTCGTTGGCTCTACAAACAATTTGAAAGCGTGAACGCAGAATTGTGCGGGAAGCATTAGCTGCACCATAACAGGCACACTAAAGGACTTGTGTACATGGTGTATGAGAGCCCGATGGACCCAGGGCTTTGTCAACACTGCCTGCGTGCCCGTGCTATTCAAGTTCCCCATTTCTCAACAAAACTTTGCACCCACACCAACAAACTTTCGGTGAAAAATCAGAAAATGTACAAACATTCGTTGGTGTGATGGTATTGGCCCAGCCAGGCTCGTGTGCGCTCAGTGTTTCTGGGTGTACAATGATAAGTGCATGTCACATCAGGAACTTGCAACAGTAAACACCGATTAGTTTTTGATTGTGCCAAATGTCACGCAACGATCCAAGGCATGAACTTTTCATGTGCACGCAGTGCACACCAGAGCTATCAATGCCACGTCCACCTGCTGCCATGTTCGCTGTTGCATCAGCGCTGTCACTTGCTCACTCCACACTTCTGCTCCAGTCAGCCGCTGCTATGGCGGGCGCTGTCACAATCATGCCCACTGTGCTACATGCTCTCGCAGGATGCACTACAGTTAAGGCCTCAAAAACTACACCGACCAGATTTCAGTTCTTGCGAACCTATTCCGGCCTATCAAACAAAGATCTGAACTGCTATGGCGTAGATGAGGAAGACTGACTGAACAGTGTTGACGAGCGACTCTGTGACAAAGTCAAAATGTGGTGGCGAGGCATCTCTCTCTATGGCATTACATAGCCAGTGTTTCATAGTGCATTCGCATGCCGCTTTGCCAGCACATTCACCTCGCTATGAGCCCGCAGTGAAGTAATTCTGGAAGATCAGAAGCAAGACGAATCATTTTAGAATTTTGTAACACAAAAAGTGAGCCTCATTTGCACATATCATCCAGAACTCAAGCTCAGAAACATTTTCGAAGTGGTTGCGAGTACTGTGCATGCGGAGTACCAAGTTGCTTTAGCGCCTATCTTACATTCATCTGAGCCAAGACTTCATGCAAACCGTCATGCTACTCAATTCTAGTATTCCAGTTCAGCCACGCCACGACCACGAAACCGCACTTCCGTGAGACAATAATATTGGACACTTTAAAGAGTTCCGGAAATTCGCCACTCATCCAAGTCTTCGGCTAAAACAGGAAAAATTGTTTCTACAGACAGTGCTACCTGTCTTTCATTGATAAAACCAAAGTGTTCGGCAGACCGAGTCTGTCGCTACCAAACGACAGCCTGGTGACAAACATCCACTATTTCCTTGTTGTGCGTTTGTGATGGGTAACAAATGCATTGGCACAATGAGTGTCCAGAATAGGAGAAAAGTGTCAAAACCGACGGGGAAGGTAAGCCACTGCCAGGAAATCGCAAGACAGGATAAAAAGTCCTGACGTCACCTGCCCCAGGCAAGCCCCAGTGCTACCATACCCAACACCCCAACAGATTTTGCTGTGATAAATAAGTGGTAACACAAACAGCTTCATATGCATTTCCATGTTAATCAATAACCAACCCTGCCATGCTCTTATAGACACAGCAGCTTCACATAATTTTGTACATTCAAATTTTGTAGATGTCCACAAAATTAAACCCCCGCAACAGTTCAACTAGCCACTTGACAACATACTGGTGAGACAATAAGCAAAGTAAACATAATTGTGCGCATATGGGTCGTAGAGGCAATAACAGGTGCTTTTGTGTCTGACTACATAATGGAAGATGCCATTTCATAAGTGCTGTGGCTCATGGAACAGAACACAGTGGTAGAACCAGCTGCACGCTGCATACATTTTGGACAGAAAGAGCACCAGACAGTGTACAACCTGGATAACCGACCAGCTGGGACTATGTCGGAAGTACAGATTGACAACCTTGACCACTCTGTGCCCCCTGAGTTTCGTGATGCAATGCAACACCTCCTCAATGAACGGCATGACATGTTTACAGCAGCTGACCTGCTACGCCACACGAAAGTGGCAGAACACTGCATACCCCTTACTACGGACACCCTTGTATATGACGGTCCACGCCGCTACCAACCTCAAAAGTGTTGCAGCATAAAAGAGCAAATTGCATAAATGCTACAGGAAGGCATCATTGAACCTTCCAATAGTGAATTCACTTCAGCTATCACCTTAGCTCCGATGAAAGATGGCTTGGCATTTTTGTGTGGATTTTCGCAAACTGAACCTGGTGAATAAAAGTGCACTGCCACCATTCATCTATGGTAAAAGATGCCATATACACACTTGGACATGCCTTAAGTGCACAACACAATAAATCTGCGCAGTGGCTATTAGCAAGTTCCGGTTCGGCCTGAAGATCGCCACAAAACTGCATTTATCGCACCTGATGGTCGCCGCTTCCATTCTGCAGAATTCCATTCAGTCTCAAATGTGCGCCATAAACTTTCCAAGCCATGATGATAAGGGTGTTGGACTGCCTGATAGGCGAAATTTGCATTGCCATACCTTGACGACGTGATCATCTGGTCGGAGACGTGGGAGGACCACATTTACCCCTGCCACGCGTATTTGAGCACCTTGCAATTAATGACTTGATGTGTGCGAACCAGAAGTGCCACCTTGGGAATGCAAGTATACAGTTCCTCTGCCACCTTGTGGACAACCATGTAAGCTGCTCTACAGGCAAACAACTTAGCCTCACTGACAGTTACCCAGTGCCAAATACCTATAAACAGTTACAAAATTTTTTTGGTTTAGTCAAGTGGCTAAGAGAAAGCATAGAAGAATTTGCGATAGTTATTGCACCTCTAACTGATCTCATGTCACCAAAGCCAATGCGAGTGAGAAGGACATAGGTGCAGTACTCTTTCAGATGGGAGACAACTGTTCTTGCTACATCATCGACTTTAGCAGTGCTTAATTCGACGTGACGTGAATAAGCTTGAGTGTCTGGCCGTGGCGTGAAGTTTCTAACAGTACCAACAGCTGCTTGAATATCAACGCTTCACCCTGCGTACTGATAACCGGTGCCTTGTGTGGTTACATAGTATGAAGGAGGCCCAGAGCAAGCTCACTCGCTAAGCACTTCTCCGACAGTCTTAAGACTTCGAGGTCCAGCATGTCGCGGTTGAAGATAACAAGCTTGCAGGCATGCTGTCACGCTCACCAAGTAAGTCAATTGTGAGAGAAGAATAGGAGTAGGAGACCATGTTTTCCCCTTCCCCGCACAGTGCTCAAGTGTCCGTCAAGATTACATGCAATAAAACCTCTGCGTTAGCCCGCCATGACCACCTTGCCTGAGATACATGAACACATAATGCAAGAACAGCCTAACTGCCAAATAGCCACTAAATGGAAGAATATTTGTGCTAAACAAACAGTTGACCGTTGGTGTGTGGTAGATGGCTGTGTCGAGACATGTGCAAGCATGACAAGTGACATGTGGTGTGTTTACATGCCTGCCATGACAAACAAACCAGTACAGAAATACGCACACATTAGCGAATTGTCTGGACATCCAGGTGCCACGCAAACATGTCGGAACATTCCGACACACTTCTACTGGCTCGAAATTACTGTGAACGTTTGTTATTTTGTCCTCTCATACGTAGCATGCAATTGTTTAAAGAGCCACCACATAGCCGGCCAATAGCAACAGCAACCACCGGTACCAACCAAGCCATTTGAGACAGTGGCACTTAATTTAACTGGACCCTATCCCCACTCTTCTAACAGGAAAAGATTCATACTTTTCATGACAGAATTGATTTCGAGATGGATGGAAGCATACCTGGTCTCCAGTGCACAGGCCAAAACCATCGCAAAGGTGCTAGACACAGTTTTATCTCCACGAGTACTTCTCAATGATAATGGCACACAATTCACAAGTTATGGGGCGTGCAACATTATGTGACAGCGGTGTACCACCCATGTGCACATCCAACAGAATGCCACAATCAATAGCTCAAACCCCAGTTGTGTTTGCTGATGGGAGGAAACCTCACTTACTGGGCCGAACACCTTTCCGCCACCCTGTTCATGTAGTGCACACACACCAATTTTGCCACCCGCAAAACACCCACCCAGCTGCTCCAAGGACGAACGGGGCAAGAGAGTGCACCACCAGTCCCACAGTGGACATCAGAGAGAAAGAGACACGACGTGAGCAAAACATCCGCAAGACAATGGAGAATCAGCACTGCTACACAAAACAATGGCTTCCCACATCCACTCGCCCGCCTCCTCAACTACATCCAGGCCAGATGGTGTATGTGAAAATGCAACCACAGTCTGTGGGAAAGAAGAGTATTTGCACTGGATTTGCAGTAAAGTGGAGTAACCGCATCAAAATATTCAGAACGCTGCTATCATCATGATATGCTATGCTAGTTGATACCAACCCCGACACTGTGGCCAATGCTGCCCCAACGTTGTGATGCCATGAGTCCTGTGACATCATGGTCGATGCTGCCCCCAACGTCATGATGCATGGCATCTCTCATCCACCATCAGATGGCAACAAGAGTGAGAATGCGGTAGCACCACTCACAAATGCCAGCGCTTCTGCACCAGAAACAATATATGGCAACACCATGCGGCACATGTTTCACGCTGATACACCAGATGCTTTGGTGCCTACAGAGGCTCCCGCCGACACCGTCCACACAACAATGCACTCACTGCTCACCCACCATCCTGCCATCAACATTTGTATCATCGGACAGCTGCCCTGCAGCATCCGAGTTCCAGGATGCTGCAAAGGGAGCATCAACTGGGCCACCCGTAGACAGCTTTGACTGCTAGGCAAAGGTCTCAAAAGATGGCACTACGATACCCTCAACACACCCTGGGTTTCCCATTCCATGTACAAGCCACACGTCCTCCGAGACAGGCACGCCATCACAACATGATGGGGATACCCAGCCCCTTGCCTCAAGGCCGCACATGACCATGTTACTGCTAACATAGTAGCAGTAGCATCAACAACAAATCAAAGTTCGAGGCCGGCTCATCTCCACCTCGGCACTCAAAGCTGTGCTGCTGCACATAGCGTGCCATGTATGTGGCCTGTGGGCACCCCCAACCAGCGCCACCACCATTCAAGGGTCACTGCCCTTAACCAGAACCACAGCCACAAAGGGACTGTTACAGCCTCTGGCCCATGGGGCCATCAAGCCACTGGCATCCTGCTGCGCCTAACGGCACAGAGAGGCACCAGGCAACAACGGACGAATGGCTCCAGAGGGGGTGGGGGTGGAGGACTTTTGATGTGTACCACGTCCCAACCTACCAAAGACAGTTTGTCCCATCGCCTGCATTTCCATCTCCATCCTCCCCACTTCCCCCCATTATGCCACCTGTGCAACAACAGTGTGTGATAGTGTTGAAACATAACACAAACACTCCTAGGATATAATAACTATGTGCAGGTAAACATTATCTTGCAAGAAACTGACTCCTGGGAACTCAGCCAGGAAAGCTAGAACATAAGGTGGCAGGATTTCTTCAATCTACCAATGCACATGCAATAACCTTTATCATTACCACTAATGAGTAGTGATACTATGTTACAGCTCTTCAGACCATCATACCAAGAGTAGGGAACATAATCCACAATAAAGTGAGGTGGGCACTGCAAATACTACCTGCATTCTTCTAGACTCTGTTACAGTGATAATATGTTCAAAGAAAAGCATGATTTATCACTAAAGAGAATAACATGCCATCAGCCCACAGTATTTCATGTTGCTCTATGCTGATATCACTGCAAACAAAGGTCATTATTTTTAGAGGTCAACAGCAGAACTTAAAGTTAGGGTTCAACATTTGCCTGCATTAGGCATCTGGAAATCTTTCTGGTAGAGACAACTCTAGTAAAGATGCCATGTGTAGATGAATGGTGGACTAGAAAGCAACTGGCTACATTCTTGCAATCAAATCGTAAACCCTGCTGGTTCTGCCAGACTCTCAGCACACACACATGCTGGGCAGCTTACATAGCTCAGTTGGCCTGGCCGAGATGGTTCTTTATACACCGAGATGGGAGATGGAGTGATGACCAGAAAATCTGCACAGCAACTATTCCAAACAATTACAAGATATTCAACCACTAAGGAAGGGAGCTGCATCAAACTTGATAGCCTTTATCGCAATACATGGCACTTTTATGCAGGTTACCATTTTTAACTCTGCATGCCTTACTCCTGTTACCGGTAATGCACTTGGAGCACAACATCTTGCATGTCTGAAAGGGAGGGCAAGGACAATGATAGAGAGCGTCTGAATGTAACACTACCCTCTCCTAAGTATGTTCATCTGAACAGACTATAAAACATCAGGATTTTTGTAGCGTGCCATTCAGTTGATGTAGACAACTTTAGGCTTCGCCAGAGAGCCTCTGTTACAAATTCTAATGACCACATGATTCAAATGCTTCAGAATCCTATAGGGGCCTTCACAGCATTTCTGTAGCTTTGGTCAGTACCCTTTTTGCCTCTTGAGTTTTACAGCCATGCCAGTTGTCCTCGAAATACCTCACCCAACATTATGATGTCACACAGTACCTTAATCCCATCACTAATCCAATGTGCTATCAAGCATGTATCCTGACTAGTCTGTGATGTAATCCACTGGCCTACTCTGGGGCGACAGCATACTTTTCTATTGTCTGCCCAAATAGCAAGTCACTAAGGAGGCATAGCTTTCTCGCAAACAGCATACTTGATGGTGTTACCCTTGTAGAAATATGAATTGCCGAACTGTATGCAAGGAGAAACAATGGCTCCTTTGAATCCCAGTCCTACTCAAGAATGTGATTAAGCCTATTGACCATTCCATAGAACTGTGAGTATAATGATGTTATCCTAGTCTTCTTCATCCCTAGCTAATTTGTTACATCTTGAAACACAGCAGCTTCAAAACATTGTCCTTGATCCGAAGAGAGTTCTAGTGGCACAGTAAACCTAGAGAAGACAGCTGTATGAGTGTATCAGACACAGTATGTGCTTCTTGGTTTGGGATGGGAATGACCTTGGCTACTTAATGAAGCAATCTTGAGCAACCAGAAGATACAGATCATCACACACCATGGTAGGCAAAGGGCCCAGAATATATGCTGCCATTCTCTCAAATGAGTCTCCAACATTGTACTTCTGGAGGTGACCTTGTCCCATAGTTCTTGGTCCCTTCCTCACATGCAGGTGTCACACATTCTGCACCACTTCTCAACACCCTCTTGACAATGAAGCCAGCAGAATCTCAGTCAAACTTTGCTGAGGGTCTTATTAACACCAAAGTGCCCACTGGCTGCAGTACTATGCAGTTCCTTTAAGACTTTGGGTACCCTGCATTCTGGAAGGACCAAGAGTAAGCATGTGTGTTTCCCATCATTACTTTCCCACCTCCTGTTAAGCACATCATTCATTAGTACAAGGGAATTTCACTGTGCTCAGTATGCTTTAACTGCTGTGCTCTGGTAGGATATCTTTTCCCATATGGCAGACACCCAGCTTCATTCCACTTTATTAATGGATGCCAAGTGGGATCATTTAGTTTAATTTTCCAAATATTCTCTTCACTCCATATACGAATAACGCATCACGAGATGTCACAAGATACAGAATCCTGAATTCTTGTCCTCCTACCTAAAGAAATTTAACACCCATTTATTTCTGGCATTCCCAATTATGACAATGGCTCACATGGCCTCCTAGAAAGTGCATCTGCATTGCTGTGCAGGCATTTGGATCTGTGTTATTTTTCAAAGTGATATTCTTGGAAGACGCTGTATTCATTGGGCTATTCACTTTGGGGTTCTTGAAAGTTAGTAGCCAGTATAATAAATCTTGCTTGGTTTTTAGTATAATATATATGCCATAAAGGTAGAGATGGATGCATGAAATTACGAAATTACACTTAAGAGCCAAAAAAACTGGTACACCTGCCTAATATCGTGTAGGGCCACCCCCCCCCNTATACACTGAAGAGCCAAAAAAACTGGTACACCTGCCTAATATAGTGTAGGACCCCGCCGCAAGACGACGTGGCATGGACTCGACTAATGTCTGAAGGTATGCAGGAGGCAATTCACACCATGAATCTTGCAAGGCAGTCCACAAATCCAATCTGCGCCAATTTGAGAAAGGGTTGCACGTCTGTCTAGTTTAATGTTTCTTGTCAGTCATCGTTTGTGCCGTTCTTTCACAATATTTTTCCGGCCGCAGCGATGTCGAAGATGTGATGTTTTACCGGATTCCCGATATTTACGGTATACTCGTGAAATGGTCGTACGCGAACATCCAAATGTCATCGCTACCTCTGAGATGCTATGTCCCATCTCTCGTGCGCCAACTATAACACCACGTTCAAACTCACTTAAATCTTGATAACCTGTCATTGTAGCAGCAGTAACCAATCTAGCTGCCAACCACATTGCGTTACTCTGATTGGTTCCATACCTCGGTTATTTGCATATGCATGCCTATACCAGTTTTTTTGGCTCTTCCGTGTACTTTCATCACGGCCAGAAGCTCCCTGTGTTTCACACAGTAATTTCTCTTAGGCCTGTGCACTACCTTACTGAAATATTCTGGTGGTTTCTCTTTCCCACCTGAATCTGAGATAACACAGCTCCAATGCCTACAAACACTTGCATAAGTATCCAGAATGAACATGTCGTTACTGTTCAGGAAATACAGGACATGGGGAGAGATCAGTGTTTCTTTTAGCTTACTAGAAGCATCTTTGTACTCAATGGTCCAATAAAATTTCCTTTTTAGCCTCAGTTCATGTAATGGCTTGATGCTCACTGCAAACCAAGGTACAAATTGATGGTAGTAGGCACACAAGCCCAGAAAACTCCGTACTTAGGTTTTGTCAGTTAGTGGCGGGCAATTACTTATTGCTTTGGTCTTCTTGGGTCTGTTTTAATTCTGTAGGCCAACATTACATGTCCCAAGATATTTATTTTCTTTTGATAAAAGTGACACTTCATAGGAACAAGTCTCAAGTTGGCTGCATCCACTTTCTAGAGAGTCTTAAGTGCCCTACAAATGACCTCCATGTGACATCATCATAATCTGGGTACACATGCTCGCGGTGCTTCCAGTTCTGCCAAGATTTTTCGTCTCAACATTCACTGCAATGCTTGCAAAAACAATTTTAATGTTGTGGTCTATTGCTATAATTAATTAATTTCTTAATCTCATTTAATTACAGCATGTCATCTAATTTAATTTAAAAATTGATTAATTAATAAATGCCTCCAGTCCATTTCTGAAACCAGTGTTACAAGTCACCTCGGGCGTATCTGGGTTCGTAAGGGCTGGCGGTATTAAAAAAATACGAGAGCTAAATTTAATTTCTTAATTTATTTAAAATGTTATGAAGATGCACATTAAATTACCTATCTTTACTATTAATACATTATTCCTACCAGTGAGCACAATATTTAATGTCAATATCTGCTATAGTTAAAGTCCTTACTGTCTTTACACTAGCTACTATAATTTATTTCTCACATATTAGTAACATCTATACGATAAAAATGTCCACTGTCACACATTAAAATCATTCTAAATGTCTGTCACTCATGCATCCTGTCACACTTTCCACAAGTCCCACTGGTCAGTCTCACTCTACACTCTACTGATGATTGCAGACTACACTCGCTGGTCACTGCATGATCACCCTTCCTTCCGATGGTACCAACCACCTGGAACTTATGGCCATCCACTACTTCAGCCTCTTGACACACAATGCACGCTGTGCAGCTTATATCGCTCAGTTGGCCTGGCCCAGAAGGTTCTTTGCATCTTGAGTCGAAATGAGGGGAGGTGGGTTGATGACCACAAAATTTGTGCAGCAACTATCCCAACACATTCAATCTTCAAAGATAGGAGTGGCATCAATCCCAATAGCCTTATTGATATACATGGCATGTGTTATATGGTGGCTTATTTGTAACTGCGTGCACGTCTCCTGTTACCGGTGATGCCCTTGGAACGCTGTGCTTTGCACGCCTGTGGGGGAGGGCAAGGGAAATGACGTGGAGATGCAGCATGTAACATTATTTTTACAAAAGAATTTTGCAGACAAAATACTGACACCAGTATTACATTGAAGTATCATAATACCACACCTAAATAAAAACTGGTGCTGCTTGATGGTCAACAAACCTGCCTGGCTGAGTAAAGTACACGTGAACTGAAATGAACTCTTTCGAGTGTTGACAAAAAAAGTTATGAATGTTTAAAAGCTGAATATATTTCAGTAAATTGTTACATTAAATTTGTTGCTGCCTACATATGAACACTTAAAATTTCCAGCAAATTAAAATCCAAAATCATAACAAAAATAGCTATAGCAGTCAGTTTTAATGGCATACAGATAAATATAAGATAGATTAATATAACCAACAGTTAACGTGACTGCCTTGTTTGGGACCGGCTGAGTGGAAAACTAGGTCTTGCATGTTAAATTATTTTAGGTGTTCCTTGCCACTTTTCATGATATCGCTTTCAAACAAAAAATTTTTGGTCCATCTTTTTCCAAGCTACATTTGTAGAAAAAAAGGTTTGCTTTATTTTTTATGCTCTAAAAATGTTAATAAATTAAGATTTAAAGATTTTTAAAAAAATATTACAAAGAAACAAACTCTTATTAATTATCTCCTACTTGCCCTCTTATAGCATGGTTCTTCTCTTCAAAGGGCACAAAGTGATTTTGGTTTGAAATTGATATTGTGAAACATAGCTGAGATGCACTTAAAATCATTTAACATGTAAAACCTATCCTTTTGTTCGGTCAGTCCTGCACTACGCAGCACTTTTAACTAAAAATTCAATCATTTTTCACTTGCCCTTTATCTGTAATTGTAGATGACTTGGTAAATTTAATTAAATTCTATGTTTCTCAGTACAAATAATAAAAATTATGCACATGCTGATAATTAACATTTTAATAGATCCCAAAATGGTTCTTCTATTATTTAATATATTCTACCATGATAAACTCTAAATACTTATGGATAGACTGTATAAACTGTTTATAAACCATTCAACATGACCAGTTTTGGTGAAAAAATATGAATATTTTGCAAACTAAATTTGGCTCAGGGTACTTTAAAAAATTAGATTACCTAATGTGACCTTAATATTAATACCTATGTAGAGCTAAAACTTACAAATATATAATATTATTACTTCAATTTGCTGATTCCATGGTACTGGAATAATTGCATAGACTGCTGTTCCCGAGCTGGTGTATATTCGACCATCAAAGTTCCCAATATTTTTGCCACCGACGAATGGTAGGGCTTGTTTCTGCTGTTGATCCAAAACACTGAAAAATTATAAAAAAAAAAAAAATAAAAATAAAAATCACACCTATAAACTTGAATATCCTAAAAGAAATAGGAATACAGTAAAGCCTTGATTTAACATACCTCAAAATAAGGGACATCAGATTTAAAGGCCTACTTGGCAGAAAAAAATAATCATTGTTTATCAACACTAAAATGTGTACTTGTTGAGGTTATGTTGTATGGCAGTAAGCCTACCATTTTCAGCTGTTGTTTATTGCATATATGGATCTTTTAAAAGAATTATGTCCCTAAGTAATGTATTGGCCTATTATATGTTTTTCTCTAATTTTGATACTCACATACATTATACACAGGTCTTTCACAGCACAGAAAAATAAACAATAATAAGTCATTCTTATCCACCCACAGATAAACCACATTTATGTTGACACAAGAGACAATTCTTTTACATAATTGTTCCTTAAAAGTTATTACCTGTGCTATATGATGGTAGAAAATTTTTTAATAAATCTAAAACCATTTGGAATTTTGTGGAAGATATCAACATGACAACAGTAAAAATCACATTCTGGGCATATTGCAAACAATTGTGACTTGCTAGTGTGCAACAAACGAGCAAAAAAATATGTAAATATATTTTTTGATGTGTATTTTAGAGTAACTATTAAAAGGCATTCATCCTTACAAAAATTAATGTTTTAATTTTACTTTACAAAAAATGATTTAGTGGTTCTTTTACGGTTAGATTTGGTAGAAATTGCAACATTTTGTTTCTGGTCAGCTCACAATAACAAAGTGGAAGTACAATATGTAATCTGGCACACATTTTGAATGCTTTGAGTTTTGGAAGTAAATAATGTTTATACTGTATTATGTCGGTGCAAAATAATATAAGTTAAGTATTGTTATTTTTACAAAGTCAATTTGTATATTCAAACGCACGTTTGAAATGTTTTCTTTTCAACAATTATTTTTGTAAATTTCTCTTTGGAATTGCAATTGGAATCTATTCTGTAGTGAATTGGATTTGAGACAAACAAGTTTCATAATATCCCTAATTTCTTATTTTATGTGTGTATGCCCACATGCACACACTCCTTTCTGCTGAATGCACCCAAGATAATGTTTACTCCTGAATAAGAAAGGGTTCCAATCCCTACTTTTGCATTGCACCACTCATAAATATGTATGTACATATAGTGTAGGGTGCTTGAAAGAAAGATGAGGGGGTGACCCTTTTTTTTTCACACTGCACCCCTTGTAAAGTTCCGCCTTTATTCTCGTTAAGCTAATATTTAGAATATTACAGCATCACAGTTAGGCGGGCGCCCTCTTGTAACGTTCGGCACTTGTTACTGTCGACTGTTTACGTTGCCACGGCTTGCCCTCGACTAGATCAGAAGGTAGAGAAACACGAGACTCAGTTAATTGAACGCTAGTTACTTAAGAAAGAAATAAAGTTCCAGAGTATTTTGTTCTATTCTTTATTTATAATTTGAATGACACAGTTCATAGACGGAGTTTCAGTATGCAGAGTACGAACCGTTCAGAGATGAATATACAAGTACAGACCAGCGCCACAGTGGTTTACCGTTTATTAATGTCTCAAAACTTGCATCGCAAGACTAATTTACGAAGGCAGGAGGGATGTTCGTTCCCTCCTGGCACCCTAACGACCCCCCACACCGGCGGAAATAAGTTGATAGACTTTAGGTTAAGTTGAAAAGAAATGATGTGAAAAGAATTAACGGTCGCGGGTGCTTGCCGGTGTGGGTGAAATACTTCACGCCTGATGCGTCTTCTCACGCCCGATGCGTCTTCTTCGACGGTGGTTACTTTTTCTCCTTGAGGCGATAGACGCCACTAGTATTTATGTGCAGGCCTATCGCCCCCTTCTCCTTAGATAAGCGCCCGGCATCCCGCATCTGCCAGCAGCGTCATCTAAAACTGCACGTGTCCCGCTCTCAACACGTTATCGACTGCTGCGCCGTCAACAGAAACTAACCTCTAGTCCAACAAAAACTTGTTGACGTTGCCTGAAAATGCGCTGGAGGAACTAAAACTGTCAACGCATTCAGCATCCCAATAAACTAACCTCTCGTTTCGTATAACATTTGTTGACGCATTACAACTGCGCCGAAGGAACTAAAACTTGTCGACATTGCCTGATCCACAGAAACGAACTAATCTAATTAATGCTGACGNAAACTGCGCCGAAGGAACTAAAACTTGTCGACATTGCCTGATCCACAGAAACGAACTAATCTAATTAATGCTGACGCTTCCCCAAAAAGTTTGAAACTAAACACAACCGTACTCCTGATAAAACGTAACACGGCAAACGTCTGCCCATTAACCTACAAACGCACACGTCTGCCTGATAAACACGGGAAACGACCCACCACGGCTTTAAACTTGAACCCGATAAAATTTACGAAGCTTTCCAAAGCTTCAATACACACGAAAGAATTTTACACCAGAGTCCCGAAAAATTACGAATATTGCGTCATTACACCCTGCCAAAGGAAGATAAAGAGTCTCAGCAGGCAAAACAAAAAAAAGTACACTCAGGGGTGAAGCGCAAAAAAGGAAAACATATTAGTGTCTTCCTGATGCTTTTTATTTACTTAGGATGTAGTTAACCCTTTACTGTTCACACATGAGCCGTAAGAGTTACGTTACAAGTTTGACCATGTGTACAAAGGTCTTCACTCTGCCGGACCAACACATTCATCCAGCATTTTTTGTAGTTGATCTGGTGACAATTCCACCCCNGAAAGAGAGAGAGAGAAAGAGAGAGAGAGAAAAAGAGAGAGAAAGATAAATAAACAAAAAGAGAGATACTTTTTAGTTCAAGATTGTACCTACCAGAAGCACTACACAAAAAAATTATTTTTTTAAAACCTTGTAGGAATGATGTGGCATCAAACCTGAATCTCACTGACATCATGCTGTAAACTTCAAATTGATGATACCAACACCTTTAACCATTCGGCTAACACAATGCCTGGGAATAAAGGTCTTGAATTCTTACACAAAAATAATTTGCTTTCCTAAAAAATTTTTATATAAAGGTAAAATTTGGATATAGTCTTAAAAGATACAGTACCAAATAAAGGGTTACATGCTATACCTACAATTTTTTATGTTGTGACAGCTATATAATTATGGTGGTTTTTCAAGTTTGTTTTTATCAAACAAAATGTGTGTGTATTTGCCTGAGCAATAGCAGACAATCAGCAATAATGGACGTATCTTCCCCCATATAGTCCACTAAATCAAGGGTTCACTGCAATACCAAACCATGAAAATTTACATACTTTGTGTTACATGAAAATCATTAATATAAAGATGGACTTCCCACACTCCTCCAAACGAGTTAAATTAATGCTCTTCTCATGCACTCATATCTTCAATTATTCTATTTTGATGGTGGTTGTTTTGTATCATGGTAAACCACAGATCAAACAATTGTACACGTTTATTCAAAGCATAATATTGAAATTTTATAAATGCTGGAAGGCTGCATAGCAAACATTATACTAGCATATTTCAAAGTGAACTTTCAGTTATGTGCACAATTTTGCCAAGCAGCTTACTTTACGACTGATGCTTATAATTGAATTTATATCACAAATTAGTTTTTAACTTTGTTTAGAAAATATGTTAGTGAAATAACATGCACATGAAGTCTGAATGTGTCATGTCTCCAATGTTTTGTCATAAAAAGTCTAAATGGTAAATATTTTATTTCACACTCAGGCAGTTAAGAATGTAAAACTTGATACTGTTGCAACTTCTTAAAGTCTGTGAGCCTAGCCAGGTTGTTTAATGGATGACTGTATTAATTAAAGAAAAGATTTAATAATAATTTCTTAATTTATTTACAAACATTACAAAGAAAATACTCTTGAATTAATATTGTACAATAAATTGTTATCACTTGCTATTTACACCTAATATTTACATAATCATTAATCACCCCAAAGAAATTAATGCAATCAAATAACTAACAGTCCCAATAAACAGTGCATCAACACACACATTAAATAATTTTATAAATTACATGTTCATATCTTACAGATCCATTATTTACAATAAAGTCAGTACAACAAGTTCATACAATCCCACCTTAATTCAGTCCAGATTCTACCAGTCCGGTATGTTCTAGTTCGTGCGAAGTAGCCCTCTACCAACGCCATTACTAAAGCACCAAAAATCCTATACATACACACACATATACATAAACATACGCATATACACACACACATACAGGATGGTCCGCCTAATGTGGACAGCCCCAAAATTTCCAGAACGGTTGCAGATCACAAAATGCAGTTTTCACTAAATGAAATTACGTACAAAGGCAAGTAATTTGCAAAGTGACTATTCGTAACACGTGTATTAACAGAAATAATTCAACTACTTATGATTTTTTTGGGTATTTGTAATGCTTCCTTGGTTTCCTCTATTTTCATGTATTTAATCGCTTTATGGTGGCTATTTCGCTTACGTCAAGTGTAATCTTGCCCTGTTCTTTTATGGGGGTTTCCCTTCTTTGTATTAGTGAGGCGTCCTTTGTCTGGCATTCTACTGAGCTCCAGCTCTCAACATGTTGGGTGCTCTCGTCTGGTTGGCTGTTAAACACATTTGAACACAGATGTGGTCTTTGAAAGAGATGAAGACCTCTGACAATTTTTACTCTATTGTCTTGAATTTTGATCTCTGAGCCCTCTACGAAGAAAGCGTGGATTTAGAAAATATGGTGAACTCTGTGATTACAGTACACTAAAGTTCTGGTACCCCCAATAAAAACTCCTTTTGAAGAAAGTTTCAATTTTGCTGTGTTGCTACTTAAAGAAAATCTCCTTGCCTTCAAATGAGTCTTTGAATTTAACCTCTCTTCACCCTCAACCCCTGCGTGAAAAAAGAGGACTGCTAGACGTTGGCAGCAAAATTCTTAAGACTGTTTTCGGAACTCTTGATGATGAAGATTTATAGCAGTTGAAAAAGAGATTAATTCCCTCTCAGACTCGCAAGATGATATCACATTATATTAATCAAGAATTTGGAAGACTGTGTTATAAATTCCACAAAAAATATTCACAAGCTTGCATCTCAATATGTTGAACAGTTCAGTGCCTTATTTTTGGTTGTAAAGAAATTAATTCATGAAATTTGGGATAAAATTATTATTGTTAGCTTTAGACTGGATTTAAGCACTTATGTTGCTGCGTGCTAGTGAAGCCCTCTCCAGTGCAAGGCTGGAATTATTTGATTTGCGACAAGCTATTGAAACCAGTGTGCATAGTCAGCTAAGCTTTACCTTTATTAAATTCTGATTCATTTATCAAAATCCTGGACAAAATTTAGCACCTATCAAACTTGCCGTTACAAATGATTGCTCTGGTCACTTGGGAAAATCTCTATATGTACTATGGTTTTAGTTCCATGCAAGCTTTGTTTACAAGTCTTCTTTAAATATTATTGTGATTGTATCCTTAAGCATTAAGGACAGTCTTTTTCAAAGTTATCATGTCTTCCCCTTTCCTATCCTTTTTCCAAAAATACATAAATATTTGCTACTGTCTGTTTCTGAATTCCTCATTGTCAGTCCTGATCGTAAACTCTTCACCAATGTAGATAGTAAATCTATAAGAAATTGTAAAACTCGTGGCATCACAATTTGTCCTCCTGTATTCCTTTTTTTTCGATGCTGATGTAATGAATTGTGAATTTGATTTATTTTCTGGCAAACCTCAGTTGTAAGATTGGAATTGCCCTGCCTTCAAAAAACTAACTCACTTTGGATTTTTACAAATAAGTTCCGTATCGACGTTACCTTTTTGTACCGCTCTAATGTCAAGACTTACCAAACCTTCAATTATTCCATCTCTGGCAGTGGCATCATTAATAATGCTTCATTGTGACATTATTAGTCTTTCGGCTCTGTGAACTCTTCCATCTAATTCAATCACTCCCTACCTGTCCTACACTTCCCTAACCTTACATGTTTGCAATTTTCTGATTTACCTGACCTCCCGTTGAACCACTCCCTAACTAAAGAACTTGACCACCTTTTGGCCTTACAACCCCATAGTACTGATTTCCATGATGTTCTGCACCTCATTAAAGCTGATCATCCTTCTAATACCCTCACCTTAGTGTTAGAGCTATAGCAGTAACTTGTTTTGTCATTATTTTGTGCATCGGTCTTGTACTCTATTCTTGGCATAACCTATTTTTCGTGTTAAACCATCCTCCCCTACCAAGACTGTTCAGCATGCCTTGCCCGAAATATCTGTAGTCATCCAGTTACCCTCTCTCTCTCCAGTAATTCTTCTGGATAAAAAAAATTACCTTAAAAAAAATTATCTTTAATAAGATATTAGGTATATGGTAATGTATTATTGTTTGTGTCTAGGATAATCCTTTTTAGAATTAATTTTAGTGTTTTGTCATCACGAGCACATGGGCTCCCTTGAAAGAGGGAGACCATGTTTGTCTTTTTGATCACTGTTGCCAGTACTATTTTCTACCTTAACTTGTTTTTGTCTCGCCTGCTTGTTTGGTTTTTCGCATATTTGTAAGAGGGGAACAAAAAGAAAACTATGTGGCATTGCGTTAACTTGCATTGCTTGATAATTGTTTGGAAACAATAATAGTAACGTCCTATATTAAAAATTAATTGTTTTAATTTATTGGCACAGCCTTGAGCTAAATTATGAATTCTGATAAAATGAGATGATAATTTTGTGACTAATGATCAAAATATGGTGGCTCAGTCACATATACAGGATGGTACATTTAACGTTGACACCCCCAAAATTTCCGGTACGGTTGCAAATCATGAAATGTGGTTTTTGCTAAATGAAGTTACGTACGTGGGCAAGTAATTTGCCTCCGAGTGACTATTCATAGCATGTGTATGGACAGAAATAATTAAACCACATATGATTTTCCCCCTGGATAGATACATTTATTTCAATGGCATCTGAAAGTACGTGCAAAGAGGAATTCAGCGATATAGCATTTGCAATGGAAAGTAACACAGAAATGCCAAGATATAATGTGCAAATATGATTAAATTAGGTGGGCCAGTAGCACGTGGCAGTGGACCTGTACGGACAGCTATAAGGAAGCAAAACGCACCGTGACTCATTCTGGCGGGACCGCTTCCTAATAGCAGTGAAGTACCAGTCCCCATAATCTTTTATGGTAAGTGGTATTGCAGTATGTGGCTGTACGTACACAATAAAGTTCCCGAACGAGGAAAAATTGGATGCTCTACTTATTTACTGTGAGTACGGCAAAAATGCCAAGCAAGCTGTCCAAATGTATGGTGAAAGGTATCCTAATTGGATGCTCATGTAATGGCAAACTACATTAAGAATTTGCACACGTCTCTTGTCACGAGTTGATTGGAATTCCACAACATGAGTGCAACGAAATACTGCCACGGGCGACACGCATCAACACAATGTGTTGGCAAGTGTCGATGCAAACCCCCACATGGGTAAGCGAGAACTTTCCAGGTTCACAGGAATAAGTAAAACAAGTGTGGTACGGATACTGCGCCAACGAAAATTCTATCCATATCACGTGGCTCTTCATCGGCATTACATGAAGGTGATTTCCAGCAGCTTGTTCAGTTTTGTGGGTTTGTTCTGATGTCTGTAAGGGATGACAGCAATTTCCTGAAGAACAGACTATTTACCAATGAAGTGACCATCACAAACCATGGCCGCGTAAATTTAAGAAATGTGCACTACTGGGCGACGGAGAATCCACGTTGGGTCCGGCAGGTGGAGCACCAGCGACAGTGGAAAGTGAATGTGAGTTGCAGAATCGTTTGAGACTACGTCATACGGCCATACTTTATTCAAGGGAATATGACCGGCTGCACGTATGCCCATTTTCTCAGGGAGACCTTACCGGCCCTTCTGGAAGACATACCGCTCGACATACGTCGTGATATGTGGTTTCAGCATGATGGTTGTCCTGCACATTTTGCTTTGGTGACGAGGCAAGTGTTAAATGAAACGTCTCCAAACCGGTGGTTAGGACATGAAGGTGGTGGTGTTGTAAGATGGCCAGCTCGCTCTCCCGACCTCACACCTCTCAATTTTTTCTGTGGCGAACACTGAAAGATTGGGTGTATAACACAGTTCCTACGATGCCAGAAGATATACATAAATGCATTGTGGCAACTTGCAGAGGCACTACGCCAGAAACACTTCAGACTGCTCATTGCTCGCTACATGTGTGTTAACAGATGTGAATTGCATTCGATGGTAAACATATTGAGCACATTCTGCAAAAAAACCTAATGTAAAGTGTTTCAACCATAACTGTGCTCTTTTGTACTATGCATGCAGATGCTATTGCATTTCTCCTTAGGTTGGTATGTTCAATTTTTGTTGTGCATCTACACACACTCGTTACTCAGTACAGTTAATGACAAGGAAACAAATCCCCTGAATTACATTGGTATCTGAATAAAATGTATGTATTGATATCTGACTTGCACTCACATTACCAGTCTTCCCTCCACTGCGTTGCTCTCTTTTGTCCAGTATCGCATTCTGTGCTCCATGCCTTGTTAAGGTAAGTGCTACGCTGCTATAAGGAAGTGGTCTCGCAAGGATGAGTCACTGCACGTGTTGCTTGCTTACGGCTATGAGTACAGTTACACTGCCCCATGCTACCGGCCTACTTAATCATATTTGTACATTCTTTCTTGGCGTTTCTGTATTACCTTCCATTGCATATGCTATATCACTGAATTCCTCTTTGCACAAACTTTCAGATGCTGTTGAAATAAATGTACCTTTCCAGGAGAAAAATTATATGTGGTTTAATTATTTCTGTCAATACACGTGCTACGAATAGTCACTGTGCGGCAAATTACTTGCCACTGTATGTAATTTCATTTAGTGAAAACTGCATTTCATGATCCCCAACAGTTCCGGAAATTTTGGGTGTGTCCTTGTTAGGTGGACCAACCTGTATATTACACATTGGTATTTTCTCTACTATACAAACATAATGGAAAATGTAAATTACTCATTTTCGGGTATATTTTCAGTATCAACTGTGTGTGTATTTTGTGTCAAGTTTCTGTTTTCAGATTTATCCAAACCTGTTATGCAGTAATTTGAGCCTTTCTTTTGTAAGTAACATTCTTTCTAATTTAATGCTTGTCTTTTCTTTATTAACTGTCATAATTAATTTGTCAAATGCAATGTGGAACATGCCCAGAGTCATATAATTTAATTTTTATGTTTTAAAGAAATTATGAGAGAGGACATATAATTTATTTTAGAACTGTGCCAAAGTATCTATATTTTGTTTCTAAATTAAGAGACTCAAAGCTAATAGTTTACTCTGTCGTATATTATTTTTAGTAAATACACATATTTTGTGATATTAATTTTTGCTCCAATTGAAACTATGAACATTTGATACCAATCGAATGAGTGCACAGTCTAAAATAGTTTGCCTGCGTACATCATGATATGTATGTACTTCTTAGTTCCTGCAAGTCATACCAAAATGTCATAAAATGTTCGTGCTGATTTTGAAATCCACTTTGTTATGAGCTGATGGTCTGCTTTCCACACTCTGTGGTAAGTTATTACTGCTGGCTGTTATTTTGGCTATTTATTATATAACATTTCTCTTATTATTTTTCTGACGTTCTTGTGTAATAGCAGCCCTAGGCCCCGGCCACGCTATACTGTTTTAGCCTTCCTGAGACGACATCCTGCTTGTGATGCGGTGATTTGTGACATGTGCCCTGGCTTTCTGGGCAATGATTTAAGCTGATCTCACGACAGTTTTATATATAAACATGCAGTGAACACAAATTTTTTTTTTAAGTATGGGCCGACTGGGTACACACTAAACGAGGAAATCAAAAGTAACTTTTTCAGACAATCTTTAAATTTTTTTAAAAATAAAACCTACCAAAACAAAAAAAAAATATTTATATTAACAATTCTTAATGTTCATTATTGCCTTGTACATAAGATAAAAATTTAACAAGAGGATCCCCCATCAAAAATGAATATAATTAAAAAAAAAGAAACATAATCCCCCTAATACTATATGTACTCATGTTGATATGGCGTTTGTCAAAAGTATTTTTTGCTCGTGCCTTATTGAAAGGGCTTTGTATTATATTTTGCTTTTGCATTAAAGTATATCCGAAAAAAAGGCATATGGAATATTTTTGTTTTTCTTTTTCTCCTTTATAAATTATAACTGCCTGTAAAGGTAAGGTTAAAAACGAGTAAATTAACTAAAAAACCAGACTGCGTCAAAAGCGAACTGAAAATATGAAAACAAGTACAGTAGAGCACCCCTCAACCGGAATCGTCGGGGGAAGGGCTATTCCAGTTGAGGGAAAATTCTGGTTAAGAGAAATGAGGGTGGGATGGTGTGAAAAATAGCACATTTTTAGTCTGAACTCATGTATATGTGGCACATAATTTTAACTTAAGAAATCAATGAGTGTAAATTATTAGTTTTATCCTTAAAGTTACAAAACCATAAAGAAAACACTACGTACTGTTTATGAAATGTGAGTCTCAAAACTTTCGGCGCTGCGTTAATGACCTTCATTCAACCATGAGTAAGCGAAATCTGGATATCATGTTACTGTTTGTGTTGACGTGCATATGATAAAACTTCCCGAAGTATAGTCAATTCCGTTGACAGTTTTCCCTTACTGCAGGACGTGTCAGCACAACATACATTTACAAGAGCGGGGCTGACGTATTATAGACCAAGTTCATCAAGTACCGCATTCCGGCATGTATATTGTATAGGCCGCACATTTTTACAAAAAAAAATGACAAAAAGTGGGGTGCGGCTTATTTACAAGATATTGGCATAAAAAAAATTTTCCCCCTAAACCAAGTTTAGGAATTTGTCAACGAACAATATGCTTTAATGTTTTAATTTAGTTTCTAAGGAAGTAAAAAAAATAATAAGAAATGAATAGCTCATCACTTGTGTTTATACACGTATGGGTCGCACCATACTTTAGCCTGCCTGTCCTCGACTGTTCTGCTTTGTATCACCTCCAGCCACCAATCCAGCTTACGCGCTTCCTTTCTGTTTTTTTTTTCACCCTCTCGCTTGGCGTCCTTCCTTTCCTCCAACACCACCACCCCCTTCCCTAGGCCGCAACCGCAGTCGCCCAGCACCAAGCAAGCTTGCTCGCTCCCTTTCTTTTCTTTCTCCCTCCTTCCTCCTCTTTTCTCTCTCTCTCTCTCTCTCTCTCTCCCTCTCTCTCCCCCTCCTTCCTCCTCTTTTTTGTCTCTCTCCCTCCCTCCCCCCATCTTGTATATGCTCACTAAATTCTGTTTCTGCAACAGCTGAATTGATGATGCCAACATTAAGAGCTGGAGTGGAAGCACAGTTTACCACAGTAACATTAACAGCAGTAACAGAATATTGCAAGTCTTGTAAGCCACGCACCCCTAACACTACGGTAATGTGATTGCATAGACTGTCCTGATAAATTAACTTCATGACCACTGCTGTTGCATTTTTGTTAGCGTTGTGGCCCTTAGGGTCCCGGGCATGAGCATAAAATAATATTTGTCATGGAAACACATTACTGAAACAGAAATCAGTGTTTGGCTTGTAACAATACCTTCATTATGAGTTAAGAAAAAAATTTCTAAGCCTGAGTTTAATCCATTAAATTAACCTTCTATTAGTTCTGAGGGTGCACTGGCATTTTTAAACCAATGACTACATCAGGCTGTTTATATAAATTCAGCTCCGCATTAGCAAGACAAACCGAGGACAACAGCTCCTCAGTGTGCAAGTACAGTGACACGTTGGACAAGCATGACAAGCACTGAATGAAATATGTATTTCCTGGTAACAGAACACGATCCACGTCAGACGTACTCCACTGTGACATGGCTTTAATTCAGAACAAGCGATAGCTATAGCAGCCATGGCTGTGCAGTAACGACCACTCTTACACCCAAATCTTTCATTACCTTGGTGGAAGGTTCCGCGCAAAATGTACTTTTATTATTTATCTGCTTAAAATGGTTTTACTGTGTATAGATGGCATTTTTGTTCTGAGATACTGATAAAGTAACCGCTTGTAAAATACTCTGATGCAATTCTTTATTACTTATATATGAATTTATTTGCACGTCCCTATAAAAATGATTGTTTTAGACGTGCCACAAAAATACTTTTTGTATTTTTTTTACATCTACACTGTACCTTCTATCGCCAGTTATGTTGTCGAGACTTTCTGCGACAGTAGTGAGGCCAATATTTGACCATTTAAAGGAAGATATTTTGCTACCTCCTCGAGTTGCTGAGCAAACAATACAGCCTGCCCCTTAAACCCTTGTTGACCATAGTGTCCCCCCCAAATGCAGCACTTTAATAATTGGTTTTATTCGAGAAATTAACATTATCAAATTTTGGATAGATAAGCAAGTTCCTCTGGGATTGGTGAATCAGTCATATTATTCCAAAAGGCATTTGAAGGGCATTGGTTCTTTGCTATCTTATTGGGACATCTGCAAAAACAAATTATAAGTTCAGGTATGTTGGCAGGCAGTACTGTTAAATTAGCATTAACATTAACGTTATGACACTACTTTGGATAGAGTAATTTTGTGCATACATAGCAAGATACTTTGGCTACTTGTGCAAAATTGCTTGTTCAAATGTGCTAAACAACTGTCTTTGGGCATGAAATCTCACCTTCATGACAAAGTCTTCCTTCCCAAGAAAATGGAGACATTTGGGTGTATGTTTCAGAAGCATGCTCCCTCATGTTCTCTAGTCTAAGCAGCTTGTGATAAGGATGATTCGTTCTGCTGGCTGGAGGAAGCATACTCCATATGCTGTAATCTAGCAGCTCGTGATGAAGGTGACTCATTCTCCCAGCTAGAGAAAGCATACTCCTTCATGTGCTGTAATCTAGTGGCTTGTGATAAAGGTGACTCATTCACCTGGATAGAGGAAGCATACTCCTTCATGTGCTATAATCTAGCAGCTCGTGATGGGAATGATTCGTTCTCACGTCTAGAGGAAACATACTCTCTCATGTGCTTCAATCTAGCTGCCCGTGATGGTGACTCATTCTCCCAGCTGCAGGAAGCATACTCTCTCCTTTGCTGAAGTTGAGTAGCTCAAGTTGTTGATGATTCGTTCTCACGCAAGATAGAAGTATGATTCCTCTTACGTGTCAACCTCTGCTTTCTTTCGACACTAGATTCATTTGCAAGCCTAACTGCTCTACGTGTATTATTTTCTTGTGTCAATATTTTTTTGGAGTCTGCAGAAAGCTGGCTGTAATATTCCACCATCCTTTCTTTCATCTTATTAAAACGTTTTAAGTAATTGAGGAGATTCAGCGTTTAGTTCATTTTTAGCAGCCGTAGTTTTTTATTGTTTTGCGAGACAATGGCATTTTAAGACGATAGGCTACTCACGTACCCAACTTTAAATACGTACCAGAACAACTAAAGTTATTTTATTTAAAACTGAAAAAAATATTTGCAGGAAAAAAAGAGCACAAATTTATCCTGATCACATAAAATATTTTCGCTATAAAAGACATCCGCCAATGACATCTGCCCTCACGCATCTGCCCGTGTTTGGGTTGCTCACTCTGTGATGTTATTTCCCCCTTGCACCGCACGCTGCTTCGCCATAACATGCATCCTTCGGTACGATCGCGGCCCACCGCTAAAACCTTAACCACATTTAGAACATTGTCTAATTACATACTGTGTGAGATTCAGATTGTGACGTCAAGCCAATCAAATCAATCATGAGGTTATAGGTAAATTACTTTGACCTTTAATACCATGGCACTAGAAATATAATTTTATCCTAATTCAGTTTTCATCAAAGATCATTTTCACAACTGTCTAACATTATTGTGAATGTAGAGAGTACCTATTATCTTTAACATAAACTCTTTAATCTGAAAGTGATCAAGAATTTTGTAAGTCGACCGTACCTACCTAGTATCATAATTTACTTATTGTATTTTTTGTTGATGATTTTATAGGATATGTTTATAATACACACTTAAATGTATATATATTTGCAATTGTCTCATCAAGACTTTTCTTTTGATATCTATGTCAATGTGTTTGAAAAAAAATTACATACAAAAAATATGGCAGCTGATGGTGGCCATATTTGTTTTCCTAATAATTCATATATCCTATGTCACTCCCAGGACTCAGACAAATCTAACAACACTGCATTTATTAAATTCCATCCAGTCGTTTGAATACTACGAGGGAATAAAGAATCCCACACACACATGAAAAACATAACCCTGTTTGCTTTTGTGGAGTCAAGTAAAAAACTCTGATATCATGCGGTGCTATTTTTTAAATATTTACAAATTCTCAAGTTTTGAATAAAATACAGTATTAGTACATACTGCATTGACTATTTCAGAGATGTCTCGAGTGACTTCGGGAAATGAAAAAACATACAGTACTGTGAGTACAGGCAGTCTGTGCCCCAAAGCTATGAAGAAAAGCATTGTCCGCTCCTAAAGTAACGCAATATAATTCAATGCCTAGTGATGTACATTCATTTGCAAAATAATTGGTTACCATGAGTGAATTGCATGAGTACAACGAAGGTTGCCACACAGTATTGTCATACCCTGATGTGTATGCCATTTACATTTAATGTGGTTTGCTTGCGTAGATGCGGCACTAGCAGGCATACATGCCACTCCATCACTCATAGCTGCGAGACACCAAATAAGGCCGTAGTATTAGTGTGAACAGTGTGAGACATGGGGCCAAGTTCAGTGGACATGCAGCATGCCCCAACTGCAAATTCAACAAGCATTTTCCAGTTGGCTGAGTTTGAGAGAGATTGCATCATCAGCCTTTAAGAGGTAAGTCAGTGAGTGAAATTGTGGGCGCACTCGATGCCAAGGTCATTAATGCCCAGAGTCAAGTTACATAAAAACAAAAAGTGAAAAACCTCCAAAGGAGGTGAAAATGTAACTGAAGTCACAATGAGATTAGTAACCTCCACAGGAGGAAAAAATTAAATCAGGTAAAAACAGTTTCAAAAGCTCCACAGGAAGCAAAATGACAGTGGCAAAACAAAAAAAAAACAGGAACAAATACTCCAAAGGAGCAACAACACAAGTATAAAGAAACCAATCACAACACATTAAAAAGACCCGTCAAACGCAAAAATAAGGATACGCCACTCACAGACGTACTCCCATCACACAGCATTCGCCATAGATCAGGAACATTAAAAGTGCGACGAGTGTGGTCATACCTGCAACATATTCCATAGGTGGTCAAATTACATACACACTGCCATTGATGGCAATTGCAAACAGGTGACACTCAAAATGCCCCCATATGGTACACTGTTCTCCTGAACGAACTCCAGATAATAGGAAGCACCATTGCGAACTCTGAATGAATGGAAGAACATAAAGTTCTGTATAAAACCAGGGAGATGTCAACAAAATCCCCAAGCAGACAGCTGTCGCAAGATACCATGTCACCATGTTGTGTCATACGCCTTCTCCAGGTCAAAGAAGACAGCAAGGAGGTGCTGCCTTCGCAAAAACGCAGTCTGTATGGAAGCCTCTAAGGTGACTAAATGATCCACCACAGAAAGATTTTGGCAGAAACCACACTGAAGAGGTGATAAAAGCTGTCTGGTCTCAAGGCACTATATCAGATGCGCATTAACCATATGCTCCATGGTCAGTAGCTGGAAACATCCCCTTTGACTTTCTCTGGTTTCAAGATTGGAACAAGGGTTGAGTCACACCATTTCAAGGGGTCCAAATATTATTAAAAATTCTCAGCAAAAACAGTTTCCCATTAAGTTGGAGGTGTTGCATAATGGATATTGTCAGGGGCAACAGATGTATGCTTCAAGTGTGATAAAGACTGCTCCAACTCAAGAATGGAGAAAGACTGGTTGTAGTTCTCCTCACCCGAGCCACCAAAGTGGACACCCACCATCTCGCATTTCTCTTTGATGGCTCGAAATGTGGTAGTGTAATGTGCACTGCTCAAAATCACCTACGTTTGACCCGAAGAAAGGGAACCTGTGTGCTGAGAGATTGTCCATACATCTATCAAACACTGTCCCAGATAAACTTACTGGTAATATAATATGTAAAGTCAGCGAAAAAATGAAGTCCCTCCAGGATTTCCGCCAGTTATCCTTGACGACACGTTGAGTGCAAGACCTACACACGGAAGAGCTCCAGGTAAACTTGAGTGGGGTGAACACTAAAGTGTCCGAGCACACGTCGTCAGGCATAGACAGCATCCCTGCATTTGTCGCTCCTCCAAGAAACACGCCTATGACTACAAAGTAAAGATTGGGGGATGGCAACCTCCCCAGCTGACACGACAAAGTTGAGGAGTTCCATTGCCACATTCACGTCAACAGGAATCTCAGCAGTGAAGTGGAGGGAATGGTGGAAATGAGCCCAGTCTGCATTCTTAAGCACCCAATGAGGTGGTTTGGTTGGGGCAGCAAATGACACATGATCCAATATGATTAGATAAATGGTCACTTCCACAGAGATCTGGATAAATAGACCAAAAAAAAGGATGACCAAAGCTGGGCTACAAAAGAAAGATCTATACAGGATAAAGTGCCAGTATGGGTTGGTGAAATGTGTAGGAGTACCAGTGTTCAACAGGGCGATATTAGAACTGGACTCGACTACACGACCCCAGCCATCCTTGTGGTTTGAACCCCATATCTGATTGCGAGTGTTGAAGTCTCTAACAATCAGAAATGAAGGTGGGAACGGAGATGAAAGCTCCTCAAAATCAGCTAAGCTGACATGCTGGGGGGTGAAGGGTATATATACGCTACAAACAGTGACTTACAAACAAATGAACACCCTAACTGCCACTGCTTGCAGAGCAGTGCGAAGTGCAACGACGTCATGATAAACAGAATCCTTCACCACAAGACAGACACTACCACAGGCACAGTCTATGAACATGTTATCCAGGCGGTATAACGTGTGACCTTGAAGAAAGACTGTATTAGAGGGACGAAAGAGAGTTTCCTGAAGGCAAATGACTTTAGGGGTCAGGAACACTAGGAGCTATTTCAATTCTTCAAGATTATTAAAATAACCTTGGCAGTTCCAATGTATGAGGTATACGAGTTATAGGAAGGAAGTATGCGGAAGTAATTATTTCAATTTCCTCCATTTCTGTTCATTAATAGCTTAAAGCCTACTGAGCTATTACCAGTGCTTTGTGTATCAACTTTAATGTTGCAGCCCCACGTTAAGCACCATATTTGTAATGTTGCTTCGGCTCGTTATAACCGCCATATTTGTAATATTCCATGACTGTATATGACAAATGGAAATTACACTCGGTTAGCTCAGTGGTAGCAACATGAAACTCTTTAAAAAAGGAACCAATTAATTACAAAATAATGTAGTCAAGTTCCGGTTTATTTTTCTTTACTTTTATTTATTATAAAGATGCAACAGTCACATACGATCTTCAGGTAAGCCAAGTATGAACAGGTTCACAGATAAACCGGAAAAATACAGAGCAGCACCACAGTCGTTTATTGATTGTTTATTCACATCTTAAAAACTTCCATCGCGACAGTAACTAACGACCTCCCACATCGGCGGAGAATCAAATGAGTAGGATTAAGTTGCCGGTGTGGGGGCTATTGCCACGCCTGACGCAGCCTCGGCACTGAAGGATTGTTGTCGACTGTTTGGCCGTTGACAGTTATCTGTCTTTGTGGATGGTAGGCACACTGTATATTACTTCGCTGCGTGCCTACCCCCACTCCTCACCGCAAACAAAAGCATGGCATGGATCAGCCTCTCCTCCCATGCTATTCCAAACTGCGTAGCCATTCAAACTGCATCGTCAGTTAAAAGATAATCAAACTTCTCAAACAAAACCTGGTGACACAGTCAGAAAGTTTATAATCTAATGATGACGCTAAATAAAAACTACGACTTTCGAAATGGCAAACGGATGCCCGATAAAGATACTCCCACGGCTTTAATTTCAAACCCGATAACAATTTACGACGCCTGGCAAAATGAAAGAAAATTAACCACGTATCCTGAAAATTAATAATACTGCATCATTACACAACATTAACCACCATCTCAGCTTCTGGCTCAAGAGAGACAGGCTTGCATGGTGGTGAGTTGATGGTGTGGTCCTGCGTATTAGGTTCACTTGCAGAAAGGATTATAAGTGACTTTGTACAGTAGCTTACTGCCGAGATTTGGCAATGACAGCACGTTTCGACAGTTTCTTCTAGGCTGGCCCACACTGCGTACCGACAGTCAAGGTTCGGATCGGCAGAACTAGCTGTGGCTTTGGTGTACTCACAGACACATCTGTCTGGGTAGCCACTTAGACTGTCTCAGTACACAAATCCTTTACTGCTGGTTGAGCATTGGCAATAACACAGTAGGGAACAGCAGGCTTCGGGCCCTGGAGAATGGAAGCATTTGCGTGCCTCGACAAAGGAAACCTTGTGTGTTTCCCGGATTTGCTGAACAGCCTACTCCTCCTGGTAAACAGGGCACCCATTTGACCAGACAGGGTGTCCTTTGGTGCAATTCACACACTTCAGAGGTTTGCTGCACTGAGGGGTATCAGGAAAACATGGGTCTGCACACTTTGAGCAAGCTGGTGGATTCCTACATTTTGCCAACAAGAGATCAAACTGTTGACAATTATAACAATGGAGAGACGCAGGAATAAACTGCTTAATGCGCACATTCAAATAGCCCACTTTAATAACCATTAGTTGTCCTCAGCACGGGGCGAACATCAGTGACATACTGAGTCTGTTGTTCATCTAAGACCTTGTTTTCCGGGATTGCAATCAGGTCGGGATACCAGATGATGCCCTTGCTGGAGTTGAGGGACACATGGGACTTGACCTCAACAGGGAACTTTGCAGTTGCCCAACAAAGTGTTTATCACCAAGAGCCCCCGAGACTGAGCAGCATTCAACGTCTCGACCAAAAGCTCATACCTTTCATTGATCTTCTTACAGTCGGCAACAGGACCACCAGCTGCTCCATCAATATTTGTTTGCAATTCAAAAGGTGACACCTTTTCAAAAGTGTGCCCTTCTAAACCTAGGATAAACAAAAACATGGCATAGGTAACATAACAGTAGGAGACTGACACAATACAATACCACAATCCGAATCACTACCTGTGTCATCGCAGTGCCATTTCAAGTGGCTGTTGAGGGTGCCACCCTTTTGGAGAGAACTTTTAGAATCCTGGCGTAGGCCCTCCATACTGGGACTTCTCGGCCTCAACCAGCTGTT